>CAWUHX010000212.1:0-91826 GCA_963922205.1 Romanomermis culicivorax | reverse complement strand
ACAAATCCATTGATGCCAAAATTCTTCAATTTGGCAATTAGTTTGGAGTGAACAACCGAATCAAATGCTTTTTGGAAGTCCATGAACGCAATATCAACATGCTTCTTAGAATCAATCAATTTTGTCCATTTGTTCATACAATAAAGAAGTTGACTTGTGCAAGATTTACCTTTCTCAAATCCGAATTGTCCTTTTTTAATATTTTGGTAGTAAGTGCATGTGTCATAAGAGATTTGTTTATGAGAGATTCCATTAGCTTGCAAGTTACACGGCACAGCGAAATGGGCATTGGTAATCTTCAATATCTTATCTTGATAATTAATGTAATTTTTCCCCAACAGATCAAAATGTCAACTTTCGATTTTGAAGCGATAGTTCCTTTCTCAACGTAAATGGGATTTAAAAGCTTCGTGGAGGTAGTTTTCATGAATGTTTTGTTTACAAATGGATGCAGGTTTTGGAATTCATGAATGTTTTGTTTACAAATGTATGCAGGTTTTGAAATTTTACAATTGATAAATTTCTGAAATTTACGATTTTTGAACAGAAAATTCGAATCTAATTGTTGGAATAAATATTCTAAAAATTGATTTTCCTGCGTTACACAATGTCAAAGATTAGCATGTCTTTGAGCTCTCACCTGTAATCATAGAGATTTAATAGCTGATTTCTCATTCAATTCAGTCAGTATGCTTTCGGATAGTTTGCTAGAAAATTGCTTGCAAATTAGACTTAAAAATCGACAATTTCAATTTTTTAAAATGTCGATTAATTAATGACTCTAAAGATATCAGAATATTCTGAAAATCTCAGAAAAAATCAACAAGGCGCCTATGGGAATTTTAAAGCGCAAGAAACGACTTGAGAAAAATGGGGAAGAAAATTTTGACCTCTTTCCCCATCTAGGCAAAACGAGCATTTGTGCCATTTGGCACAAACTTTTCGACTGATCAAGGACTAGACTTCCTTGATTTTTAGGCATTTATGGCTGTAGACGCAAAATGTTTTTGATTATTTGCGCCGAGTGAACGGATATAATTAACTTAAGGCCCTGTCATACTTCCGCGCTGCGCCGCTTGTCCTATTCATACTAATAAGCCGCGCCGCGCGGTACCTCCCGGTACTGCCTGCGATGAATTGATAGATTTTTCTAAGTTTTGTGGTGTCGCTTTCGAAGTTCAACTCAAACAAAAGTTTCGAACAACTCATGTGTTATAAAACTTTAGTATATTGTTGCTATAACATTGATGCATACTGAACGTCTGTACAGTTCAATCACATTCTTTTAATGAATTGTGAATTATGACACTTTTCAGATATTATTTTATCATGCCTCTTAATCATACATGCACAGTATAGAAATTCTGTGGGGACTCAGTCAGTACAGGGGGTGGGATAGAAAGTTCTTTCGTTCGTTATAACGAAAAGAAAGGTCTTCTAACATCTAAGCAGCATATTTTTCAACCTATATTAGTCAAATATGTGAAATTATTTGCTTCGACAGCATTTCTTAAAGTTGCTTCTTTGAATCAGGTATGCTTCGTTTAGAGAGATCGTTTAACTAAGGTATCACTTCCACTCTTTTGATGACTTTCTCTCCTCTCTTGATCATTTTTTCGTTCGTCATCTTCTCAATCATTGCTGGGGGTCAATACCCCTGAACCCCTCTCCACGTGCGCGTACGCTACTTTCTGAAAAAATGATCCTACATTCTGAAAAATCCATGATTGACAAGTTTTAGCCATGCACTTAGGAATTTTCTCAGTGAAGTTTCTCCTGCAATTTTATCCCAGACTTTTTATTAATGATGTTGACAATCCGAGATGAAAATTTTTTTCTTTTTTGTGCCAGTCAGCTGTCAACCAGGCTTGTATTTTATTGCGATATCTTCATATTTTAGATACTACAACGCACATGACTTCAAAATTCCCTTTTATATCCGGTTGTAAAATCTCCACAAATAACCGCGGACTTGTAACTTTTTCGGGTGTTCCAGCAGTCGATACCTTATTGAACGGCGGACTAGTTGTTGGATCTTTATGCTTGTATATCGACGAAATTGGCGATTATTCTCAATATTTCACGAAATGCTTTGCTGCCGAAGGATTAGCGTCGTCCCAAAGCGTATACGCGGCTGGATATTTCGAAAACAGTCAATTATTCTCAGAAACCTTGCCTGAGCTTTGCGAAGACATTTCAAAGAATCGGTTGCCTGTTGAACCTCTCCCTTGCAATCGCGACATTTTGGATGATCTTTCATCAATAGCTTGGCGTTACAAAAATCTGCCGATTGTAGACACAACAGTAGAGCAACAGAACTTGTCCAGTACTCGTTCTTTCAGCCGGAAAAATGTAATGGATAAAAGTTTTTTAGCCAAGTGTGATTTTTCCGAATACGAATTTGATTTCTCGCAACCAATCTGTCATTACCTGGAAGTTTTGCGCTATTTAAAACAAAAATTAAGTGATGATCGATATAATTTGACATCCGCTGGTCCTAAGAATCTTTTGAGAATAGTCCTTATGAATCTCGAATCTCCTCTATGGCATATCAATGGGAAAATGCTGAATTTTGTGTTCGCCGTAAAATGCTTGATAAGGGAGAAATCCGCAGTGGTTTTAATTTCTTTTTCCGACAACGCGATCAGGCCCGATGTCGCCAAACGAATTGTGCATCACTGCGACGTCGTTTTCAAATTAAAAGCCTTATTTAAAGGAAATTCGATGAAAATAGGAAAATTCTACGAAGGGTACAAAGGATTAATCTACGTCGAAAAATTACCTTTAGTTAATTGCCTGCATTTTTCCGTTCCCGATTGTTTGGATTTGGCTTTTAAATGGAAGAAAGAAAGTTTGGTTATTGAAAAACTGCACACGCCGCCCGACATTGACGAAAGCGGGGACATTAAAAGTCAAATATTGTACACAATGTCAATGTCGGCATCAGAATGTGCTAGTAACATGTCAAATTCAAAATTAGATTTTTGACTGAGAAGTCACTTACAAAAATAAAATTTTCATAAAATTTACACTTCTTTTATTTATTCGCTCTACATATTCAATCTATATTTCTGTCTGTGTTGAAATTTAGTCGTTATATTTCAGCATTCAAGTCAAAGGAACTATATTTTCAGATCAAGTTGCACAACATTAAATGGGTTCAACTTTCTTGGTAAATTTTTGTCGCAGTTGTCCCAAGGGCTTTCGAGCAGCGGTAAGTATCTACGGTTTTTTTGTATATGCTACGTTTTATTATTTTTCGAGTTTGTATGTGTACGAGTTATAATTCTTCCATTCCTCATTCAGGAAATGAATGGTCTGTCAAAATTATTCGATTTTCCTGAATACTTGGCCGAATGTTTGCAAGACGAAACGGTATGTCTGAAAAAATTTCTTGCGG
This sequence comes from Romanomermis culicivorax, assembly GCA_963922205.1. NCBI lineage: Eukaryota > Metazoa > Nematoda > Enoplea > Mermithida > Mermithidae > Romanomermis > Romanomermis culicivorax. Next base: position 88,426 of record CAWUHX010000212.1, on the reverse strand, counting down.
ACGTCTAGAGCTAACAGGCATAAATAGCATAAATACACTCTTTCTGGTTGTTAGAGGATGTGCCCGAGCAGAGAATTTTTTTGAGTTTATTGCAAACCATTATCCTAAAACGGATAGATGTCCTCTAAGAGAAGTCAATTCGCATGCCTATTCAAGAATCTGCTGTGACAAATCCAAATTTTAGCGACCGTACGTAATATGCAATATCGACTTCGCACGAATCAATCAGATACTATCCAGGAGTGTTCTTATCAAAAGCATCACTGAAATTTATGCTAGAGCAACGTCGTACACCACGCTATTCGAAATTTTGTGCCAAAAGAAAAGTTCCATATATGTATTATTTCCTTATTACTAGTGTTAGTGGAAACTTGCAGCTTTATTTACAGACTGTAGTCACACCATCATCCACATTTGCGATTTGGGTTGACGCCATTGGTAAAAAATTGAATCAGCAGTACAAAGTAGAGCGAATTGAAGTACGTATTTAACTTTCGCAATATTATGTGACCATAAGAGGATTGAATCTATCTTATGTGTACCGGCAACTTTTGTAAAAATTTCTGGCAATTGTAGAAAGATGAGTGGATTTTAACTTTCTTTGTATTTATCCTTGTTTAATTTTCAGGGATTATCATTCCTGGATATTCAGGGAACGATTGACCTTGATCATCCAGATATCCATTTCCATTTGTTGGAGTATTGCGGTGAAGATTCGTCACAAAAGATAAAACAACCATTGGAAATATTCTTTGGAAGATTGGTAAGGTAAGAATATTTCTTAAAGTTGTAATTGTTATGTTTTCAAGGCTAAAGGTGAACAATTTTATCTTGACCTCAGTTCTTCATTGGTGATATTTGAAAATTTTTGTATTACAGTTCTTTTGTAAGAGATTTTACTCTAAATATATTCCTTTTTGATATATTTGTATGTTTCAAAGGTCGGCAAAGGCCGATTAAGAACACTGCCTTCATCGTATGATCTCAAAACTAGAAATTATATTGGAAATACGTCCATGGATCCATTATTTTCCTTCATAGCCACAAATTTGGCTGCAGTAGCTGAAAATGACATAGTTTACGATCCATTTGTCGGAACTGGTAATACAAAAGAATTTTACTTCGATTGTAGGATATCGTATAGTTTTTATAGGTAGCTTGTTGTTATCTGCGGCTCATTTCGGAGCGTATTGTTTCGGCAATGATATAAATTACAATACTATCTTTGGTAGAGGTAAGATAAAATAAAAATAGAGACAATGCACGCAGAATCCGCCTCTGCATGCGCCAAGTAGCATATTATGATATCTTTATTAAATTTGAAAAGAGATTTCCGATGATAGGTGATTCAGTTTATTATGACTCCAACTTTGCTAATTTTGTATGGCTCGTGTTTCTGATCACATCTATTTTTTTTTAATTTAGGCAAATCCAGTCGATCTGGTGTCAAAATCAAGCAGCGTCATGAAAATATTCGATCAAACTTCGAGCAATATGAATCTATTGAGCATTTCATCGGAACTTTGTGTGCCGATAGTAGCAGGGGTGGATTCTTAGTCCAAAATGACAAAAAAATTCTTGATGCAATTATAACCGATCGTAAATTTTATTGATCGTTCGCTACTACTTTCTCAATCTTATTCGTTAGTGATTTTAGCGCCTTATGGGATTAGAGAAAAAGCATCGAAAATCGGGATGAAAAACGAACCGGCTCAAAATATCTTTGACGAAAAGAGCCTCGCCGGAAAGTAAGTTTCTCATATTATTCTTACTAGAAAAATCCATCAGTGTCACTGGAAACAATATATACATGTTCAGTGGCCAAAATCTACTGAGGGTTAGAGTCCATGGCGGCTGGTTGGATATTTTTTACTACACCACTGCACGTCACACATTTATTTAGCGTTTAGTACCTCACCGTTCATCTGTAAAAATAGTTTTCCAAGCTTCAGTATGATTTATAGTCAATAAGTTCTTGATTAAACTTGAAAATCACACTCATTATGTGAATATTGAAATCTTCCTGAGGTCTAATTAAAAAATCTTCTCGGTATGAAATCTGCTGATGGTCGTCCAGAATTCTGCGTGGCATCAATTTAGTGATCAACCAGGCGTCCCAGCTTCAAATGGTCGGGCCTGATTTAGACTTTTTGCTCCAATAGAAAGTCATCGGGGAAATAATCGGGGGACCGGGGAATAGCTTGGAATTTCGTGAAAAAGTCCTACTTTGAACAATTTTCTAAGCGATTTTGAGTTATTTGATTGCAAAAGATTCTGAATTTATCGCCGATTCGCTCGCGGCGTTATACGAATTACGAATATTATACTATATCTGGATTCTTTATTTTGAAATTATCCTGATACTATGCGTAATGTTTCGTATTCGTCTAATGTCTCTACTGTTCACCTGCTTGAATAAAGTTTTGAGATTATGCACCTCATAGTGGTGATGATACAGATCGCTAAATGATTTAAGCATTTTTCAGCACTGTTTTATCCGCCAAGTCAGTGTTTTTGGCGAAAAATAATTACGGAAATGCGGGAAAATTGGACCCTAGTCAAATAGCGAAAAAATCAGGCTTTTGAAATCGAAAAAATGCATTTTTGTGCATTTTAGAAGGTCAAAATTTCAAAACTTTCTTGCGCTTTCTGCCGGTTATGTTTATAGTAGTATTCATTATTTACTATGATCCAGCTCAGGCGCGGTCTTTAGCATGTCTTCTTTACTGATCAGTCAATCTTTAATAGTTTTAATCGTCCAAAATCTCTCATCACACTTCTGAAGAAGCAATCTTCGATATTTTGTTCGAATATTTGACGAAAATTTTGATAATGGCATTTACATTCCGCTGAATCTTTTTGATAGCATCGAAAATTTGTGAATTTTCTCAACATGAATGCCTTGCATTTGAAAAATGATTCAAACGTCAGTGCTACACAATGGCAGAAGTTCTTGGCAATCAAAGAATCCAAATTTGTGGCCCTCTGATCTTTGAATTTCAATGAATTTCAATGACGATTTTCGTTGATGTGCCCAATTCATGCAGCATTTTTGGATTTTGGCTGATAGAAAACACCAGCCCATTGCTCAGGTCTGAACACATCCAGATTAGATCGGAAAATTAAATGTTAAAAATTTGAATAAATGTTGAAAAGATTCCTATTTCTGCGAAAGCTCAAACTTTTCTGGTGCGAAGGATAAGTCGAATGAGCCCATAATTCCTCACCTCCTAAGCTCGGTTCATACTTCTGCTCGGTGAGAAAATTTACCCCGAGCATACTCGGCAAGCTTCTCCGAGCACTGCTCTGAGCATGCTCGGAGTTGGTTCATACTTCGCGAGCAAAGTTTACCCCTAAAATGCATACTTATGAATATTTATTCGCATGAATGAACCATAAAATCAATACCTTGAATACTTAGATCTTCCTGAATTTCTTTGAATTCTCTTTGTTTTTCCTTACGTCCTTGTAGTCAGGAGATTAAACGTTCCAAAGGAATTGTTTTTCACGAAAAAGTTCAGTAAGTTGAAATTTTTCATCGTCTGATAATTTTTTCGAATAGACATGGCAAAAACTGTACAGCAAAAAATGAAATCTCACAAATAAATCTAGCGATTAGGGATGTATCGGACTTTCTGACCCGGTATCCTACCTCATCCTACTCGATATTTTCTGACCCTACCCGAAAGAGGAAAAAAGATTCTTGACCTTACAGGATACCTCTGTGCATTGAAGGTCAATCATTTTTACTGTTAAAAGAAAAACCAAATAAAATTTTACTCTACATGAGATAAGCCATTATTACGGTGTAGTTCGAAAATTGCCACCGTCCCAACATTGCTACTGTCTCAACATTGCCACCCAAAAATCCTAACATTGCCACCGTCTCAACGCTGCCACCGTCCCAACATTGCCACTGTCCCAACATTGCCACTGTCCCAACATTGCCACCATTTTTTTAAAGTGGCATCATGGATGAAAATTTGGCATAACATAATGAGATATAACATTGTGAAGCAAACATGTTGTCTTTAATTTTCATTAATTTTTTGGAAATGATTGGCCTGTGATGGTTGATTGGGTTTGCTCTTTTTGGTGCACGTTTGCACAACCAGGGCGTTCTGTATACGACTTCTTCATGTTAGCAGTAACATGTTTCCTGGTGTTGGCTACAATAGGAACTGGCCTTGCAAACAGACGCTATGCATACAACAAATTCGATGATAGACGCAGTTTCACAATAGGAATTGAAAGCTCACATGTATGGTGCACCCCTGCAAAATGAATAGAACTGAGAATAGTTTTATTTTTATGCAAATTAGACTGGAAGAGTAGGCCCAATTCAGAAGCGCTATCGCCCGCCGATTGAATCCTAGGAATCGGCGACAGTCACTGATTCGCCGAGTGTTGGGGACAAAAATCTTGAGATTTTTTCAATTCTGGATTGGGCTTTCTGCAAATTGCCTATTCATTCCTTAGAATCACAGACTGTTGTCCACTAAATTCTAGGGATCGACGACTGTTGCTCATTGTCGCCAATTGTCGGCGACAAAAGTCCAAGGATTTTTCACTTCTGAATAGGGCTTGAAGGATGCATGGTACATGAACACAACAAACTCCTCAGTAGTATTTACCTTTCTTGTTCGCAAAAATTAGTTCGTCGATATTGGAGTATTAAGTGTACCTGCTTGATTGAAGTTTTTGATTGATTCAATAAAATTAAAGAAATAAGTTATTTGTAAAACAGGAAGTAATTTAGAAAGTGGAGACACCCAGTTTGTTTCACAAAATTATATGTCAGCATGTTATGCAAAATCTTCAAAAACGTAGTATTAAAATGGTATATTTGTACCCTCATATCAAACGGTGGCAATGTTGGGATTTTTTGGTGGCAATGTTGAGACGGTGGCAATGTTGGGACGGTGGAAATGTTGGGATGGTGTCAATACGGTGGAAATGTTGGGATGGTGTCAATGTTGGGGCACAATCAGTATTACATGTATTTCAAAAATAAAATTTCCTCAGTAGTTTTCCCTTGAAGGTCGGGAATGATCGATATATTGGCATCAGTTGATAATTGACTTTGTTACATATCGGCCAATGGTTTTTTGGGCGAGCTATATTCGATCTGTTTTGTATGGCAATTCTGACATTAATCAGCCTTGCATATGATTATTTACTGGGCAGGTGTGAATCTTAGGTCACTTTTGGTTATTTGTGATAAGAAAAACGTTGAATGTAATGACAAGGTGATTTTTTCTTTCAATAAATTATGACTGATTTTTTCCTTCAATGCCTCATGACACAATGGTTGATGAATAATTTTTGGCCTTTACCTGCTAAAAAAGTATGCTTGAAAATCGTCCAATTTCTGAAATTCATGAAGAATTATTCAACAATATCATGTTAAAAGCAATAATATGGTGTCAAAAACTTTTTGAGATAAAATACTGTTTCAAATTGAATGTTCTGTAGTTTCTGTAGTGTTTAAAAAAGTGCTATAGTGAAACCTTCCTGTGAACGATGTGGTACCGATGTTTGTCATTCTTCAGTTTACAAGCATTTAATAAAAAAGAGAAAGTCTTGTACCTGAGATAAAGTTTTCAAGGAGCAGTTTTTTAGATTAAGCAAAAAATGAAATTCTAAAACATGTTTTCCGCAGACAAGAAGTGCATACCATCTTTGGCTATAATTTCAGATCTTTCGATCTATTTCCAATAATCGTAGGTCGTTTGATTTCCGTTTTTTGTCTTCAATAAGAGAATGGTTTTGCTTATTTCTAATTTCCCTGTATTCATTGTTCCTCAAAATTCGTATTTAAGAAAATTCGTGTCATTCATTGTTCCTCAAAACAGTAATTCGTATTTAAGAGCAATAAGGTGTCGTTTCTTATTTTCAATGTTTATTTACACTAAATAATAGACAAGCGTGTAACATAGCGGGTATGTGCTTGTGTTTCACTTTATGAACTGAACATTTTTTTGCGCTTGACCTGGTTTGCAATGAATCGGATCAGATGTCTTTGACCCGACTTGACATTTTTACTGCCTGACCCGACCCGATATTCTCTGACCCGATACATCCGTTCCTATTATCGATCGATTCGAGCGTGCAAAATTTCGCATTGTTCAATTTTGGAATAAATTAGCTCAGTCTGGGACGTGCCTATACTTATAATATGTGTTGTTCGCTGAGCATGCTCGGAGGAGTAGAAAAATTTTCTACTGCAAATACATGCTCAGCGAGCAGAATCCCGAGCATCTCGGCGAGCAGCTGGCTCGAAGCTGTGGTCGCCGAGCATCTCCAAGCATGCTCGCCGAGCAACGAGCAGAAGTTTGAACTGGCATTATTGTCCTTAGCTTGAAGTTTCGCGAACTCCGCGAACAGGAACTCTTCTATTGGAATGTCATATTTGAAAATTAATGAGGGTTTAAGGATCCCTCGGGCCATTTCTCAATCTAGTTTCGGAAAATAACAAAGAATCGACAGGAGACATCGCCAGGAATCGTCCTTAATGCGCGGGCTTTCTACCACCCAACGCTTACCCGAAAAGACTAACAAGGAGATAATTTAACCCAAGGATAACTCCAATTGACAAACCTTTGGTTTTCCAATTTTAGTGTTACCTATTTGCCTTCTAACACATGGGCCTTTCTCCCATTTACTTACACACTGAAAGCACAAGAAAACTTACGTACTAATGAGGACGATCATTCAATAGAAAAATCAATATAAAAACTGGTATGCAACCGAAGAACGAAGGGAGCGTGGCCATTAGAGGCGATACAAACTAGTAGAAATTGCGTATGGGAGAGAGAGTGAAAAAGGCACATACACGCACACCTGCTGAATCTGAAAGTACAACAACTACATCGGAATGGTTTGCCACACGTGGTTGGGCGTGTACCTGTGGGCAACTACCCTGAGTCAGACTGCCCCATGCGGAGTGGTATGAGGGCAGTATTATCCCTACCTAAAGTTATTAAAATTGATCACTGGTTACCTGATTTTGAGACAAAATGACGTGTTTAGTGAACATTTAGCTATCTGACCTTGGTAACCTCTGCCCTGAGCCGTGATATTATTACGTAATCGAATTAAACATGCATGAAAAAACTGCAACACCCCTCCCCTCTTGCGTTAGATCGCCTTAAATGATCATCCACACTAGGTGATCTAGGACGGCGAATGGTTACTCAGCTGTTCCAAGCCAGACTGAACGGAGCTGAACGTGCCCCATCAGTGCTGCTCGGTCTGACCAGGGGCGCTGTTGTGGTGTGTTTGAGCCAAATTAATGATGACGTGTAGGGCATCGGAAACCTCCGACTCAGTCTACAATTAGTGAGGCGGATGTTGCTCGTCGGGAATGCCATTGCCCTAATCCTCACTCAGTCTACACTGGTATACTAGAATGCATCAGCATACAAGGCCATGTAGGTAGGAAGGTAGGGTCTTGGCTGCTACCTTCGGTAGGTTGGAGAGTGCATCCCAGAAGAAAACAGTCTGCAATACTTGACACATCAGAGACATGCCTGTAATTTGAGAGAGTGCTATAGAACCCCCTCCCCCCAGAAATCATCCGCCATATGGCCAGCCATTGGGCGATCGCCCCCCCCCCAGGATTTTCCAATCCTATGGCTAGCCGTATGGTAGTCATACTGACTCCCATACTTTTGGTCGAAAAAATACTGATAAATGCCCATTTTTTGATGTAAATGTCGGTTTTTGAACAAAAAATGGTCGAAAAAGTCAATTTTTTTGGTGCTTCGGGCCATGAATACACTTTTCGCGATTTTTTTTGACAAAAATTACAATTTTTTGAACCTTTTTTAGGACTTTTTGGTTTTTTCTTTCAGAGACCCCTCCACCTAAATTTTGAGGAACCAGTGACCCCGGCCTCAAAAAAGTCGTCCGACTGTCCCAGACCTCATGGCTTCATTAAATGTATGATCAAAGGTGGGGTGGGTAGCAGTAGAGCGCTCAGGGCGGTAAGTTTGTTGGCGGATTAAAGACCGATTATAGTAATCGGGGATTAAACGTCGCTTATAATCCAGGATTATATTTTTTTCGTAAGTTTGTCGGCCGATTAAATGTCTTCTGCTCCCTTCGAAGCGCAAAACCTTGCGAATCTAATAAAAAACGACTCTTTTTTTTTATCGCAAATTGAATGAGATATGCTGCATTTACTGAGGCTATATATTTTTACTACGCTGTATATACAGGACGTTAAGGGTTAAGAACATACATGCACGTGGGCGGGTGGGGGTTTGGGGGGGTTTTGACCCCCAGCAGATTCTTGCTGACCTCCAGCAGATTTAACTTTTCCAGCAATGATTGAGAAGATGACGAAGGAAAATGAGCAAGAGAGAAAAAAAAGTCGTCATAAAAATGGAAATGACTTATTAGTTTGACAATTTTTCTAAACAAATCATACTTGATTCCAAAAAAGTAACATGGAAACTTTAAAAAGTGCTGTCTAAGCAAATTGTTTCACATATCTGACTATTATAGGTTGAAGAATATGCTGCTTGGATGTTAGAAGTCTTTCTGAGACCTTTCTTTTCATTATCAAGAATGAAAAAAAAATTTGTATTCCACCTCCTGTCCTGGCTGACCCCCCGCAGAATTTCTATGCTGTGCGTGTATGGTTAAGAATAGTGGCATTAGACAGACTCAAAAGTAAAATTAGTAGATAGTAGTAGTAATAAAAAATACTTATTACCACACTGTTAGGCCACCTGAACTAAAGAGTGTGTCTGACCGCGTTGTGTGTATAATAATAATGTGTTTGCTTTCGAGTTGTGTGTATGTTACACAAATGAATCATTAGTTACACTGTGATTGATATATCAAATTTAATTTCATACCAGAAAATTGTTTGTACTGGTACAAACATGGCCAAATTTTTGTTTGTACTCAAGCCAAAAAGTTTGTGAAGTACAAAAAAAATTATGCTGGGTTTGTGGGTACGTTATTTGTGATGTGCTGGGCAGCATTGCTGAGGTTCTCGAGTGCATCTCTTGCTTCGTGGTGGAAACAGGTTTCATACACAACCTGGAAAATACAGGTAATTTTTTTCAGGTCTGGAAAACACAGGGAATTTTGTGGAAAAATAAATATTTCGTGTTGAAAAGTAGAGGAAAATCGTCAAATTTTTTCGCCGCACTGCGGCGAGTTTTCTTATTCGACTATGCACATTAGAAGTGAAATTGCTTAAAATCATCGAGTATTCGAGATCGTTTTTTTAGTTTTTCAACTTCAACTTTTAACTTAGCCTTTAAATTATTATGTCAAAGTTAACGTTTCAATTGGATTGTAAGGGTACATCCAAACTCCTCATTTATGCCAGAAAATTGGAGACTAATCAACAAAATGTTTTCGGCTATATATAGCATTCATATTTGCGAGCGAAAAAAAATCGAGTCTGGTCAGGGTTTTTTAGGTCAGTTAGGAGCCATGGCTTGTAAAAATTCTGATTGACTCCTAAAAATTTAGGGGCACAAGCCAACATGGCTTATAAAAATTAGAGCCTAACAACCCTTTTGATTGGGTGAGTTTCCTGTCGGGAGATGCATTCTTATGCGTTTTTAAGAAAACATCGAAAATTTTCAGGCGCTCCGCGCCGGATTTCAAATCACTTATGATTCTTGTTATCATTTCTGTTGTGCGGTTGGAAAATGTCGGCCTAGCTTACGCTGGCTTATAGCTTATAAACATCAGCATGTTATGGATGAACGTCGACCTTGTATTGTTTTTTCACATATTTGACTAAAACCTAGATTTTTCTAGATTATTTCCACAAAATCGTTTTGTGATTCTTTAGAATTTTCGGCTTTCGTGAAGATAACTTTTTGCATTTGGAAAATGATTAAGCGTAGGACAATAGCAGAAATTCTTCTGTCTGAAAAAGTCATTGAATTCATTGCTGCTTGCCTAATTTTTGAATTTTAGTTTGCCTGACTGAAAACATGTTGAATTCACTGAAAAATTAGACTTTTCAGCAGGAAATAGATATTAAAAATAGTCATTTTCCAACGATATAGAATATCAAAATCCAAATTTTTTCCGATGCTCTGCACCGCATTAATTACCGATATCCGAGTCCTAAGTAAAATATCTATCACACTTTTTTATGGTTTATACGTTGGTTTATATATATCATAAATAATTATGATTGGTAAATTACTATCTCTTGATATACGAAAACGCTTCCACTAATCAAATGGTGAAAAGATCACGATTGATCATCGGTAGCTACATAAGAATGTGCTGAAAAATTAATTTTCCGACGTTTTAGAGGCCTCGGAATCAAAATTTTTCGGCGCTAGGTTGCGCAATAATTTGAAATAAATTTTTTGATTTAGTGCTCTATTTTTGATGATACTTTAGCTCATACATGTTTCTATTATTCAGTATTTTTCTTCAGGATAGTATATTTCATCATTATAAAAACCTGGAAAAATTTCATTTGTCAACCTGGAAAACGCAGGGAATTTTTTTTCTCCAACTTTGTATGAACCCTGCGGAAATTTTATACTTCGTAAGCATTGGTAATGGCAATGCTGCGGCCCAACCTAAAGAGCCTACGTACATGTTAAACATAGGGGTCCCTTTTATGAGCAGGCGTTTTGGGCGTTTTAGGCGTTTTAGAGGTTCATTATGTATGAAAGGGCGTTTTGGGCATTTTAAGGCGTTTTGGCATTTTAAACCGCTTTGGGCATTTTGGCATTTTGAGGCGTTTTTGGCCATTTCTGTATTTTTAATTTTTATATGGAGACAGACGAACAAGAAAATTTGCTAATTGGTCAGCTGTTGTTTTCACACTTTTCCACACATACATAGACATACTTGTAAGGCGAAAGAAAAATTTTACTTTTCTGCAAAACGCGTAAAACTCCAAAGAAATAAAAAAATGCTATGAAAGCGATGCAAGACGCTAAAAAGTTTGTCTTTTGTGTAAAGGCCCAAAATGCCAAACGCCGAAAATCAGCTTTTCTGTTAAAACGTCGGAAAGTATCCTTTTCTGTACAACGTCCAAAATGCCCCAAACGTCGAAAAAGATCTACTCTGTTAAGACACCCAAAACGCCGAAAAACCGTTTTGTAAAACGCCAAACCGCCCAAAACGCCCAAAAAGCCTTGAAAAACATTTTGTGTTAAAATGCCCAAACCGCCCAAAACGCCTAAGAAATAAAAAGGATGTTGAAAGCACCATTTTTCTGGTGGGCGTTTTGGCAAGTAGGCGTTTTATGTTGGCCCAATGCTGCTGTGATTTTCACAGTTGCCATGTCAGGTAGCGACAGGAGTCTAATTTGCACAGTTGGCATTTCGGGTGATGACAGGGGCCAGCGGCAGTGCTACATTGATGAAGGAATCAGTAGAGTTGGAATGGTTGCTATGAGGACCATATGTGGTCAAGATCCTGCTTCGTGGCAGTGGTGGTTGTTGATGGTCAGGCCTATCCAAGGTGTTGGTGCTATCAGTTCTCTTGAGAGTTGAGGCGTTGCCCTGATTCAGACCTGAAGGTGTGGGTGAGTCCATCAGCATCATGCTTACCACTAGTTGCTGGATGGAGGGCTGTGCTCGGCTTTGGGTTGTTTGCTGACTAGAAATATAAATCAAGGGATTTAGAGGTGGTAAACTCACCAGAGGTAGTGAGATTGGCGGAATAAAAGGGCTATGGCTCAGAGGTTCCCCAAGTCAGATTTTTCAGGTAGGGGTAAAATTGAAAGTTTGCGGTGGTAGTGTAGCTAAATGTCCACTAAACACGTCATTTTGTCTCAAAATTAGGCATCCAGTGATCGATTTCAAGGAATTCAGCTCGGGATAATACCCCCCCCCCCCTCATACCTTTATGAACTTCTAAAATCCTTCACATTATGAACTTCTAAAATGCACCAAAATGCATATTTTCTGTACCGTTTCCCCAAAATTTTCTTCAGTAAATGCGGAAAGAGCCGTTTGTACGTGTACAATTTGACTACCTCAACTTCGTTTGCCCCCAAAAATTGTCATTTGCCTACGGCAAAAAAACACAGAGTGCCAGGATGCCTCAAATATTCGATTTTTGACGACTTTGCCCAAAATTTATTTATCCCTATGATTTGCTTCCAAATAGTCAAAATTCGTTGCCTCACGCTACGTTGAACGGCCTTTTTCTGATGTAGGTATAGTTTTTTGGGCCCGTAAGTCTTGATGTTTCATGGCTTAAAATTACCTCATTTTTCCGTTCTTCAGTTTTCCCTATTGATGGGTGGCAAGCAGCTTCGGGCCGGCGATTGTACTTCATGTACATGTGTCTACACCATTTTTTTATTGCGTCTTGAAAAATAGAACGGACTCTTTTGTCTTCCTGTGTTCTAGCGCACGTCTTATCATGATTCTTGCTAGTTATAATATGGCAAACACCGAATGTTTGGGTGAAAGTGATTGCACATTCTTTTTTTAGAATGTTGCAATCACATGGACAAAAATATCACAAGTATTGGTGCCAGTAAAATCTCGGTGGCATTGAAATTCTTATGTCCTGCAAATCACACTTTGTCCCATTGTATTTCTGCCAGAAGTTGGAACAAAGCTCATCATGATGCTTTATGTTGATCTCAATCAGCTCTATCTATCGGTGTGGAATTTGCTTGATTTCATCGCAAAAAAAAATGTATCAGGATTTGAGGCAACCTCTTTTAACGAGAACAGTTTGTGAACTTTGAACTCATAATTTTTGAGCAAAACTGTCATAGATCTAAAGTCTGTAGCACCCTGGCGCGCCCAGTTTCGATATTCTGGCGAATGAATATCATCATGATACTCAGCGCATCAAATTATACCACATTTCATATTTTGAGGGTTATTTAATTCTCAAGTTATCGGACTGATCTTCGATGCCATCAGAAGTCGTGTTCTAAACTTCGCTTTTTTAATTTAAGTCATTGCCTTCGGTACCCGTCAAAAGTGAAATATTCGTTTTACGATACTTTCCTGGATTTGTTAAACATGGCAGCCGAGCAGCTACGTATCGGCGGTCGCTTAGTTTATTGGTTACCTATTCTTTACAAAGAGTGAGTTTTATCCCTAAATGGATCATAGAGTCCACGGATTGTTTCTATTATATTCGTAAGACACCAAGAATTTCTTCGTTTACGTCCGAAGACTTTGATTCTTGACATGATAAGATTCTTCGATAGTTTCTAAACTAGTTTTCCTAGTGCATGGCGCTGTTATTAGGTCCGGTAAATGCGCTCATGTGCTGATTTTTCCATCAGCTAGATAGTGCTGTCAACGAATCAGACGACCAAAAAAATCACCTAGAAATTATCCGCCGAAATTACGTAAATTTTAAGCCAAAAAATAACAAGTGAAATTGAAAAATCAACAAAAAAATATAATTACTTCAGCCAAGAAAAACTTCTGCTGTTGACCGACTCTGGTTGTAATGCTCGAGTGCACAACATGAGTTCCGTGGTTTTTGGAGCCATGAGATGAGTTCATACAAGCTTCAGATCTGTAGTACTAATTAGAGATCATAACATGCTGGAATTTATTGCTACAACTAGGGGTATTCGCTTCTTGTTTGTACATCAAAGCTGGTAAAGCAGAAGCGGTTTATTCCTTGAGGCATTTTAGGCTTTTTTCCATTCCAGCCACGATGACTCGTCTATACCTAGGCACAGTGCTCTAACATTGATATTTAAATGCGAACAAAAACTGAGCAGTTCGCACGGTAGATTACTGATTTGTATGGAGAAGATCAATAACGCTAAACCCGATAACAAAGCTTACGTTCTACGATATTCATTCGAAGAAATTACTCTACGCGACCAGGTTTTTGCTGCGAATAATGAAAATAATCTTATCTCTTCAAGTTGATCGGGAATAAACAATTTTGGCGTAAATTTCTTTTGATTCTTTTATATAGAGTGTGTGTCAAGATATTTTTTCATATTTTAACTCAGAGTGCCTAGTTCAGCGGGGTAGAGATCGTTACCGCCAGAGGTCCCCAAGGTCAGATTTTTCAGGTAAGGGGTAGAGTTGAAAATTTTCGGTGGTAGTGTAAGCTAAATGTCCACTAAACACTTCATTTTGTCTCAAAATTAGGCAACCAGTGATTAATTTTTAAAACTTTAGGTTGGGTAATACCCCTCTCATACCCCTCCCCATGGGATAGTCTGGTTACCGCTATCATGCCCATTACAGCGACGGGCTCATTACCACAAGTGCATATTCTTCATCATAGGGTGTGTTATATACAACGAATGGTTCATTACCGCTACGAGTGTAGATTTTTAGCTCATTCATAATATGAGGAAAATGAGCTGGTGACAATGAAAAACGATCGAAATTCATTTTCATTCACGGGCTTCTAAACGGTGCTGTAGGCTATGTTAAAACACGATTCTGAACAACATGTTATAGGAGTAAGAAAGTTTTTGAAAATGATATGCAATCGTGGTAACAATTTTGCACATAACGACGGTCAGTGAATAAATTTGTTTCAGTGCGCGCCTAAAAGCGTATTTAAACTTTGCTCGAGGACAGCTCCTCTAGGAGAAGTGCTCGAGGAGGACTTCAGCAGGATGATTTAGAGGAAAGAGGAGAGTATGTGCCAGAGGTCCCCAAGGTCGAAAATTTAGGTAGGGGTAAAATCATAAATTTTAAGGGTAGTACTTGAAATATGCCGTGACCTTTTTTTTTGCTCCCAACTTTTTGCGAAGGAGAGGGGAGTTGTAGTGCTCTAACCACATAGAACTTACAAACATTAATAATGCCCCTACTTAATGCTTTTAACAGTCAAAAAAACATTTACTATTTCAACTCCATTTTCCAGCTCCCAATCATGCAACTTTAATGCACTAATTATACGTACAGAATAGTCACACTTTGAAGACTGTTGTGCCAACTGATTCCTGCACATTTCAAGAATCGGGCACAACATACGTTTGGAAACATTGTTTCAACCAACATCTTCAGCAGTAATGGCTTATCCCATCACTGATTAGGCTTGGAACAGTGCTTCCAATTGAAAGTTCTGATGCTGAATGTAGCTTTAGTATTATTAGTTCCATTAGATTATGAACTACGAGTTTGAAACCAAGTACCACTCCTGATCCATGTTAATGGACCTCACATGTCTCAACTCATAGCAGGAAAGTATGCCACAGCTTGGGTAACCATATGCGCACAGAAGACCCAACGCAGAAGCGGGGAAAAGGAAAGGAGAGCATGAAGAGGCAGAATTTTAAGAACATAATGTTTTTCTTCCCAAGGGGCGATTTTTTGATTAATCACATATACATAAGTCATTATTTCATCTCCCAATTATATTTATAATGATTTCCTACAAGTAGTATATATTAATGTGCTGATATCCTTTCCTAAAAATCGCTATATGGCACTGAAGTTGCATACTTTCCCATTATCATTTGCTCAGTAAATGTGTCAAAAAGAGCAGTGAGTAATTCCTCAGAATCACACATTCTGCAATTTTTCTCGAATTAGTATAACCTACTGGGGAGAGGATGAAGTCTACCAAAATTTTTTGCTATAGTGAGCTGTTTTTATGGGGGTAGTAAATGAATTTCCAAATCTAAGACGGGGTAAACCCCCCCCCCATGGGGTGCTCTGGTATAAGACGGGGTAATACCCCCCATGGGGTGCTCTGGAGTATGCTCTCCACTTTCGGCAAATAGAACAGCGCCGAGCGGAGAAAAATTGTTCGTTGGTTTCCAGAAATTTTTTTTATGTCGCGATTTCTGCTTCCGCGTTCAGCAGTATATCCGAACCTTTCTAGTAATATTTCAAGTGAAAATTTCACCGCCTTAAAGGCCCTGTCATACATCACCGCGCGGCGCCGGTTGTTCTATTCATACTAAAAAGCGGCGCCGCGCGGTACCGCCTTTGAAGTATGAATAGGTTTTTGTAATTTTTGCAGCGCCGCGCGGCGCCCCATCAGGGTTCAACTAAACCAATACACATTTTTTGAGAAGAGCAAAATCCAAAAGTAAAAAAGCGGCACCGCGCGGTACTGCGGGGCGAAGTATGACAAGCCACCGCGCGGCGAAGTATGACAAGCCACCGCGCGGCGCCGCCTGTTAGTATGAATAGGACAACCGGCACCGCGCGGTGAAGTATGACAGGGCCTTAAGGCATCGTTCGTGTATATGATAAGAAATTTTAGCTGTTGAACGCATGTTTTTAGCCCCCGCAACCAAAAAAGATTGCCATTTTTTGGGCAGTCAAAAGCTTTGTTATGGGTTTTTGACGATTTTTAAAATTGTGCGGAAATGAATCAAAAAAAAAATTTGAAAAATTATAAAAAAATGTAGGCTTTAAGAAAAAAATTTTGAATAATTTTATTGATTAAATTTTTTCAATTTTTCAAAATTTTTTTAGAATTAACTTGAAATTTTTAAAATTTGTTATTTTTTAGATTTTTTAAAAAATTAAATTGAATTATTTAAATTTTTTTATATTTACAATTTTTTAAATTTTGAATTGAATTTCATTTTTTAAAAATTAAATTGGATTTCATTTTTTAAAAATTAAATTAAATTTGTCAAATTTTTTTAAATTTATCAAAATTAAAATTAAAACCAAATTTTAAATTTTAAAAACAAATTTTCAAAATTGTGCGATTGAATTTTTAATTTTATTAATTTAAAAAAATGAAATTTTCAAAATTAATAAAATAAATTTAATTTATAGATCAAAAATTAAGCTGACTAAAATCCAGGGGGTCCTCGAGCGTTAAGGTTTTTGGCCTTTTTAATTATCCGTCATAATTCTAAAAACTGCGTTTAAGAGCGCCTTTCTGGTAAGCTGACCGAATTTCAGGGGTCCTCGAGTGTTGAGTTAATGTCAAAAAAAATTTCCAAGGAAAGTAACCCCGAGAAGGCGTGGGCCCGTTTAGAAAACTTGTAAAAATTGCTGATTCTAGCGCGAAGCGCAAAATTTTTGACATTTTCAGTAATTTTAACGAAAAACGGACTATTTTTGACCTGTAGACCATCATTTTTACCATTTTATGGGAATTTTCCACGCGGCGGGGGAGGGGTTATAAACTGTTAAAAGCAATCAGTGAATATCAATGAGGTTCGCCCTCACTTTCTTTACACTTTTTGGCGGATTTTTTGAAGCGACGGAAGATTTTTACAGATGTGAAGTGAAAAATTATGACGTGTGTGGCCGTGAGGTTTCATACGTCACAGGTCCCCAAAGTCAGATTTTTCAGGTAGGGGTAAAGCTGAAGATCCGCGAGGGTAGTGAAGCTGGATGTCCATTAAACACGTCATCTTGTCTGAAAATTAGGCAAATAGTTATTAATTTTAGGACTTTAGGTCGGGGTAATATCACCCCCTTATACCCCTCCCTATGGGGCCGTCGAATGTGCAGAAGATTTGAACTTTTCGCTTGATCTTTCAAGCGGAAAATTTGGCCTGCTAGCAAACGAAAGTTCATTTGGTAGCGGTAACGGGCTTATCGCGGTTATAAATCCCTGAAAAAGATAGCGATAATGAGTCTGGTAGCGGTTATGGGCCCATCACGATAACGACTCCTCCAATTGTTGCACGTCGAGAAGCGTTGGAACTGCAAATTTTTCTCTTCTGAATTCTAAATTTTCGATTTGTTTGAATGAGTTCAGTAACGGTAAAATTCCACGATTCCCATTTGATGACTGAAAAGTACGATCACTTGTTATCATATGGATAGTTATGCTCCTGATTTTTCGTCGACATTGCCGTCTTTCCACTTGATAGTTTTATCTATAGACTAATGTATCACGTGGGGTAATGAATAGTTTGCCGGATGAGAAACTCCGAAAAATACTCGCACAGTAGCCGCATTATGATAACGGTTGAGCAAACTGGTTTTCGATGTCCTACTTGGCATTATTGTTAACTCAGGTATTACTGCTGTGTACAGGTTATCCACAAGTAGTCGTCCTACTCATTTTTCTATCAAATTCTGCGTATCGGCGCAAGTTTTTCATTCATATTTTTCTAAAAAGCAAAATACAATGCTAAACCTTAAATTGGACTGCTTAATTTCTGGTGTGCTCGGTATCGCTTTATATTTCTCCCCGGAAAATTTTCTAAATTATTTTATCGTGAGTGAATTATGATATTGGGTTCACACTTGTTTCTGAGGGTTTGAGAGATAACCACCCCAAGCAGAATTCCGGCTAGCCCCTGTCAAATTCAACCCCCCCCCCCCCATTAGATTTTTGTTTTCTTCAGACCTTAGGAAGCTTTCAGTTTTCACGTATTGTGTGGAATTTTCAAGTACCGATCAAAAACTTATTGACCTACATCAGACTACCCCATAGGTAGGGGTATGAGGGAGTATTACCCCCGCCTGAAGTCCTGAAAATTGATCACTAGTTGCCTAATTTCGAGACAAAATGATGTGTTTAATGGGCATTTACCTACACTATCCCCGCAAATTTCAACTTTACCCCTACCCGAAAAATCTAACCTTGGGGACCTCTGACCTACATCATATTAAAGTCTTGGAAACTCATCTTAAATTCCTCCACGTGGAGAGATAAACTCCTTCTCATATGTCTAAGACCAGTGTTAAGGGTCATCTATACTTGCCTTTCCGGACGGAACGGAACGGCATGCAATGGACGGAAAGTAACCGAACGAAAGGGATATTTTCGGTCTGTGCAGTTTGGTTGGAGGTAACCGTCGGTCGTTTTCCACAAATTTGCACTTAGGTATCCTTTTCGACCTTTCAGCCTGAACGGTTCAAGCTGTTGATCCGTTACGTTCCGTTCGATCGGAAAAAGTAAGTATAAATGACCCTGTATATTAGGTTTACTGCTTTTTAAATTTATTTAAGTAGGCTCCTTGAATTTTCTAGCTAAATCCTAGTTTGGACTCAGAAGTTGAAGAAGACTCAGAAATCATAGCCTAAAAATATAGGTTTCACAGTGTCCAGCAACCTGAAAATATCTGGGGAAAAGTTCTACCTGGAAAACGTGAAAAATCTGGAAAAGTTGGGGAATCTCGATTAGGGTTATTACAATTAGTTGTTTTTAAGATTGTGTATCGGTATACCGAATGTATCGGTATCCCATATGTATCAGTATCCCGAACAGTGTTTATACAAAAAAAACGAAACTTCTCCGTATACCGAATGTATCAGTGTTCCGTACGTATTGGTATCCCGAATGTATCAGTATCTCGAACAGTGTTCACTAGAGATGTATCGGGATCAAAATTTTACGAAAATCGGGTCCGGGTACAAAATTTTAAGAATATCGGGTCCGGTCCTGGGTCCAAAATTTTGAGAATATCGGGTCCGGGTCCAGCCAAATAGTCGGATAATTTCGAGTCCGGGTCCTTTATATTTTCCACATGCTACTCTGTGTGACATTATTTAAAAACAATTTCTGAGAGATTTGACCTACTGTTCCATTAACCTATGATAAGTTGGAAATTAATAATATCTGAAAATGAGACATTTTGAATGGTTTTATATGCTGAATATTGTGACAGCATATATTCGGCAGAAAAACAAAATTCGCATACTTATAGCACTCCAAAAGTTGGAAGTCCTACATTTTTTGGCATTCTTCAGTCTCTATGCCTGTTTGGAAATATAAATCTTCAAACGTTTATTATATGATTATAGAAAGATATTATATTATAGAAAGAAATTTTCTGAGATCTTACTCTCTTAAGTGTCAAAAATGAAGTTGAAATAACCTGAACGAGTCATTTGAAGCTTTTTTGGCACCCTCCTATAAGATGCCACGGAATTTGTCCTCTATTTCTATAGCCACTGCCCACTAGTGCCCAAGACATTGTGTTGAAATTTAAATCAGGTTTGTATACCCTTTTGGGAGCTATAGATGTCTGCACATCTTGAAAATTGGTACAAAAATGATGTTTTCTACCATTAAATATGCCATCAACGAGATGCAGGAAACATTAAAAACGTTCATTTTGGGATAACTCTTGTTTTTTCCTGTAAAGAAACGTCAGAATGGCTCAATCTCTCAACTTTAATAAAAAAATTAAAAATTTTTTGACTTTTCATTTGAAGCATGTCGTTCAGCAAACATCAAAGCTAGATGAATCAAAATTTATCCAGCTTTGAAGCCACATTTTTTTCTTATTTATTATATAGGTGATGGCAAATCCTGTTTTCTCAGAACTTTTTGGTTGGGAATTCTTTCGGATTCAAAAATATAATTGAATGGTAGTGCAATGTGTGCCAGTCTCAACAACTCAAAAAACGGCACACAACTCGTATTTAAATTTTAACATAATATGTCAGACATTAGTCCTTACCAAAATTTTGAAAACATTCTGCGGCATCCTATGGGAAGGTGTCCAGAAAGAGGTCCAATTGAGTTTTTCGGGTTTTTTCCGCCTACTTTTGGATGCTCTAAAAAGTGTAAAACGTGAAAAGTACAACAAAAGAAAAAAATTTCCAAATGCAGTATTTTGTTTTCCAAGCACATACTCTAGCTTGTAGCTGAACTGAGAGATGAATGAATACCATCTCTTCAACTTACGATTGGTCATCATGTTGACCTTCATGGACAGCAATGGTTTGTGATCAGTTCTTATGATCACCCTATGACCTACTGGGTAGTGCTTGTATAACTTTAAGCCATACACTATTGCCAAGCATTCCCTTTCCGTGGCTGACCACTTTTTCTCGTCTGCTTTCAAAATTCTGCTGTTATAAGCAACTACCCAGTGGTCAGACTTAGTCTCCTGGTAGAGAACTGTTCCTAGTGCCATTCGGCTGGCATCTGTCTGAAGGACAAAGTCTGCAAACCTGTTCAAAACCGGATACTTCAGAAAAGGCACTGACAATAGTGCTTCTTTTAGGCTCCTAAAAGCCTGATGATGAACCTCCGTAATTTCCCAAACACAGTTCTTCCCAGTTAATTTATACAATGGTTCAGCATGTTTAGCTAACCCTGGTATAAATTTTTTACACCATTGTAGCATTCCTAGAAACCTTTGTAGTTTTCCTTTAGTTTCTGGGAATGGGAAATCATTAATAGCTTTGACCTTCTTCAGATCTGGGGAAACTCCATCCAAATTCAAGATATGTCTTAAAAAATGGACTCTCTCTTGGAGAAATTCGCACTTCTCTGGCTTCAAGGTCAAGTGAGCCTTCCTTAGAGCTTGCAGGAGTAGCTCTAAATTAACCAAATATTCCTCAAATGTATTTGAGAACACTATAATATCGTCTATATATACTAGATAGATCTTCCATACATATAGATGCAAAACCCTTTCCATCATGCTCTGGAACTCTGCTGGCGCATTTTTAAACCCAAAAGGCATAACTTTAAATTGGTGAAGCTTTTCCTGGCATATGAAAGCAGTTTTCTCTTTGCTTTCTTCATCCATTCATTCATTCATCCATCTTCATCCATCAAGGTCATCTTCATCCATTCTTCATCATCCACATTTGCTTTCTTCATCCATTCATCCACACTTGCTAATACCCTGACTTGAGATCTAAGGTGGTATAAAACTTCGCTTTACCTAAACAGTCTAGATAACCATCCATTCTTAGAATGGGATATTTATCATCGTTGGTAACATCATTTATACCCCTGAAGTCTACTACTAGTCGCTTGGTACCATCCTTTTTACATACTGTAAAATAACAGAGTGCCCAAGGCGACTTTGATGGTTCTATTACACCCTTTTTGAGCATATCTTGGACATGCTCACCTACATGTGGCCGTAAGTTAATTGCAATCCTGTGGTACCTTTTTGCCACAGGTGCCGCATCGCCTGTATTTATTTTACAGGTTAAGTAGGGTGTAGTGGTTGGAGGATCATTGGGCAAGCTGAACACGTCTCGATATTTTGCGAGACATCGTAGAGCTCATTCCAATTGCTCAGATGGTATGTTGAATTTAGCCAGCATACTGTACAAAGCTTCCCTGAATTCTCTCTCATCCAATTGAGTTGAATCAAGTTTAGCTTGAACTGCACAGGTTTGCAGCTTCTCCATGTCCTCAACTATCTTCCCCTTCAGTTGTTCTTGGTTATCGGCCTCACACAACACAGAATTAGTATGGCCAATTATTTGATTACATTTCAAATGGCATCCTGATCCTGTGTTATTGGATACCATAACTACAAAATCATCTTTGGTACCATCTACTATGGTACTATCTATGTGGAAATTCAGATTCTACTATGATTCCATTTAAGCAATTTTTGCCTACCTTGTCCCAAAGTTTGGCTTTCAGAAGTATATCCGTACCACTAGGTAAGTAGATTGGATTCACACTCACCACTGGCACCAAAACCTTTGGTAGGTAAATCCTTGGCTGACACTGGTCGGCGGGGCTCATCGTGGATTCCATGGCCCTCGTGGTCATGACCTCTCGACAATTTATTTGGGGCTGGTCCAGGGTCACATATATCCCTTGCTGATGATTGTTGAGCGTCATCATCCTGTTCCTGAAATGTATTATGGAGGATGAGCCAGAAAATCTGTTCCCACAATTACGTTTTCACCTGCTTCAGGTATAACAATTGCTTCAAGGGGAACTGTCCACACAATGTATCCATCCTAAATTGGATATACCCATGGGCTTGGACTGTCTTACCGTTGGCTACAGTAACGTTCAATATCCTCGGATATTCAGTGTAATATGGGCCCAAAGTTTCTTTTAGAAACTTAGCCGACATAACAGTACACTGAGCTCCTGTGTCAATTAGAGCCAATGTCCTACGACCTCCTATAACAACCTCATTATGGAATGGGGCTGTTCTGGGGTACGTATCCAGCAAATGTTCCTGAGGGCTAGCTGGTGTGCCTCTCTTTACTACCTGTACCGTCGGTACTACACTTTGTGGTGCAATTGCATTCATTTGGACAATGCTGCCCAATACCACATCAGGGCAATTCACTCTCTGATCTTTTTCGCCCAAAGGATTCATTTGTGATTGCCTTGCAACCATTACACTAGAATAATCCTTCGGGGACTGCTGATTTGTGAATTGACCCTGTTGACGAGTCTGAGTCGGTCCCATAATAGCCTGAGGTGACTGAGGTTGCTGTAATGCAGCTTGCTGTTGGTATTGCTGCATCTGTTGATACTGTTTCTGCAGTTCTTTTTGTCATTTGAATTTCAGAAGTTCATTATAATCCGAATTCAGTTGGTAATTCTCATAGCTATCCTGATAACCTGAATAGCTGATGTTATATGCACATCTGCCTCTACTATTAGAATTGGCGTTCGAGTAACCTCCTCTACCTCTATATTTACCTCTAGCAAAACTGTTGAAGCCTCCTCTATAGAAGCTAGGGAAGCTGGCTCTGCCTCTGCTCCTGCGCTCAGGCAAAACTTGCAATGTCCTGCAGTCTGCAGTATTATGCGTTATGTTCTTGTGGAACTCACACCATGGCTTTGTCAAATTTCAGGAAACTTGACCTTGCTAGCTGGTGCCGGGTATGGCCACATCAGACTGATTTTCCATTTGCCTATTATCAACCTTTTGCTGAAGCTGGTCGAACCTTTTGACCAGTTGTACCATCTCTTTGGTGATTTTTGATAGAAGAGATTCTCTCTTACCTTTTTTGATCTGAGCCCTAGGGGCTTCCCAAACTGGGATCTCCTCTATTTCAGGAGAATCACTCCTTGACCTTTGGGTCTGAGCCAGTACCTGATTACCTAAAGTCTCATATGGTTGCGGAAACCTTTGTCTCCAGCCCTGTTGAAATCCTTCTGACTGATTCCTATCAACTATGGCAGTTTCAGGATCATGCCCACTTGGCATACCTACTTCATTAATAATGATAGGACCCTGCTGTGTACCCATAGGTCCGTATCTCTGAAAGGCATTCTTGTACCTACGTTCAATGTCATGAACTTCTACTGCTAGATCATACCAAGTTCTGAAGGTATGCTTGGTATTCTTCAGTTCAGACTGAAAAGTGGGATCACTCTTGTACACAAAGGTGTCAATGATCAGTCTCTATTTTGACTGATAATCTAAATCACCTTTTACTAGTTCCACTAGTATACTAACTCTTTTTAAAAATTCCATGGCCTGTTCACTGGGTCTCTGTTGGATCTCAAATAATTCCCTGGTCAACATTTCCAGGTTACACTCAGGTGCAAAGACATTCATAATGGCTCTCCTGGCCTCCCTATAGGTTATGTTGTCACCTGCAACAGCCTTTGGTCTACCCTTATAAAGCCTCAGCAGTGCTTCATATTTGGCTGATTCCAGTGTATTCCTACAGAATTCCCCTTCAAGTACTGTTAAGAAGCTAAGCACCTGCTGATTTACCATACCCTCATTTAAAATTTTGGGTAACACACCTTTAGCAATATTCCTAACCACAATCTCTTGTGCCAAATTATTTGTTGGCATTTCTCTCTGATCATATGCTGCTGTTAACACTGGATCAATATCAGAGTTCAGAGATTGCAACATAACTCGATTTGGATCTCGTTGTGGTGGTACACCTCCTTGATTTGATGGTACATTGTCTCTGTCAAATCTATAATCCCTGTATGGGAAACATGCCAGTTGATCTGGTCTAAGGGTATTTGGATCAACTATATTTCCTCTACCATCATAGACCACTCTTGTTAAAGTTGGATGCTGCTGAGCTATCTGATTTTGATTCCTAAGGTCTGCCGATTGCTCAGCTCCCTCGAATCAAAGATCTCTAGCTGGACCTCTCCAACTTTTGGGCTCAAAATTGAGTCTCTGCCCTTCATCAACTCCAGGCCTATTGGTAGGCCCTGTGCCTGCATTTGTTTCAGCTAAGAGATGGTTGTCTCTTTCTGCACACCTATTACATGGTCTAACCTATCTATCACGCTCCTGTCAGTGACTGTCAGCTTCCCTTTTATTGTCCTCAGTGGGGGCATTTGTGATTATGTCGAACAAGGCTTCGACAGTCCCTTTCAATTCAGGTAGATGCATCGCCAACTCTTGATTAGGCATTTCCGGAGCTCTTTCCTGCGGGGCGAATCGCTTTTGCTCCTGTAGAACCCTCTCTAATTGTTGATCGATTTTGGGGTCCATTTGTTCCAAATTTGGTCGAACTTTGGGCGTAACAACATCCCTTTTTGGTCCTGCTTATTCGACCTTTGGCAGTGACCTTTTCATATTTTGCGGCGGCAATCTCTGGGTTCAGATTCGCCAGGCCTGCCTCCTGCGGATTGATGGCAATCGCTGGTGGGTGGTCAATTGGTACACCCGCGTCTTGGGGCCTAAATGCATTGCATTCTGTTGCAATGGTTGGACCCTCATGGGAGTTTGATCTGGGATCACTGGGTCTCGGGCAGCATGCCATTGTTGCTCTCCATCTCCCAAATTTAACAGATTCCCAGCACTCGCCACTCTGGGTGGTGATCTGTTCAAAGTAATACCTCTCGGTATCCTTTTGTTAGGCATTTTAAATCCTGCTAACTTTCTGTAGAAACCTGGAGGATTTTCCTTTCTCCTAGTCTGACTACGAAGTTCCGTAGTGAGGAGTTAAAAGCCACCACTTGTTGTGCAGGTCTTTTCTTAGGAGTTTAAGAAAAGATAGAGGCTTCTGGTCTGAACTGACCTGTTAGAACTACTCCCTTGGCTAAGCCTTGGTGATAGTGCAACAGTCCCGTTCTCCAGACCTACAACAACAAAGATAAATAAACGGGGCCTCACACGGACCCACAAAGTCTCCTTGATGAGACAAGGAATCCCCTCAGGGATAAACTTACTTGTCTGGATCCCCTAACAGGTCTTCCAGAGCTTGCAGTCAGCAAGCTGGGGCCTGGGCCTTTGGCCCTTCACTCTTGTCAATTGGTCGAATCTAAATAGTAAACAAATATGTATGACAATAAATCCGACAAAATATAAAAGGAATGTGAATTGACCACTGTTAATAATATGTAAATATAAAACAAATGTGCTGGGAATATTTTAATGGATGCCATCAAATATCTTTCAAAAATAATATAAAAATGAGAATATAGTGAAGAATGATTTCACAATCACTTTTTGTTCTTTCTTTGGCGCTCCACTTCTATGCAAATGTCTGCGCGGCTGGTCGTCTATTTCATCCATTTGCATGGCAATTTCCTGATGCGGCTTGCCATCAACAGGGTGCCCAACATGTGAAATATACATATGAGCTGTTAAGATTTTCTCATCATCAGCAAGGATAAGCATTTTGACATCAATATCGACGGTGCCATGCAGAAAAGTGATGAATCTACTTTTTATTGTTTTCAGGATATTGTGATTCAAAGTTGAAAATCTGACTAAATTTGACGAAATTTCGTTGTTTTTTTTAATTTTCATAATTTTCTTACACATGAAAGAGATGAGCAAGTAGACCTCGAAAATGGTGATGACTCCAATTTTGTGGGAACTGGATTTATCACTTTCCTGCATGTTACTGATGATATTGTCTTTCAATAAATGAGAAATTCCATCTACATAGAGTAGGAATAAAATAGGTCCTGAAACCCTCCTTACACTAAAGTGAGTACACCTTTCAAAATGCTAATGCTATTGCAATAAGTATTCCTTATTCTAACTCGTTCACAAACAGTAATATAATAGGTTTTTTGAGTGGAAACCTGTTAAAAAATCATTCTTTTTGGGAAAAATTGAAGTCCTTTACACAATAATGTGAAACAGTTCGTGCAAAAAAACAGCCATTCTGGGAACAAAGAAGCTGTCAAAGGGTTGGAACAGAATTACGTGAAGAAAAGTAGACAGCTACTGAAATGAAAACATGTTGCAGCTGAAATTTAATTGTTGAAAGTTGAGCACTGTAATTCTAGAAAAAATATTTTTAGAAAAATATTGTTGAGCTTCCAAGTTGCAGAATAGAACATATGTTATGAAAATATTTTAAAATTGGTTTAATGGAATTTATTTTAATGTTTGGATTATAATGTTATACCTGTTTACAGCCTCTGGTCAGTACTGGGCCATGACAGACACTGTTGCTGGTCGAAGAATATTTCTACTTGGTTACCTGATTTTTGAATTTTACCTTCTTTTTTTTCAGTCCAAAACTGATTTTATTGTTGCAGTTTTCACAAAATATATTAGAAATTGTTGATTTCTTGCAGATGTCTTTGATTTTCTAGTGGTGGCTCTATCTAGCTGGTTGAAAACATCAGCTCATTGCTCAAGTCTACTTTATGGTTACACATTTTTACCATTTTATGTAGGAATTATTGATTTTCACTCCAAAAAAACCTGTGAAATTGTAGAAAAATGACTTGGAAAACCTGAAAAAGTTACAAATTTCATTTTGGAAGGTCGCTGGACACTGGGATTTCAGATAGCATTTTTACATTTTGGCGTCTATATGTTTTATCTGATTTCTAGAAGATAAATTTCTTGTATGTAGTTATGTTAATTTCAGCTACATTTTGTGGTTTTATATTTCATCGCAGACTTTGCTTTGCTCTTCAGAAAGATGAAACCGATGGTGTACATTGGCATATGGCCCGAGTTGCAGGCGCCGTTTTCATGGGTGAAACATTCACTTTCTGGAAATGGGCAAAATCCAGCAACAATGCCATGCAGGCCCCGGTAGTTCTCTCTAGGATAGTGGTAATATTGGGCAATTTTTTTACAGTAATTTGCAGCTCGGAAAATAACCTATCTATCCGATTTGTAGACTATAGCACTGTGGACCGTTTGTACCATTAACGATGAGAATGATGAAAAATTTATTACCATGGTGAGTTTTTTCATATTCTTAACTTTAAAATCTCATTTCATACATTGGTGATGCTGTTCATTGAAACATGAATTTTAAAGGTTAGCTCATCGCTATCAAACTATAAAATAGTTAGAATTCTGCCTGCAGCCAAGCTGTGAAGAGGTAAGCTACACTAATTGTTCATAAAAACCTGATTTGGGCCTGATAATTTTGTTTGACAACTTGCATGCTAAGTAGCTAGAACTGCAACAAGAAGCTATTTGTAAAAGACAGATTCATGTGCATGGTGATTAAAAAACGACCCGCTTAAGTCTGCTACCTTGCAGTAATCATAGCGGATCTGGGGCAGCGGTGTTTTGTATTCGATAGAAAAATAGGTCTAGTATCATGGTTTCAGAGCTTCATTCATGTTCGAAAAACAGACATGCTGGTATAGCTTCAGCCCTGATTTTGTGGTTTTTATGGATTTTTATACACATTCCCACAAAACCAATAAATTTAATCAAAAATGACACAATAAAGTTCAGTTTTGAACAACATTCGTTCTTCATTTCGCTTCTATTCAAAATAAATTACGGATTATTCTTAAAGATTTATCAGGTATAGCATATTTTTAAAATATCGGGTCCAGGTTCAGGTCCAAAATTTTGAGAATATCAGTTTCGAGTCCGGGTCCAACAAAATAGTCGAGTAATTTCGGGTCTTGTTTCAGGTGCCAGTACCCTATGTATCTCTAGTTATTCTATTCTTGATCAAAATAGTATCGAAATTGGTAAAATTTGAAATTTTTCCTCAAGACATTGACTGTTTAGTTCATCTTGATTTACATGATAAAATTAGTCGGAAGGTTTTTATAGCATAGCTGTGAATTTTCGCTCCCAGTTAGGCACATGGATGGTACAAGTTGTGATGAAGTAGGATCCGATTATATGTGTGTTGTAGTGTGTTTTTGGAAACATCTTTGGTTTTAATCCCGGCTTCATTAGTGATGTGCGTCAGAAAAATTTCTATATTGGAATATCCGTGTTTTTTGCACCTTCGGATATCTGGATATATCCGGACATTCTCAATGTTGTTTGCAAAGAGGTAAAAAGAAATCACATTTTAAGCAATAATACACAGGGTCAACTACAATACTACTGAACCTTTTGTTGTTTTGTTGTTGAAACTTTGTGTAATAATGTAGGGTCTATTCCCAACTGAGGGATTCTCAATTGAGCGATTCCCAAGTGAGCAGTTCCCAAAATGGGTGAATTCCCTATTGGGCAATTTCAAACGAGGGATCGAGAATTTAATAACAATTTCTTCATATCTTCCTTCTTTACCTTATATTTTTCTTTGTATATATGTATTTCTTTTTTCTTTCATTTTCTGTGTCTATTGCTTATGTTTTCGTTTATGTATGTTTTTACCATTTTCATCTTTTTTCCATGCCTTCTTTCATTTTCTTCCTTCTTGTCATCTAATTTTTTTTGCTCATGATACAATACATTACAAGTTGTCATTTTAAATCACTGAAGTCTTCCTCATAATTCTTGTAGTTTGGCATGCTTGAGTCTTTCATTATTGTAAGCTGTGAAAATCTTCATGAAAAAATAGACAAATGAATACTAGAAAAAACAAAACATCAAGAAAAAGCAAACGTCAACAAAAATGAAGAGATTAAGAATAAGTGAAAATAGGAGGAAACGCATTAGAAAAAAGAAATGAACATGAAAAAAGTTACAAGAAAGAAGGGGCAAGATAGAGGAAGCAGCAAGGAAGATAGAAAAAATAATGTGAAAAATAACAGAAAAAGAAAGAATCAGGAGAATAGAAAAAGGGAAAGGTAAAGAAGTAAAAGCAAAAAACTAAGATGAAAAGTAGGTAAGAATGAAGAAAAATCACTAAGAATAAAGTTGAATGGGAAATAGAGTATGCTGAATTGTATAAGAATTATTTGGGAGACAATACTTATTGAAAATGACAACTTGTAATGTATTGTTTCATGAGTAAATAGAAAAAAGTAGATCACAATAAAACAGAAAATAAAGGAAAGCAAAGACAAGGGATAAAAATGCAAAAACATAAATAAATGAAAACATAAGCAACACACTGAACAAAAGAAAAAAGAAATGTATACAAAGAAAAATATAAGGGAAAGAATAAAAATGTGAAGAAAGTGTTATTACAATCTCTGTTACTCCTTTGGAATTGCGCAATTTGGAATTTGCTCATTTTGGGAATTTGTTCAATTGGAAATTCGCTCACTTGGGAAGTGGCTTAATGGGGAATGTCGTATGCACAAATCCATGGGTCTGGGGTGTCAGAAAAATAATGTTCAGTGAGGGGCTCAAACCCTTGACCTTCTGCATACAAGGCAGATGCATTATCCTACTGCACTGACTGAGTCATGTGGATAGTTCAGAAATCGTGGTTGTTGTGATAGTGTTGAGTGTGGGGCATGCAACATAATGAACAGCCAAATGTACCACTACAACACCCTTCCCCCCTTTGAGGAGGAGGGGCCGCCCAAATTCATGTAGCCAGCGGGTCCGAAAAATAATGCTCAATCAGGGCTCAAATCCTCGACCTTCTGCATACAAGGTAGACATGTTATCCAACTGCACCAACTGAGCCATGTCGATGGTTGAGAAATAGTGGTTGTTGTAGTAGTGGTGGTGAGTGTGCGGCATGCCGCGTAATGAACAGCCCAATGCACCACTACAGCACCCCTCCCCCTTTGAGAAGGAAGAGCCCCTGATATAGTCACCAGTGTTGTATGCCTAAATCCATGTGGCTAGCACATCAGAAAAATAATGTTCAGTGAGGGGCTGGAACCCTGACCTTCTGCATACAAGGCAGACATGCTATCCAACTGTGCTAACCGAGCCACATGGGTGGTTCCAAAATTGTGGTTGTAGTGTTGGTAGTAAGTGCGGACCATGCCACATAATCAACAGCCAGATACACCACTACAACAGGAATCGCTCAACTGGGAATTTGCTCAGGTAGGAATTGCTCAATTGAGAATCACTCACTTGGGAATAGACCCTGCATAATATTACCTAATATGTGACTTCTTTTTACCTCTTTGCAAACAATATTAAAGATGTCTGGATTAGTGATCATACAGGGACAGATTTTTTCCAGGACGGGGATGGGGACGAGTTTTCCCTGTTCTTTGGGGGACAGGGATGGGGAGAGATATTTTCACATACATTAAATGCTACATGAGTACTCATTCATATTATAGTCAAAATAAAAACTTATATAACAATGTTTAGTTGATTATGAACTTTGAGTACCATTCATAGGTTAGGTAAACAACATCAAATAAGTGCTGTTCCAGCGGGTAGGTTGGTGTCTGTTTCATCTTCTTTAACTTTTTTAAACTGCTTTGAATGCAGGTGTTCCAAGTGATCCCACAAGCCCTTTGTCGATCCTTGTTTAGTAGAAAGTCTCTTAGCGCAATGAATACACTTTGCTTCTTTAGTTGAATTGTCCCAAGGCTCGAAATGGTCCCAAATAGCAGATTTTCTTGGCATTGAGTAATTAATAAGGAATCTGAAGTCAATAAAATCTGTATATAATCTATTATGAATCTGAAATCAATCAAACATGCAAGTTGAGAATTTTCCAGGACTCGAATCTTGATTTTTCAGGTCAAGTATGTACCTAATCAATTAAAAACTATGACAATATTCTTACAACACTGTCTGCTTCATTCAGTATTATATTCAACTGACTGCATCAGCCTAGACATGACTAAAAAGATCTCCATAACTAGCTATGCTATACAAAACCATAGGTACACTCATTAATGCCTAAAATAGAACCGTGTCCAGCACAACTTTGTAAGTTAATATAAATGCTTATGCATATCTATTATACCCATCCACCCACAGGTGGGAATAATGTGTATTATATAGAGTATAATATACATTATGTGATATTTCATTAGGCAGGCAGATTGAAAACATACGAGACAAATGATAATAACAAAAATAAAGCATACATAAAAGTGCTGGTTGAACGAGAGGCTTGAAATATTATGTATACGTAATGAAGTATATAAATTCTTAATAATATGTATAATACTATATTTTTAAATAATTTTGTTCATTGTTTTGTACCTAATAAATTAAAGTGTAGTTATATTAGTTAATGGAAAATGTGGTATGCTGAACAAATTGCATTACTAAAATGAAATTCCCTGAAAAACAGAATCCCCGATGACTTTTTTAGACTGGGGACGGGGACAGAGACGAAAATGCCGGGGATCCCGGGTATCCATATGGGGATGGGGACCTCATACAATCACTAGTCTGGATATATCTGGATATCCAAAGGTGCAAAAAATACAAATATTCGGATATGAAAATTTTTCTGGTACACATCATTAATTGGGGGTAATCATGACCTGTACACCCTTCAGAGTCTGTTCAT
Source organism: Romanomermis culicivorax (assembly GCA_963922205.1). Taxonomy (NCBI): domain Eukaryota; kingdom Metazoa; phylum Nematoda; class Enoplea; order Mermithida; family Mermithidae; genus Romanomermis; species Romanomermis culicivorax. The sequence goes on along the minus strand of CAWUHX010000212.1, from coordinate 56,318 downwards.
AATGATTATGACCTGTAAATTCTTCAGGGTCTGGCCGTAATCATTTATGAAGTTGGGATCCAGTAGTAGGTCACACCATAAAAGTAAGAGTCCCGCCAACAGTTTGCTTCTTCAGCTTCCATTGGTCAGTTCCAAGGCCCAAAGGATTTTGGGGATGCAATTGCTGTAGCAGGCATTCCTTGGCATGAAGGCGTCATTGTGTGGGCATGACTGCCTTTAAAAGGCTCTATGTGACATGTTGTGCTCATTCCCATAAGTTAGTGTATTTTGTGCAAGCTGTTAGGGGCCACCACTTGTTGAAATGAGACATGGTTTGAGTTAGAGAAATATAATAAATAGGTTAGAATCAAAAGTAGACCTAATCAGTCACTCGCTAATTCACCTAATCAGGCCAAAACCTTAGGTAGAATAAGTCTGCAACAGTTCGGTCAGTCTCAAATCCAACAAAAGATTACCTGCTTTCGTTCTGAGGAACTGCAGAAGATCGACAACACTCTGAGCTCAAGTAACTTCTAATCAGGGACAAACCGAGAAATCAGGCCGAGAATTGAGTTGCAAATGTAGACTTGCACGCTGGGTGGTTCTCCTGAGATCTGGGGTCTAACCTGCGTTCCCTCGGCTGCAAGGTCGATCACAAATGTCCAAATGGGGGACGTTGTATTTGGACGTTGGCTCCACAAAATATAATAAATAATATTATAGTAAATGGCCAGTCTGGCCACCGATCTTTTACTTATAAAAAATAAACAAACCGAATGACCAAAAACGTAAACAACTGGTTCTATTATGCACGGTGTCTATGCAAATCAGCGTCGACACGAATCCCATCGACTTTGGCTATTTCTTTGCAACCTGGAGATAGACTATGTCCATCCCCGACAATTTCTTGCTGTTGTCATTTCACACCAGTAATGTGGGGTGGCCAAATTGATGTTTAGTTATCAATTGTTTATTGGTCATCCAGTTTCATATTGGGCCACATATATTCTGCTACAGCAGCGTCTCACATTCCCGACTTTTTATGAGGATCATTGAATACGATTCTCTGGAGCTGGGCCTGAATTTAAGCCCAAAAGCCCGGCTCAGCCTGAAAGCCTGACCCGAAATAGGGGATTCGGGCCAGGTACTGGCTGCCTGAAAAATTTTTTGGTGGGGACGGGCCGACCTATTTTTCAAAAGATGAACAAATTTTGATGTGCAAGTTGTAGCTTTTGATTATGTTCATTGTTATTACTGTATCAAATAAATTTTGTTCGTGACGCCTAATGTTTTCCAGTGTACCTGAAGATTTTTCAATTTTTTTAAACCAAAAACCATGGACGAAGTGGCCAAAGCTCGGCCGACCAACTATGCTCTTAATCCGCACTCTTTCTTCTCTGCTTCCATTTTTCGCTCTACCAAATTAAATTGCATTTACATCAAATTTTAAGACGCAATTTCTGAGAGGATTGACTAGAACTGAGTTGTGGTAAGCTAAGTAAAAAATTGACCCCACCCGAAAATCACGTATTTGGTGTAGCTTGGTGCGCTAGGAACGATGTCTCATTTTTAAAATGTATCAAGTTTTGATTCTCTCACAATAGAGGTCGTAATAGTCGGAAAATGTAATCATGTTCAAATGAGCGAAAACGCAATAAATTCAGTAGGACGCTGATGACCAGGCATCACATAGCCAGCATTTTCTTTTTTAAAGTTGTAGTCCTAAGTGCTACAGCTGCACAGTCAATTTATGAAAAAGGACGGTCACGTACGCAGTTTGTTTATTTGCCCGAGCACCTTCTTTCTTCCCAGGGCACATTGGATTGTAGCATAATGAGTTTCCATGATGTTCAAATATAGGCGCTTAACATCTGAAGTGGGAAGCGTAAGCTTAAAGAATTTAAATTTTCCGTGAAGATTTATTACGGACTGGGTAAGCTAAAATGTTATCAGTACTGTGATTGCCACTCCTGGCAATGGTTTAAAATGAACTTTTTGGGTCGTGGATCGACTTTTTCAAGACAAAAATGCATGCATTATTCCATGATTTCACACGAAAAACCTGGGAATTCCACGTTAGAACCCTAGAAAGTCAAAAGATTTGGTTTTAGAGCATCTGTATGAACCCTGGTGAAAATTTTGTGTCAAATTGAAGCCTGTTTTTCGTTTGTCCCTGCATCTAGTATTTCAAAGTGAATTGAACTTTTTCTTTGTGTTTGACCGGTTTACATCTAGACAGCCAAAAAAACATAGACTTCAGCTCGGCTAAATCTACACGTCATCTCTAGATTTTTGCAAGTTTTGTTTAAATTTGAAGCACCCATAGATATCAATGACTAGTTTAACATGACTCAGCCTCGCTTTGGGCATATCGAGTGAACTATAACATGACTGATTTCAGAATTTTCACCGAAAAACGTTTCCTCCTTATTTTCGTGGCGATTTTTTCGTCGTTCATTCAACAATTTTTTACAGAACTTCAAGATCGTGCTGCCATTTTGCATCGCATGGCTTGTCTTGCATGCAGTTTACTTGGCTAAGACAGGATTTTACTTGGGAGAAACGATTTATCATCCAAAGAAGCAAACATTTTTTAATTGGCTCATTCAAGGCGACGCTTTAGCTTCTACTTTAATCGGATGCACATGGATCGCTTTTCCGAATTTGATATTACAGAAACAGGTTTGTAGTGTCTAAGGATAGAATTTTCCATTTTGTTCTTTGTAAGCTGTGATTTTACATATTGACGATCACTTATTTTCATTTTCTTTTGATTTAAGGTTAAATTCACATTAGATCCGACACATTTCCTCGTATCTAGATGTTTCGGCGTTCTACTTTTTTCAACGCACTTCTTTTCCACGCACGCCGTTTATTTTAAATCTTCCGAAGATAGGAAATATTGGGGTCTCGGAAGAGCCATCGTAAGTTTCTTCAAAAAATATCTGAAAGGCATTTTACTTAAGCTTTTTTGAGGTTTACGCAGATTCAATTTTAGTTTAGTCCCGGTTTCTATGGGTGTCAATTTTACTAAACCTCCTTTCTACTAGCGTATCAAAATTTTCGTGTCGAAATTAATGTGCTAACTAGTGATGTGCGTCGGGTATCCGGACGGATATTTTGAAAAACGGATATCCGGATGTGAAAAAATATCTGGATATATCCGGATATTTTCACTGTTCAAAAAAGAAGTAAAAATTACCGAGAAGTTAGGTGCTACATTATTACACAAAGTTTCAACAACAAAACAATAAAAGGCTCAAATTATATAAGTGCAATATACTATTCCGCAGGGTATTTTGCAGCAGGAGTCCCATTAGCATTCGTGCTAATGAAAAAATATTTCATTAGCACACTTAGCTAGCACTGTTGACAAATGTTACTTTGTTGGTGTCAAAATAATGTGAGAGTTTGTCAGTTCTGATAACATGCTTTTATTGTTTTAACTCATGAAATCATGCTTGATATTGATACTTTTGAAAGGAATAATACTTTCATCTGATTCTGATTAAATCAGTTCATTCTTGCGTTACGCACTTGATTAGTTGACCGACAAGTAAATATTCAGTAGTTAGTTTGGCAGTTCTGTTTCGATGAACGTTTACATCTTTTCACTCTATTTGAAAATGCACTTCAACTTCAATACTGGTTCTCGTTTGATTTTTTCATAAAACGTAAAATTATATTTTCTACTCACTATTATTGATTTATGTCAAACTGTTTTCAAATTACCCAAGTAGTGTCCAAAAGGTTAGAGCAGAAGCGAATTCAGATTCGTGCCAAAATCATTCACTATGCAATAGTGATGAAGAGAATGACGATATTGACGAAGTTGTTATTTGTGAAAACGGTCATTTTTGATTTTTCACCACAACTCTGTGATATTCTTAACTTTATTCTCGAACTTTTTACAAAAATTTCTCCCTTTCAGTCATTAGCACGCGTGCTAACGTCCAAAAATTTCCATTAGCACGGTTGTGGTTTAATTAGCACCGTGCAAAAAAAATCTGCTATTCAGTTCAAATATGAGTTTCATAATGAGCGTTCAATAATATGTCTCAACACTACTCTTCCTACAGTACTTCCTGAGATATAGCAGTTTAAAAAAGTAATATATTTTTATAACAATCACGGTTAACGTAAATACTCGTATAAAACGAAAAGTTATTGCACCTACTGAATATTGTAATGTATAGTATTGTAGTTGACCTAGTGTATTATTGCTATGCGACTTATTTTTACCTCTTTGCAAACAACATTAAATATGTCCGGATATATCCGAACTAGGTAATTAGAAAATGCCCCGATGGGGCAGGAAAAAGAAGAATATACTTGCTTGGATAGTTACCAAGCTAGAAAAAGAAGTGGACTAGATTTTTGAGGACTTGGGTTAAAATTGGAAAAAATTCACTTTCGTTATATTGGATTTTCATTCTTTCTAAAAAAATTTTCATGTTTGTGAAAAAGTATATTCTGCAGCATCGTGTATTTTGCCCTTCCCCTCACATCAACTACGGTAACATTCTTCTATATGAAAATTATATGCACATGACTTCAAATGGAGATAAGTGGTAAATCAATTGCATTCTAACTCCGGACCGATTCAAAACTTCTGCCTTTCACACTAGCTGAAAAATGGTGAGGAAGGCATATTATAGTCATTTTCAGAACTATAAAGAACCCTGAGGTTGGTTACATACCCGTATTCAGGATTTTCAAAAAAGGGGGATTTCCTAAAAATTTACTGAATAAAAAGAACATCATTTTTTCAGTAAAGACGACATATTTTCAGTTAGTTTATGTGTGCTTGGATTCAGGTTTTTTTTGCACGGGCCAGGTTGCAATGTGCAACTTGGGGAAAAATTTTAGTCGCACAGATAGATTTTTGGTTGCTCGCTCTAAAATCAATAAATTGGCTTATTTTTATCCGAAAAAATATCAGAAGCTAGCTCTCTTGTATTTCATTCGATTCACGCCGGTTGTCAACTTTCAAAATCCAATTTTCTGAAAAAGAAAATAAAAAAGGTCTGATATGAATTTTGGGTTTGGATATTCTGAAACACAGGAAAAGGAATCCTTTCACTTTTTATTTCCTTGACAAGAGATTTTTTTTCTTTTTTTCAGTATTTTTTTCTCGTTTTTGAATTTTTCAGTAAAGTTCGATTTATTATCAGTCGGGCAAACTTCATTCTAAAAACTAGGAAAGCAACCAAGAATTTTAATTTTTCATCCACCAAGAATTTCGACTTGAATTAAAAATGTTTCAATCACACAAGTGTCAAAATTTTTGTGAAGATCGCAAAAATAAATTTGGGAAAATAACCCAGAAAAATCTTTTTTTGCTAAATTCGCCAAAAAACGACGCAGGATCATACCTTTATCCAGAACATGTTGATAATTAAAAGCTATAAGTATTAGCTAGAATGACATTTTCTAACCGCGCGCTGGAATAGAAAAATTATTTAATTAATATCCGGCGCCAAGCGCCGGAAAATTTTCACTATTTTCCGCTTTATAACGCAAGAATTGTGATGTATAAGCAGAATGATACTGCTGAAAATTTTAAATGCAGAAAAATTTAGGAGGCAATTTTCCCTCTTCCACCCTTCAAATACATTCCTGGTTGGTTGCACTAACCCAACATGAGGATAATCTCAACATCGGGATTAAATGCTGTGTCCAAATTATTTTCTTCCAGTGCACAAACAATACTCACTTCAGGATTAACTAATACTGCAGTTTAAATTCGAGTTTGGGAATTTCACAAATTTTTATATTTATTTGCTTTAGGGATGAGAAAATTATGCGAAAGTGTTAGTGCAACCCGACAGCCACACATGTACTTGGGGGGAAGTGCTATGGGAAACCCCCCACCCCCCAAGAAATCGTCGACGATATGGCTAGCCATTGGGCGACCGCTCCCCCCCCCCCAGGATTTTCCAATCCAACGGCTTGCCATATGGTAGCCACAGGAACCCCCATACTTTTGGTCGGAATAATACTGAAAAATATCAATTTTTGGAAAAAATGGTAAAAAATGTGAATTTTCTTGGCCCTTCGCGCCTTGAATACATTTTTTCGGTATTTTTTGGGAAAAAATACTCTTTTTTGAACTATTTTTCGGACTTTTTTCATAAAAAATCGATTTTTTTCCCTTGAGAGACCCCTCTCCCCAAAATTTTGGGAATTACTGACCCCTGGCCCAAAAAAAGTCGCTCGATCCCCCTCCCAGACCTCTTGGCCCCGTTGCATGTATGCCGAGAGCTCGAGTTGGGGATAATCTCGTCATTGAGGTCGTTATAGTCCTGATGGCTTTCAAATCATACCGAACTTGAGATCAAACAACCGACTCGCCTTTTTGTTCGAGATTATCTTGAGCTGGAGCTCAGACCCCTCCAGAGCAACTGGGTTTTGGCTACAGTCATTGGGCATCGATCTGCAAATGAACAGGGTAAAGCATACAAAAATGCTCCTTATTCAGCCATGCCTATATTAGGGATGTTTGCCAAATCCCTTACCCAGTTCTTCCCTACTAAGCTCGCACTCCCACGGCAAGAGGACCACTTTTTTGGAAGCAGGACGGGAGCGACAGGGATGGTTAAATTGCTTCCCGTCTGCAATCCCGCAAAAAGCGCTCTTTCTGCAAATTTCAGTTCAAATCCAAAAACTTTGAATGATGCTATCTTGTTGAAAAGTTAAATAAAAGAGAATAAATTTGTTTATAGCTTGTAATCAGTAGAACTTACGGAGTGAATTCTATACGAAACGTTATATAAATCAAGTGAATTAAACATAGCTTGCACAATCGATTTAGTTCTAAGAAGACTTTTTGCTGTAGCCTTTTCTAGAAAAAACTGAGTGGGATTTCATGGGTCACTTTCGCAGAGTTGATTCCTGTTTAATTGACACTAAATTTAGAAAATAAGTTCAACGCAGTTAGAAGCACACATGTGTGACATAGGACATGGGGGGGTAAAGACTACCCCAATGGTTTGGAAACTGGAAAATTTGTTATGAAGAAAAAATTTTTGGTCAATTTTTCATGAATTTTTTGTCTCAAAAAACCAAAGTCAACCCCTGTTCCCTCGTCAAAATTTCAGAGATGCACATATTTAGTTGGAAAGTATGTTGATGCACTCAGCTGCAGAATAAACTTTTTCACAGACATGTACAATTTTTTTTAAAAGAATGAAAATCCAATAAAACGAAAGTGAATTTTTTCCAACTTTAACCCAAGCCCTCAAAAATCTAGTCCACTTCTTTTTCTAGCTTGGCAAGTATTTTTTTCTTTTTTCTGCCCCATCGGGGCATTTTCTAATAACTTAGTCCACCTCTTTTTAGTGGGCCTCAGCCATGCAAGAAAACCTTCGTAGAAGCACATTGAAGTTATAAATTTGGTCATCTTCACATCAAAGAAACAATAAAAAACAATCTTAAAGCTACGAATTCTCACTTTCGGTAAAAGTAAAAGATGTGTAAACTGCATAGAACTAAAAACACGTTGTAAACATAGTGTAAAGTGACCATTTCCATTCATTGAATTTCCCGTGATCAAGAAGCCGTCAACCAAAAAACCCCAAAAATACCTTTGTTTACACACAGAACAATTTTTTTGTGTGAAGTGACTGTGTCCATTGAATTCCCCATGGTCAGAAACCTCTTCCCCCAAAAAGTCGCAGAAATACATTTGTATACACTCAATATAATTTTGTGTGTATGATCGTATTTATTAAATTCCCTGTCGTCGAAAAACCCTCCCACAAAAAAAATCACGAAAATACGCTTGTTTACACCCGAAATAATTTTTTTGTAACTGACGCATCAATTGAATTCACCACAGTCGAAAACCTTCTCCAGAAAAAATCGCGAAAATACGCTCGTTTACACCTGGAATAATTTTTCGTGTAAAGTGACTGCGTCCATCCAATTCCCAATGGTCAAAAACCTCACTCCTAAAATTCACAGGAGTACCCTCATTTACATCAATGATGTTTTTTGTGTAAAGTGACCGCGTCCATTGAACTCGCTTTGGTCGAAAACCCTGAAACCAAAAAATCCCAATAACGCTACTCGTTCAATTGAAACTGCAAAAAATTCTGGCACCGTAGTGCATAATGCGGCAGAAAATTATTTTTTTGAAGCCGTAAGTTTATATAACAAAATTGTCAAATTTTGCGGCTCCCGGACAACCATATAATGGAATGGAGGCCATATTTTTAAAAATAAAGAATCGCATTTGAGATTGCACTCCAGAGGTCCCCAAGGTCGAAAATTTAGGTAGGGGTAAAATCGTAAATTTTAAGGGTAGTACTTGAAATATGCCGTGACCTTTTTTTTTTGCTCCCAACTTTTTGCCAAGGAGGGGGGAGTTGTAGTAAATGAATAATGCCCCTACTTTATGCTTTTTACACTCAAAAAACATTTACTAGTTCCACTCCATTTTCCAGCTCCCAGTCATGCAACTTTAATGCACTAATTATACGTACAGAATAGTCACACTTTGAAGACTGTCGTGCCAACTGATTCCTGCACATTTCAAGAATCGGGCACAACATAGGTTTCGAAACATTGTTTCAACCAGCATCTTCAGCAATATGTGCTTATCCCATCATTGATTAGGCTTGGAACAGTGCTTCCAATTGAAAGTCCTGATGCTGAATGTGGCTTTAGTATTATTAATCCCATTAGACTATGAACTACGAGTTTGAAACCAAGTACCACTCCTGATCCACGTCAACAGACCTCACATGTCTCAACTCATAGCAGGAAAGTATGCCACAGCTTGGGTAACCATATGCGCACAGAAGACCCAACGCAAAAGCGGGGAAAAGGAAAGGAGAGCATGAAGAGGCAGAATTTTAAGAACATAATGTTTTTCTTCCCAAGGGGCGATTTTTTGATTAATCACATATACATAAGTCATTATTTCATCTCCCAATTATATTTATAATGATTTCTTACAAGTAGTATATATTAATGTGCTGATATCCTTTCCTAAAAATCGCTAATGGCACAGAAGTTGCATACTTTCCCATTATCATTTGCTCAGTAAATGTGTCAAAAGAAGCAGTGAGTAATTCCTCAGAATCACACATTCTGCAATTTTTCTCGAATTAGTATAACCTACTGGGGAGAGGATGAAGTCTACCAAAATTTTTTGGTATAGTGAGCTGTTTTTATGGGGGTAGTAAATGAATTTTCAAATCTAAGACGGGGGTAATACCCCCCATACCCCCCCCCCCCCATGGGGTGCTCTGTTGCACTCCCAAGATGCTTAGGCCGAAGTATGGAGGTTGGATATGGCACACCCATAGCGGGGCATGGGGGAACTTGGGGGGCCTTAAAAAGTGCATTTTTGCATGTTTTTGGAGCCTCACCGAGCACCACTTGCAGATAGAGGTGCAATGACAAAAGGAACTCCATAGTTTGCCCCTATGCCCGAAATTATGAAAAAAGCCTGAAGGTTCTAGCTCTTATCGTTTGGCTCTAGAGGCGGAGACATAAAATTTGGGGGCCAAGTATATTATAGATTGACGCTATTGCGCCACCTATGAGTATAGTATTGTAGTTGACCCAGTGTATTATTACTTGATATGTAACTTCTTTTTACCTCTTTGCAAACAACATTAAAAATGTCCGGATATCCTATGGTGCAAAAAACACGTATAACCGGATATTGAAAATTTCCTGTCGCACGTCACCAGTGCTAACTCTCAATTTGCTTGACTCGAATTGACTCAATTTCACTTTGTTCTTCAAATTTGTTGTTTTATCAACAGGGTGTTGGCAAAACAACAGATTTGTATGCTTTCAAGAAAAATCGCAACGAGTTGATCGTATTTCAATTTCGGCAAAACTCGCAACACTGCGAGAGTCGTTCACAAAATATCTGTTTATTCTTTAATATTCAGTTGAAAGCTGTCAGAAATTATCTCGTGTTACGATCGAAAACATTTTTAAAATCACTGGCTCCTGAACTTATCCGCTATATTCAGTGACTCTGATTTTTTAGATTTGTTGTGGGATATTAGCTGCGCAAATTTATTCACAAGTCGCATACAGGCAATGGTGGACCAGAGGACATTGGATCGGCGCTAGTTTGTTTTCGATATGGACTGGATTAGTCGTTTGGGCGGCTTTACAACAGAATTTGAATAAATTTGCATAATTTTGATTTGGATGCCATACTTTTCAATTATATTTTGTCATGTAACATCTACATATCGTTTTGAAAAAAAATCATTGAGATTTCTAATATCATGATTTTCAAATTGTTCTTTACGTACGACATTTTTATCAATTTTGGGAATTTATGAGTATTCTGTGCTTTGTGCATAAAAAATGTTTTGACACTTTTGTTTATACTTTTATTAGACAGTTTGTGACAAAAATTCTATGCAATAAATAAATTGGAAATTTTGGACACGAAAGAGCATTCATGTTTGCTTAGAATTCGACTGTCTTATGTGACGATGCGCAAAAGGTGCTACACTACCAGGCGAAACTAACCCTCAAAAGTTCGCGTCCGGAACGCGTCTTTTGCGGCAGCACAAAGAAAACTTTCATCTTTCTTAGTAATTGACATTCATGCAATAACTGTCAATCATAGTTCTTTCATAATGTGTAGTGGATATGCACTTTGTTTTGACCTACAGTATGACAACAGTTGACCTTTCATTTATATCTGGTAAATAATGTGTGCTTTCTATAGGGAGGTAAGAAGGAAGCCTCAGCAAAATTCTTTGGCTTTGTGTGACACAAGCACATGGCCTGTCAATTTTATAGTCCGTATAGTGTGCTTTTCGCGTCCTGGGTGCGTCCGGGACGCGTTCTGGACGCGTTCCGGACGCGTCCTGGACGCGACCGGCATGGACGGTTAGTTTCGCCTGGTAGTGTATTGTGCATTTCCCTCTGAACCCGTAGACTTGACGTTGCTCATCCAAGTCATGGGTCCAGACCTGAATTTTTGTGACGGGCGCTGCTGCAGTCGCAACAGGTGATGCAGGGCAGTAGTAAGGCCGGCCTGTATAGGTCGTACGCTTAAGGATACCCTATCTTTTGTGTACGACCTATAATTTGTCACTTTCGGCCGATTTATAGGTCGTACAGTAAACATATACGATTGGCTTTTGTCGGATTTACAGGTCGTACAGTAAACATATACGGCCAATTTCTTCGTCGATTTATAGGTCGTACAGTAAACATATACGGTCGATTTATAGGTCGTACAGTTAAGAATGCATGTTCTTGAGTTACCGTAATAGTGAAATTACGGTAATTTTCGATTATGGTAATAGTGGAATTAGGGTAATAGGTGTGTTACTGTAGATGAAAAAGGAAAATCGATGATGAACGGAAAATGGAAAATGAAAATATGTGGAACAAAAATGGACATACAGTATACAAGTACGACACAAAAAGTAAGGCAAAAAATTGATCTGGAAAAAACTGGAAATACAGTGCCGTAGTGCACAAAGGTGAGAAAGGTAAGGTAAACAAAACACCAAAATTGGATCTGGAAAAAGTGGACGTACAGTGCATATAGTGTACAAAGGAAAAAAGGTGAGGTAACAAAACCAAAATCAATTTAGAAAAAGTGAACAAGGGAAAAAAGCACACCTAGGGGGCATAGAGAAAGAACATGCAGAAAAGATTATACATAGATCTGAAAGAGATGGTGTAGTGGACAAAGGAAAAAGAGCATGCCTAGTGGAAATAAAGAGAAGACCTACAGGAAAAATGTTATTGATCTAAAAAGAGAACATTAGACAGCAGTGAAGAAAGCACCTGTGCTTGATAAAAGAAAAACGCTACTAAATGACTTTTCAAAAATCTAATGTGTTGTTTGCTTATATTACAAAATAATCTTATCTAACCCATGACCCCTGACTACTGTAAGCTGCCTAGAAAAAGAAAAAGGCCTAAGAAGGTAATGTATGAAAAACAAAAATCGATCTAAAGAGAACATGTAGTGGACAAAGAAAAAAGAGCATATGTAGTGGACAAAATGAAAAGACGCCCATAAATTATTGTCATTTCATGGAGAACATGTACTGGCCAGTATCAAAAATAACGAGTAATCTGAAAAAGGATAGTACCAGCAACAAATGGAGCTGTAAATGTTTTTTATTATAAAAAAATGAAAATGTACATGATATATAAATATATAATGTATTTAAATACTATAATCTGTAAAGGTTTCACGATTTTTATCAATCATTACGAGAGAGTCAAATTCTGTGTATATAAGTGCTTCAATACCGCCATCTGGTATATCCTCTCCAAAATTCATCTGTAAACTGGTGGTTCCTTCACGTACGAGTTCCCAAAAATTACCATCCATACCGCAAGGAGTCAAATCAAAAACAAAAACTGTGTTATGCGTTGTAAAAGAATTTCGAGTAATTTCATTACCCTTGTTATCTGTACCAATTCCTACACCCTCAAATAATTGTATAAAAGTGCGCAAATATTTGTTTTCTTTAAAATTTAACATATACGGCGTTGTAGGTAATGTTGTAGTACCACTTGTTATTTTAATTTCGTTTAATCCGAAATGCTTAAAATTGAAGGGGCTTTGATTATAATCACCCCTAGCAGCCGAACCATCAACGAGCCCCACAACGAGACGACGAGGTAAAGGACCTGTGAACAATGAGTTCAGAGGGGCTGAGCAATGACTAGTTGTTATGTATAGACTTGTAACATGACATCGAGGAATAGGGTATTTTGCAGCTGTATTTTGTAACATGGATTCAATAGCTAGATTGATATTATCCGCAACTTCAACTTTTTTAATAAATAAAGACATGCTTTTAACCTCGATTTTATAAGCTCCGTTGTCAGTAGATATAAATTTTTGCAAGCAAAAATCATCTCTATGTCTGTATAAATCAATTTTCAAAGTACATTGATTCAATAGAAAACGTTCTTGCATAAATAGATCGGCATGTATAGGAGCCATTAATTCAACAACTGCACTGTTTTTGAACATCTGAACTCTTTACAAAGCACCCTTGTTTTTCTTTATATCAAGAACATCGCCATTTTCAAAAGCATAACCAGCAGCTGCAACATGTGTTGACTTAGCATCACGACCATAGTTCAATTCCGTTTCCAAATAAGATCTGTAAGCGTATCTATCCCCACTAAAATGTTAAAATGTTAAAATTAAAAAAACGTGAACATACATTTAATTATAAAACTTACCTGTCAGATATTAATTTTCCATTTAAGTACATCTTGATCTGTTTAAAAAATGTTTTGCCGATCAAATTAATTGATGCTACAACATTTCCAGTAGGGTTATTGTTGGCATCCGATGTTAAAACGCAAGCACCACCATTAGCTTTCGTAATTCGAATAGTAAAATATATAAAATTTTTTGATAAATCTAGCATATATGAATCTGGTGAAACAACAAACTCGTACGGTCCCTCATTAGTACAAGGATTCTGGAGTTGTATTTCAGACCAAAAACTTCTACGAATAGCTTCTTGAGTTGGAGGTACGGTAAATAAATCTAATTCCGTTTTACTACTAGGAGATGATGCAGCATCAATAAATTTACTCATTTCGAATAGATATCCTTAAAACCGACTATTCTACGTGGAGTCTTTTTTAAGAATGAGGAATGTTGTTTTAGCTGCTTATGTTTATGTTGCTTTATTTGACCATTATTCAACTTTATTTGACCATTATTGCTCTTCAAATGTATCGTAGAAGTTACATGTTTGCGCTTTCCTAGACCTTTTCCTTTCTGAATACGATCACCTGTCTCGTGTAATAAATTGCTTGCTGCATTTCGCCCATGATCTGTAACACTTTCTTTAAAAGAACGTCCTTCTACCATATTACCTGCAATTTTAGAACCTGCAGCAAGTGCGTGTTTTCCAGCAGACTTCAACAAGGGCATAGCTAGTCGCCATAAACTCTTGAAAAAATTACCCAATCCAGCTCCCTGGTGTCTATAATAAAATGGGTATGCTGCTCTAAAACCTTCCAATGCACCACCACCTAATTGAAATTGACTATCTTGTATGCTCTGCTGATAAATCTTGAACCAGTAATCAACAGTTTCGGGAATATATACTGTATGCATATATTGCTTTGCAGATAAAAATTAAATAAATAAATTAATTAAGAGCGTTTGCGAAAATTCAACCTGACGACAACGTGTCCAAAAGCAAATGAATGATTGATTGTGATAAATTCAATAGTATCATAAGAATGAAGGAGTACGTCGCCTGAAATGTAATTTAACTATAACATTCCCAAATTGGAATGGTATAAACTCATTCATACTGTTTTTTATATTAATTTCAAGTACCGTAATTTCTTTCAATTGAATGGGTATATAGTGAGGTGTTTCATATAATCGACTCACATTATCTTTGTATTTTCCCTGAACATTTACTATACGTAAAAGCGGTGCTAAAGTATTTCCAACAATCTGATTTTCAATAATATTACATTAAACATAAAAATTCTGTAAATCATTCAAATTTGGTGGTTGAATGCCTAACATGTATAAATGATTAGTTCCAGGCTCGGCAAGAAAAACAGCTTTGGATGGTGGAATATGTGTGTTAGAATTTTTTGGAGGTTTCTCTCCAACAGTATATAAGTTAATATTCACAGCTCTATTTAAAAAATCATCAGCAGTTGCATAGGCCTCAGTATTGGTAGAGCTAAATCTGAGAAGCTCCATTAACCGTTTGCTTATATCGATTTTACGTAAGATTGTACCACTTTTTATTTTCAAATTAACTAATCCTCTACTATGTTCATCGTATGAAAACATGATTTCCATGTTAGTTCCGGCAATAGCTGCTCCAACTTTTGCATTCAACTCTTCAATTAATTCAGATATGGTAAAGTAATGTTTTTCAAAAACTATTACTTTAATTTTTTTGACCTTATTTCCGACACCATCCGTAATTAACGTTATTACATTATCTCCACCATGATTGGTAAATGTAGCCCAACTATAGGGGTATATTATTTCACTTAGTCCTACCTCCCAGCTTCCATCTAGTTTTAAACAGTAAGGTAGATGGGCTAAAAATCAGAGGGCTTGTTTCCATTTTTGCTATTACTAGGTAATGTGATATAAAATTGATCTTCAAAGGTTGTCATTATTTATAATGTTGTTTGCTGTTGCTATAGGCATGGTCTTCAATGAATTAGATGACTGTAATACTGTCGGTACGGGGCTAGGTAATAAATATCCTATTCAAGCACACAAAAGACCAACCCACAATTGTGTATTATTATTGTAGAGAGATAAATTTATTATAGCTGTAATGACTACAATGTATATTAGTATGACCTGACTGAAGAAAACCACTTCGTTTCGAGGTAGACGTTTTCCAAAAAACTCCCAAAGACTGATGCGAGATGTTTCCGAATGCGTACTATTACTACTATCCATTTCAAAATAAAAAAATTTTTATTTAACAATTAACTAGTCAATCATAAATTTATAAAAAGGCGGAGCTAGTAAAGTAACCAATAAAATTACACAAGAATACATAAAGGAGGTGGAGCTAGTAAAGTAATAAAATTATACAAAAATAGGTAAAGAAGGCAGAGTTAACTTTTACTAATGTGTACATAAATTATTTTGCAATCGACTTTTTACAGAAAACTTACAATGAAAGAACTTACAAACTAACTTATCATTATATGCAAAATTTGTATTACTAAAACTTCTAAACATTTTATACATAGGAACACATCGCGCTTTATAATACAAAAAATACAAAGTATATATACCACAAACTCTGCTAGAAACATTTTATAGGTGTTTCACATTTATGTGTCTTACTGTAGCATTCTTGTTAACATAGTTTATAAAAGCAGGAATGATTGGTGGTAAACCATATGAATCAAAATAATATACAGAGTTGTCATTATCAAAATACATAGCGATCCAATGACTTCCTTTTTGAAAAGATGAATCTATGTTTGCAATTAGAGCGGCAGGTCTTTTAACTATCTTTGGGAATGTATCGCAAGCAAAAACTCCGAAAAAAATTCTTGATAATAGTCTATCTTGTTGAACATAATATGCCAATTCAAAGTTGTTCATCGTAATCGTCGTCGTCCTTTTGTATATCCTTTTCTAAAATCCAGCTGTTGAATTTTTCAGGATAACCCCACCACTTCACAAGTAGTTTATTTTGACCGTCTGGTATATGTTTAGTTTTTAAAATCTTTTCAATTTTATATTCTTTGATATCAGGGTTAAAATCAATTTTCTGTAGCTCTTTTTCATAAAAACGACCTTCTATATCCTCTTCTTCCAAATCCTGAATTCTATAAAGTATTTGGTTTCTAGTCTTTACAGTTTGTTTTACCCTAAAAACTTCCTCACTCCATTGAGGTAAATAACCTTTGTCGAACACACCTCTATGCTTACTAATTCGCACATAATCTCCTATATCAATCTTAGGTTTTCTAGTGTATGTGTTCTTGGGGTAAAGTGTCTGCCATATAAGTTTTTCATTGGAATAATTAACATTAACTGGTTTTTCACCAATTGATCTATGAATAGAATGATTATAGTTTGAAACTAATGTTGATAGAATATCAATCCATTTATAAGTGGTAAACTCTGTAAAATATCTAAACAATTTAGTTTTTAAGGTTCTATTAAACGGTTCCACTATTGAACATTTTATGTCTTCATTCTGGGAAGTAAAAAATTGTATATCATTTACTTTTAATAATTTTTGGAAATCTTTGTTGACAAATTCTTTTCCCTTATCGCTGCGCACTCTCCAAGGGATTCGACCTCTTTTCAAAATATTTTGAAAAGCATCACATACATTCTTTGCATGTTTTGATTTCGATTTTGATTTCAATGGTTCAACCCATGCGTATTTACTTAATACATCTATACATGTAAACATAAATTTATATCCATCATTGAAATCTGCTAAAGAAGACATATCTGCCAAATGAATTTCCCATTGTTGATCCATAGCTGTAACATAAATACGGTTACATGAAAACTTTTTGTTGACTTGCTTATGTAATGTATAACTATCTTGTTTTGAGAGCCAATCTTCAACATTTTTACGTGTAATTGTTTTATTGTGTTTTCTAGCTTCCACATATAATTTTTCAATGCTAGAAAAAGCTGTAGGGTTTCCTTGTAAATTTTTGTACAATTTTGAAAGTAGTCTATCCATTGTTCTAGTATAAAGGGGTATATCGTCTAAGTGTTCTAGCTTTTCTCCGTATCTTCTTTTCTGTCGAGTTTCCTTTACTCAAGATTGTATTGTCTTTGATATCTTCTTCGTCACTTGAAAATACACCAACACCTTTCACGAGGGATTTATTCAACTGTTTGGGACTATGGTTTGCCTGATTATCTGATTCTTCAGCAGCCGTTTGGTAGGAGAGTTTCCGAGGTAGAGTGAATAACATTCTGCGCAAAGGATTTCCTATAGCCTCTAAGGGTACATTATGTTTTCTCAAAGCATTAGCAAATTCGCCTACTCCAAGCGGTTGCGTAATTTTTGAATGTTTACGTGACAAATCATGTAATAAATCAATAATATGGGAGCCTTCAATTAATTTCCCATCAATTAATATTTCTCCTTGCTTATTAACATGTATACTAGGGTTATGTCTCACATGTTCCAATAATAATGATGCAGAACGTTTAAATTGTTTAGGGATTCCACTGAGTAATTTCTCATCATTCAACCAATCTTTTTCCTCAACATTTAAATTAATGCTATCACTTTCATCATTAATATTTTCTTTTAAAATTATGGTAGCAGGTTGGGCGTTTTCATGTTCAAAAGTAAAATATTGTGACAATAATTGAGAGTACATTTTGTATTGTTCTTTGGGTGTTAATGTATTATCCTTCATAATGCGCTCTAATTCGTTACGATACATATCAACTTGTCTAGCTATACCCGTCTTTTCATTTGCACTCGACAAAGAAGAAGCCTGAGAGTTATTCAACTTATTCAGAACCTCATGAGGGATAAGAGCAAATTTACTAGCAAATTTCATTCTATAATAATTTCTCTGTAACAAAAGCTGCTAGTGTAGATAATAGAGCCGGTAGTACTAGAGGTAAAAATGCTCCACCACTTTGAACTATTCTTGTACGTTTATTATGTAAGTCTTTTTTCTTGTTTTTTTCGTGTCTTGTAGCTAAAGCTCTAAGCAATAATTTATGCTTTGCCAATTTCTTTTTTAACTTTGAATTAATAGGTATATTACCGTTCAATATGTTCAGACAAATTTCGCATATACAACAGATCAAATCGGGGGAAGAATGTTGAAGAAAAACACCTCTTTGAACACAATTTGAATTTTTCAACACATGGAGCTCGTGAATATATTTCTTTAATCTAGAAGCCATACAAAACAGACCGTACAGTACATAAAAATATTACAATAATGACCAAATGTTAAATGAACATTGAAACAGTTAATGTATTACATTAGGATAGTAATGAAGCTTCATTTTGTATAATAATATTCAACTCTTCGCGTCTAGAAAAAGCACACAACATATTCATATTCATAAAAAACAGTTTATGTGTTGTATCTAGCTTTAAAAAAAGATCTTCTACAAAAATAGAGCCAGGTTCCATCATATCCAATTCTATTAGTAATAATTTGGCAAAACACGAAAATTGTGTAACTTTTTTATGTCCCATAGGTAAACCAACTTCGCGACATAAATGATTGCACGCCTTAGCTATGTCTTTGTAAAAAATCTTGGCTTCAGGTGAGAAACGAGTCCAAAACAAATCAGCCATCTCACGTTTCTGTTTGTTGGTTAGTATTTTACCTCAAATAAAAAAATATTATAGATTAATAACTAGGTGAATAAATAGATAAAAAATTTTTACCTTTTACTTCACTTTGCACCATTCTGACAAAAACTTCAAATGCAGCTGACATCGTAATTGTCACAAAACAAACAAATTATAGAAAAACGACCAACCTCTTCCAAAATTTCGACTAAACTGATGTACTGTCAAATATTTTTTTCTGACTACGTAATAAATCCACGGTATCACTATATCCTAATCTAGTTCCCTTGATGTACAAGTTTTGAAATTTACTGCTTCGACTACAGCAAGAAAATACAGTAGGATTGAAAATATATTTTTTGAAACACATTCGTAATTGCATAAATTGACCATCATTCTGAGGACATTGTAAAATTTTTTCTACAAAATGTAGTAAGGGTGTTATATGCAATTTATAATTTTCCCATAATAATTCCCGATCTGTACCATTATCTGTATTTGGTATCATAAAATCTGTAACATTTACAGGTTCTCCATTTTCATAAATTTGAAAAGGATATTGTAACCATACAATAAAAACAGATATAAAAAGAATTACGGTAAGGCTATTAAGAAAAGTGTATTTACTGTATAACATATCGATAAACAATAAGATCCGACTAACTTGTAAAAAGTTTTCTGTAAAAATGACGAATCATTTAGGTGTATATAAAATCATATGATTATTGTTAGGAAAAATGTTAGATCTAAGTCAATATTTTTCAGGACATGTCTGTGTAAGATCTATTAATAAATAGCCATATGGTATACTGGTAGCATCCTCATACGCTTCTATAAAATAATTTGAAGTAGTTGGGAAAATCTGTTGAGCCAGTGTGCGCACTTGTAATCTATCGCTAGGGTTTTTTAAAAGAATCAAATATTGAGCATTTATTCTACTTGTACGCATTCCATCAAAAAAGGCGTTTTGAACTATATGTATAATTGATAGATTCCAGTGATGCGATCCTTTAGTAAAAAGTTGAGTTAAACGTTTATCATTCTTCATCTCTTGCATCATATCATCCATAATTAATAGTTTAGGTGTATCTTTACTTTTTTGAAGTTCGTCCAAGTCAGGTGAACCTTGAATGAATTCTACGTAAGAACATTTTTGAACTAATTCATCGTAAGCTTCTTGCCATTCGGAATAACACCAATAAATTTTCACAGGAGCAGGGTGAATCATTTCTTTAGCAAAAATTACAAGTTTTTTAACAAATTGTGTTTTTCCTGATTTTGTTGGAGCGGAAACTATGCAGTTAAATGGATGTTTCCATATATAAAACTCATCAAGATCTGACATCTTCCAAGAAAAACCAACCACTTTTTTACTTGGACACTTTTTCAAAATGATTTTATTTCATTGAGATGCTATTTATAATTACCAAAATTTCGATACAGTAAAACACGAATAGTTGGACAAAACAAAATACAGTGGAGCTAACTTCCATGAAATATTAAACATGCATCTTATTCTTTTTCTACTACATGTGCTCTTTTTTCTTTATCCACGACATGTTCTCTTTAGATCCATTTTTGTTTTTCATACATTACCTTCTCAGGTCTTTTTCTTTTTTCTAGGCAGCTTACAGTAGTGATGGCTCATGGGTTAAATAAGATTATTTTGTAATATAAACAAACAACAGGTTAGATTTTTGAAAAGTCATTCAGTAGTGTTTTTCCTTTGTCAAGTACAGGTGCTTTTTTCACTGCTGGCAAAATGTTCTCTCTTTGGATCCATAACATTTTTCCTGTAGGTCTTCTCTTTATTTCCACTAGGCATACTCTTTTCCCTTTGGCTCATTACTCATTATTTTTGATACTGTCAGTACATGTTCTCCATGAAATGACAATAATTTATGGGCGTCTTTTCATTTTGTCCACTACATATGCTCTTTTTTCTTTGTCCACTACATGTTCTCTTTAGATCGATTTTTGTTTTTCATACATTACCTTCTTAGGCCTTTTTCTTTTTCTAGACAGCTTACAGTAGTCAGGGGTCATGGGTTAGATAAGATTATTTTGTAATATAAGCAAACAACACATTAGATTTTTGAAAAGTCATTTAGTAGCGTTTTTCTTTTATCAAGCACAGGTGCTTTCTTCACTGCTGTCTAATGTTCTCTTTTTAGATCAATAACATTTTTCCTGTAGGTCCTCTCTTTATTTCCACTGGGCATGCTCTTTTTCCTTTGTCCACTACACCATCTCTTTCAGATCTATGTATAATCTTTTCTGCATGTTCTTTCTCTATGCCCCCTAGGTGTGCTCTTTTCCCTTGTTCACTTTTTCTAAATTGATTTTGGTTTTGTTACCTCACCTTTTTTCCTTTGTACACTATATGCACCGTACGTCCACTTTTTCCAGATCCAATTTTGGTGTTTTGTTTACCTTACCTTTCTCACCTTTGTGCACTACGGCACTGTATTTCCAGTTTTTTCCAGATCGATTTTTTGCCTTACTTTTTGTGTCGTACTTGTATACTGTATGTCCATTTTTGTTCCACATATATTTTCATTTTCCATTTTCCGTTCATCATCGATTTTCCTTTTTCATCTACAGTAACACACCTATTACCCTAATTCCACTATTACCATAATCGAAAATTACCGTAATTTCACTATTACGGTAACTCAAGAACATGCATTCTTAACTGTACGACCTATAAATCGACCGTATATGTTTACTGTACGACCTATAAATCGAGGAAGAAATTGGCCATATATGTTTACTGTACGACCTGTAAATCCGACAAAAGCCAATCGTATATGTTTACTGTACGACCTATAAATCAGCCGAAAGTGACAAATTATAGGTCGTACACAAAAAATTGGGTATCCTTAAGCGTACGAGCTATAGGGGCAGGCCTTACTACTCGGGGCTTTGCAGTATGGTAGAGAAGCTACTGTCCAGATCACAAGTAAGGTGTGTTTTTGCTTGTCACAGGCGCAAATTTGGCAAGCAATCCACAAGCGAAGCACTTGTGGATTGCTTGTCCAAGCGCTTGTGAATTGCTTGCCAAGCGCTTGTGAATCGCTTGCCAAGTGCTTGTAAGTCGCTTGCCAAGCACTTGCAGCTGTCAGTGTGAGTGTCAGTCGGAATATATTTATGAAGGCAATTATTTATTGGAAGTCTGTCGGTGTACTTTGAGTACGTTCATAACATGCGGCTTTTTGAACGCAACAGCAGACATTTTTTGTTTTCAACTTTTTTCGAAGAGAAAAATATATCATACGTTTTTCAAAATATGCTCCCTGCTGTACATGCATAAAAATGGAATAGAGTAAACTTTTTCTTAAAATTTTCTTAATAATTAATTACAGTGAAAAAGCAAGTGCTATTTTATATTTTTGAAATTGTCTGCTAAAATAAATTGGACTAAAAATTTGTGAGCATGCCCGACCAGCCTGTAATTCTTTTAGAAAAAATTCCACCAGACAAGCCCTGCCAAAAATTTTGACTACAATGCTGTTGTCATTTTTCCTATTTATAAGCATTTTATGAAAGCCCTACTGTAGCAGACCGATTGTTTCATCAACATATTTCACGTCTACAGTAATCCATTTCCATGTATCCCTTCTGAGGAATTCTTTTGTCAGAAAAGACAAAGGCGTCCCTAAACGTGAAGAATAAGGTCGTAAAAGAGTGTCTGTTGTGCATTGCTTGTGGACTGCTTGTGAAACGCTTGCGGATTACTTGTGCAATGCTTGTAGAGTGCTTGTGGAACGCCTGTGGAATGCTTGTGACCTGCTTGTGAGATGCTTGTGGATTGCCTGCACAAGCGCTTGTGGGTTACTTGGCACCTGTGAGTTGCTTGTGGCAAGCAACAAAATGACAAGCAATCCACAAGCACTTGGCAAGCACGTCGCTTGCCAAGCGCTTGTGGACATGCCACAAGTTACTTGTGATCTGGACTGTACCACCCAGTGTGCGAGAACCGTTACACTTAAACCTCAGATTCAGATCACATTGGTTACATACCTGTAATTGAGCGGCTGGGTGAACCTGCAAATCGGTCAAACTGTGTACCTCAAAGTTGGCATCTTCCTCCTTCAAATCAGAAAAACTGGGCAAAAAAACTTTTCTGGGAAAAATTTCGACTTTTACGTGGTAGTACCTAGGGTGTTTATCCACTGCTGGTCTAACCTTCTAGGTATGATTGATTGAACTTTTTGGCCCAAAATTTTAGGGGATCATTGAAGAAAATAAATTGTAACGTACCTGCTAAAGCAGTACTGTAAATATGTAGCATACTGTATGTGATAGACATTTATTAGATATTATTTTATTTTCGCATTTTATCGTCTCAAGGGTGTCTGGGATTCACACCCAAACATTCCTACAAAATTACGTGAAGTACTTTATTTTGATCCGTTCACACCCCGGTAGCCCAATTAAGATGCCCCAATTAATTTGCACCAACGGCAGCTGTTCCCCTAGAACCTACACTAAACTACACATTCCACAGCTACAGTAATCCCCCGTAAAAATCGTAAACAACACCTGCACACAGTAAAATACGTAGAAGCCCCGCCAGACAGTAGTCTCAAGTGTAACAGTAGCGGCGGCCCCACAAAACATGTGTATACAAAGAAACCGATACAGGAAGCATGCACAGAAGCACAGAGGTGTGGCCAAGCCCACCATAGAAAGCAAGCGAAGCACGAAAAGCATACAGTACCAGGAAAGCATTAGGAAGGCATAACTAAGAAAGCCTAAAAAGCATAGCAGGAAGCGACGATTGGCGGAAGAAGATGGACAGGAGCTTGACCTCCCGCGACGCCCAGGGAGTGGCCAAAAACGTTGCATAAAAGAAGAAGCAAAGCGTGATTTTATTATTCTTGTAATTTTCAATTTTCGACTTCCACGCTGCGTTTATCATTTGTCATATCGACGTCTAAAGCAGCCGTCGATTATTGTAAAGCTGTATCGCCCCGTATTGTGCCACCCCCGCCCCTTTGTTCCGGCCGTAGCGACCGTTGGTTAGAAGTAAAGTACCTCACACAAATCTGGTCGTTACAAAATTCTGACCTTTTTCATCGAAAAATAGTTCACAAAATAATAATTTCTTCCACAAAACAGTTACAATATATCTTTATGGCTCAAAGTGCTGAAAACATTGACATTCTTTGAAGGCTTTAGTTCAAAAATGACCATTTTTCATCAAAAAATGAAATTGTCCGTTTTTTCTGACCAAATGCACGGGGGTGACGTGGCAGTTTATAATGCCATATGATTTGCGAATCTAGAAAGAACTGTCATCAATTTGATTGGTCGAAAAAATTTATTGACTTTTTTAGTTGTTCCTGGCAACTGGCTTAGGCTTATGCTTGGACTCACGGTTAGGAAGGAGTAGACTACATTTTTTCGACCAATCAAATTGATGACAGATGTCACTACGCAATTGTTGTGAATCCTGTGGGATCACCCTACATGCACAGCATAGAAATTCTGCTGAGGGTCAGCCAGGACGTCGGGTCTAATACAAATTTTTTTCGTTCTTGATATAAAACAGTCTTTCTTCTAACGTACAAGCAGAACACTCATCAACTTATATTAGTCAGATTATGTGAAATTATTTGCTTACATTGCACTTTCTAAGGTTTTAATGTTACTTTTTTGGAATCAAGTATGCTCTGCTTAGAAAAATTGTTAAACTACAGCATCATTCCCATTTTTATGACGACTTTTTCTTCCCTCTTGCCCATTTTCGTTTGTGTGGGTTGTTAAATTTGTGTTGTGGTACGCAAGCTACAGGTTACTGTAACGTTAGGATTACGGTCGGAAATGTAAAAGTTTTGTACGTTGATTTTGTATTTTTCTTCCTTTAGATCGGTGGAAAAGAGGACTCAAGCGAAACGAGCGAACTGAAGAACAAAGGAGGGCAGCAATCCAAGGAGTCAAGTAAGGCAAAAATGGAATTTCAATAAACGAGCGTACTAATTTCGTAAATGAACGACTTTTCAATTCTAGATTCCAATAAGTCGAATTTCTGGACGAATATTGAACATCCACTGAACACGAAAAGACCCAAAGGCGAAAACGAAATGGAAGAAAAGAGAAGAACTAAAGGTAAGGCTAACTTTATTCAAAGCAAAAAGAATACACTGAAAACATACACTAAAACACGAGTTTATATATAAAAGAAAAACATAAAAAAACATTATAAAAACCTTATAAAAACTAACAAATGATACAAAACAAGGTCACATGATTATTAAAGAATCTTTCTTCCAATGTGACTTTCAGGAAATGGGTGGGCCACAGCGGCGAATGGAACGGGAATGGAACCCACATGGTATAGGTAAGTTTGTCATGTGATATATTCTTTCGTTTTTATATTAGTTTATAAAATAAAGATAAATTCATGAGATAAGTAGTGAGTGTGGAAAAAAAATATTAATGTTGGTGTCGACTACAGTAGGATTTAACAAGTAAGTGCAACTCTTTGATGAGTATTCTGTCGCATGTTGACATATACTGTAGTTTATAACTTATAACCGTAAATATTGATGTTTCGATTTCTTACATTTGTCATCTTCTCAATTATTGTGGGGGGTCAGCAAGAATCTGCTGGGGGTCAACCCCCCATGTGCATGTATGGGGATCACCATATGGTTAGCTACTATGGTCGACAATTTTTGTGGGAACTTATCCAGCAAATTTCTCTCAATTATATGTTATGCCTCTAAAGTATTCATATTTCTGTCAGAAGCCAATTGTTTTTTTTTTTAATTTGGGCTCTTCTGGTTGGAAAAATTTGAAATTTTAAACGGGAAAGTGCTGTTCATTTTAGATGGTAAGAATTTTGAAGTTTTCACACGCCGTTTGTGCATCATATTGATCTTGTAAATGGAGGCCAACTTTGTTGGACCAGGTAGTCAAACACTGGTACCCCGAACTAGGAAAAATTGAACAAAAAATAGTTTTCTCGGGGAAATTTTCGGCTTTTTTGATTTTTTGAGGGATGTTTTGGAAACTGCATACCCCCACCCCACAAATTCGTTCTTTACCTCTTCTCCCAACTGATCCGACCACTTACGGGTACGGTCAAAGCATTATTGGTTAATGTACTTTTTCAGGAACTATGTATGTACATAGTGACGCCAAAAGATATGTCATGATTTCCTTGCAAAATGTATGAGCTGATTTCAGCAACATTGAAGAAGCACAGTAAATTCTGTCATGTGCTGACCAATTTTCACAAGTGTCATGTGATTTCCATCATGTTGATATTTTATGTTTTTCAACGCTTTTTATTTGACTGTTACTTACTTTTATTTCGTTTCATTCATTATGTTTTACATGCATTCTTGTGTGTTTTTTTGTTGCCTTTTTTGGTTGTTTTCTGTTTCACACGTAGGCTACAGTATGACCCTTTAATCAGAATTTCCACCAGATAAGCTCTACCAGCTCACGGCCATAATTGGAGCATCACGTGCACCTCTTATCAGTAAAAACTAGCGACGTTTTGCAACACAAAATGACCTGTTTGGAAGTTCTCATTAAAAGATGTTTATATGTTTAGCATAGGGATGTAACTCATCTCCAATGCTAAACATATTCGAACTGGGAAATGTCTATGTGACCATAAGCCTCTTCTGCACCGATTTCTGCTGCAGAAGTTAGCTTGGGCGTCATAAGCTCCGCCCAGGCCATACTGTAGGCCTATGGGGTCCTTAAAAGGGCCTGTTTCGTTAGTTTTGTACTCATTTTTGGGCTCTCAAACTTTGGCTTTTTGTCTTAGCCCCACGCCCATTGCCGTTGAATTTACATATATTTTTATTATATTGTATTGCATCTGCTGCCTTACATCTGTAACGTACCTGCTAAAGCAGTACTGTAAATACATAGCATACTGTATGTGATAAACATTTATTGAATATTATTCATTTTCGTATTTTATCATCTCAAGGGTGTCTGGGATTCACACCCAAACATTCCTATAAAATTACGTGAAGTACTTTATTTTGATCCGTTCACACCCTGGTAGCCCAATTAAGATGCCCCAATTAATTTGCACAAACGGCAGCTGGTCCTCTAGAACCTACACTAAACTACACATTCCACAGCTACCGTGACCCCCCGTAAAAATCGTAAACAACACCTGCACACAGTAAAATACGTAAAAGCCCGGCCAGACAGTCGTCTCAAGTGTAACGATAGCGACGGCCCCACAAAACATGTGTATACAGAGAAACCAATACAGGAAGCATGCATAGAAGCACAGAGGTGTGGCTAAGCCCACCATAGAAAGCAAAGCGAAGCACGAAAAGCATACAGTACCAGGAAAGTATTAGAAAGGCCTAACTAAGTAAGCATAAAAAGCATAGCAGGAAGCGACGATTGGGGGAAGAAGTTGAACAGAAGCACGACCTCCCGCGACGCCCAGGGAGTGGCCAAAAACATCGTATAAAAGGAGAAGCAAAGCGTGATTTTTGTTTTTATTGGTTAGAGTTTTGGGATATTTGAATTTGTCGTTTCAAACCGCACTCGCCCCCGTTTTTATATTTGCAAGCGGCCATTTGTACGAAAGCAACTTAGACCGAGGCCCCCGTTCGTTATTGTAAATTGAAACTGCATTTTTGTATTGTCGTATCAACGTCTCAAGCAGCCGTCGATTATTGTAAAGCCGTATCGCCCCATATTACTAGCCTGCGCCCCCCTTCCGTTATAGCCGTTCCGGCCGTAACGTCCATTTGGTTAAAAGTAAAGTGCTTCACACAAATCTGGTCATTACATATTTTGGTGACCGTACCGTTCCGTTAACCACTGGAACTCCCTGCCCCAATTAGGTGTACTCATATCGGAGCATTTAGAAGCATTAGATAATACAGTAGTAATCATTTCCTACAGTGAGACAGTATTCGTAGAAAGCAAACTGGAAATCCCCTCCAACGAAACATTAAGCGATACATTTAAATGAATACAGCGTGAAGCAAAAATTGAAGCATTTAAGCAGAAATCCCAGCATAAACCAAGAATGACCCACCAAACGCAAGATCATTTAGGAGAAATCGTTAGAAAACAGATAAATGATTTATTTTCGGAACATTTTGGTACCCTACGCACACAATTGAATCAGAATACAGTAAACCCTACCCTAATAGACGATCTGAGAACAGCAAACATTTGTAATAACATGGCAAATAATTTTTACGCGAAACCTACAGTATTCACGGGGGGCGTGACCCAACATTTTGGTGAATGGAACAAAAGATTAGAACAATTCATGGCACTCCAAGGCATGAAAGATACAGAGGTACAGTTAAAGTTGGCATGTTTAGAAATTCATTTAGGAGGAAACGCATTAGCAAAATTCAAAAGTTTAGCAAATTCGGAAAACCCTCCCCACACATACGAGCAGTATAAAGTGGCGTTGCAGGCATTTTTCCCAAACAATAGAGATAATGAGCTACATCAACAATTCTTACGCGAGAGAAAACAAAAGCGATCAGAAACTGTAACTGAATTCTTGTTTGATCTAGAACATCTCGCAACCCTCGCCTACCCTAACTTTAACACAGACGCACGAGAGATGATCATAAAACCCCTCTTTGTAGAAGGCATGCAAAACGAAATCAAGGAAGCAATTAAGTATAGACGATTCGCGACCCTGAAAGAAATGTCAGATGAAGCAGCTTACATTGAACAACAAATCCTTAGAAATGAGTTAAAATCTAACGCCCTTCCCTTCATACCCCCAAAACCCGAACCCATCTTTTCCCTAACCAAAAATACAGACCAACAGGACCTTTTGCATCAGTTAGAACAACAAGTAAAAGATTTACAATTGCAGATCAAACAAAAACCCCAACCCCCACTGCAGAGTAGCTACAGCAATTTCAGTAACAATACTTTCAGCAGGAATAATGCTTACAGGAACAATACCACCTCTAGGCAACCCACATGCTTCCAGTGTGGACAAATTGGATACATAGCTCGTAATTGTAAATCAGTAGGCACCCGAAAATCATATGAAATTTGTTTTCGTAATAATCACAGTACACGTGATTGTAAAAGTCGATGCATCCACTGCTCCCAAACAGGACATAGATCTGATAACTGCCTTTCAAAACCCTACTCAAATTTTCAATGTTTTCTATGCAAGCAGAGAGGTCATACAAGCAGGTACTGTCCAAATCAACAGAGTCGTAATATTCAAAATTGCATTAAGTACAGGCAACCCCAACCCCTCATGGACATTGATGCCCCTGCATTTTACTCAACATTACCCGCCATAACTAACGGCCCTCAGACTACTTTAGGAACAATTATGCCCACTACCCACCGCCGTAGTGACAAATACGTCCTCGATCTGGACGTACCGGATTGGTGCGCCATGTCACCACCCCCCACGCCTGAAGCCACAAAAATCGAAAAATTGCTGCCCACCATCCCCGTAGGCTACAAGATCCCCCGCAAGCAAGACACTACGCCATCCACTGCCCCCGAAACCCCATCGAAAGCAGGCCGCAACTTGTTGTCCCTTCTCCAGGGCCTGACCCCCGAACCAATCCAATTCCGCCCCCGCCAAACACTGCTACCGACCCCCACAAGTAAGCAAGTCCAAACCCCATCCCATGACTCAACTTCTAAAGTTTTACAGACTGTTCAGATTGCAAACCGGCCACCCCCCCCCCCCCAGCCCAAAACCGAACAACACCAAAAGCGGCCACGCCAAACCATCCAGAACGAAAATATACAGTGCCCCGCCGCCTCCACTAAAACACTATATTGGCTGTTGTATTGTATATTTTTATGCATAATAATCCCCACATCGTGTAGTGCCCAATTTCAGATGTGTGGAACTTCATTGAGCGGTCACTCAGTCAGCATACCAAAACTTGTATCATGCATGCCCCCTTCCACAGTAGACAAACCGGTACAGACATTCGGAAAAATCTATATCCCCTCCACTAAGCCCCACATTACAGACGCATACAAATGCAGTGTTCGCAAATGGAAAATTTGTACTAATACAGGATTTTTTGGCTCAAAAGGTATTGTCTTCGATTAAACCGAAATGCAAAATCTAACCCCACATGTTTGTAAGGCAATCGTTATAGACAAAGAACACAACAGTCAAAAATTATATGAAACTCAACCAGGATTTTGGTCGACAAACAACTCCCTAAGCGTAGAATACACATGGTGTTGTACAGACCACTGTACCTCGGTCACTAACGTCATCATAGAAATAGGACAAATAGCATCTTGGAATGGAAAATCTATGACAGGTACATTAGGTGACCTAGGGTCATGCAAACCGACATCAGGTCATTGTGTAACAACTGACGGATCCATTATCTGGAATGAAACAGCATCTGAAAACTTATGCCCCGTCGAATGCAAAAACACACACCCCATCAAACTCACACAAACCCGCATGATAATAGAAGAACTACAAGGTGCATCCTCAGTTAAAAATACACTCTTTTCGAACCCCGACTGCCCAGAAATCCAAGACAGCATTCTAACTGAACAAGGCATTGTTGTACAATTAGACAAAAGCACACCACATCGTAATGCATTTTTAACCCCAAAAACCAACGAAACTCATACTACACTCTACGATTTTGGTGATTTTGAGCCCATCAACGCGAAACTAAATTATCTAGCAGACAAAATCCAGAAATTCCAAATTCAAAATTTCATAAACGTATGGAGTGAATTATGCAGACAGGCACAGCGTCACCTTGATCTCCTATGACAAATTTTACGTCTTGATGCAACCCTCGGAGCACGTGCATTTCTACAGTGAACCAACATAATAGCAGAATTTACAGGAGAAGCCCTCACTGTCTGGCCTTGTAAACAAGTAAACGCATCTAAAGTCTTCTACAACCATAAAATCAACGGAACATTTTACAAACTCTTACCCATTCTCGTAGGAACCAAACTCATGTTTTCAAACCCAGGAGGCAAAGATTTGACCCCTTTTTCACAAAGGGTTGACTGCAATCACATGCATGTAGCCCTTTACAAACAGAATAATACATGGGTCAGTGAAACAGGATCCCCGCATGTCACAAATCTACCTTTAGAAATCATCTGGAACCAAAATTTCTCCCTTTTCCATTTTAATACACCCGCCATTTTTCATGATCAACTTGCAACTATTTCAACCAACTTACTCTTTTTGAAACAATACATTTACAAAACTCACACACTCCAAAACGTTGTTAAAAAACTCGTCAATTACACCGCCCAAATGTCTCTTAACTCCGATACAGTTTACAATATGATCTCAGGCACTGGTCAAGCAATCCGAAATACCCTCTCTGGCCCCGATCAAGGCATAGTACATGTAATAACTGGTACCACCCAAAGTCTCACGGACGGATTAAACAATTTACTCAAAGGACCCCTGCAAATAATTTTTAATCTAGCAGTTATTACTGTAGTTATTGCAGGCATCTTTTATTCTTTTCTCATTCTTCGAAAATATTTCCCCTCTCCCAAGCATCATGCCATAAATGAACATGCGTATGAAATACCATCAAACAACAGACATTTACATGAGACCATTCCCCCATCATTCGGCCATGCTCTCTTAGAATTAGCTAATCGTCGTGGGGCACAAACACAGCAGAAATACGTCCTTGTCGATATTGATACCCCCGGAACTCCTGCAATTGAACTTATTAATCAAATTCACCAATCTGGGTCAAACAAGCCACCCCAAAATGTACCTGAGAAACATACCCCTCATATTCCAATCACACTTAACGGCAAACTAATCACAAAAGGCATGATTGACACTGCTGCAGTCTACTCACTCATTGATTCACGGATCGCTCAAATTTTGCAGTTAGACATGAAACCCCCGCTAGTCCAAGCAAAAGCAGCAAATAATCTCCCAATTCACTTTTTAGGAACCACTTTTGTCACGGTAACAGCCCAAACTATCCGGGAAACAATAATGGTTCATGTCCAAAAAGATTGCACAGCAGACATCCTTTTAGGCAAAAACTTTCTCAGTTGATTTTCAGAATATACTATCAACAATCAGACATCTCAGGTCAAATTTGGCAATGTCATACTACCCTGTGATGGCCTAGAATATAGCCCTCTTTCGACCCATGGTGGAACCTATCTAGACGAAAAATTAGAATTACCACCCTGTACAGTAACCGAATTCACTGTCCCTTTGCCCAAATCGTACCTACAAATTAAACAGCTTGAGTTTACTCCGAAACCCAAACAGAATCCCAAAGTTCATTTCGCAGCTTGTGTCTCTGAAAATCAAAACAGTCGCATACGTATATCAGTCCTAAACACACAAGAAACACCTCAAATTCTTTACCCTCAAACATGCATTGGTACAGTCTCCTGTTACATCCCAAAACAAAATGCTTCCGCTAACGTAACCCCCTCCACGCAAAACCAGCCCAACCATTTTGATACATTCACATGGTTAAAAGAAAATGTTAATTTAACCTCCAGTGACCTGACAGAAGCAGAAAAAACGCAACTCCTAGGCGCCCTATCGAAGTATCCTACATTATATGCTAAATCCAAAATGGACGTAGGTAGAACCACCCTTGTTTCACATACAATTGACACCAATGGCTCCCAACCTGTACGCAGACACCTTTATCAGACTTCCCCAAAAGAAAAGCAAATCATACAAGCAGAAGTTGAGCAACTCGCAGCAGCAGGTGTCATGAGCCAAATCAATTCTGCATGGTGTACCAACACAGTTTTAGTCCCCAAAAAAGATGGAGGCCATCGTTTATGCATTGATTTTAGAGGTCTCAATAAAGTAACCAAAAAAGATACCTACCCCTTGCCCCGTATAGAGGAAATTCTAGACAACCTCCGTGGAATGAAATATTTTACATCCCTTGATCAATCCAATGCATATTATTCCATTCCCATAGCACAAGCAGACAGAGAAAAAACGGCCTTTAATTGCTCAGCTGGCCAGTATCAATTCAACTAACTCCCCTTCGGTCTCACCAACGCCCCAGCCACATTCCAAAGGTTAATGGATGTTATCCTCTCGGGACTGCAATGGAATACATGCCTTGTATACCTCGACAATGTTTTGGTATTCCCAGACTCCCATGCCCAAATACTGGAACATTTAGACACTATTCTTGCCCGATTCTCACAAGCAGGCCTTGAACTAAACATACAAAAAAACAAATTCTGCCAGTCCCAAGTCCAATACTTAGGCCACGTCATTTCTCAGCAAGGCATTTCACCAGATCCCCATAAGGTACAGGCCATTTATGACATACCCACGCCCAAAAGCTCAAAAGAAGTTAAGTCATTCCTTGGTCTACCCTCTTATTATCGGAGATTTATCACAAATTGCTCTCAAGTTTCTAGCCCCCTCACATCGCTACTCAAAAAGAATTGGGAATTTTCCTGGGGGCCTGAACAGCAAAACGCATTCACTAAGCTAAAAGAATTACTCATTCATACCCCAATACTGCAGCATCCCGATTTCACGAAACCGTTTATTCTGCAAACTGATGCCTCAAAACTCGGAATTGGCGCCATTCTCAGTCAGCTAGACAGTAAAGCTCAGGATGGCCCCATTCCTTTTGGGAGCCGCACACTAAAACCCGCAGAATGCAACTACCCGATAACTGAGTTGGAAACCCTTGCAGTAGTTGAGTTTGTCAAGTATTTCCGCCCCTATCTTTTCCAGCAACATGTTATTGTGCACACTGACCATACAGCAGTTCAGGCAGTCTTACAAAAGGAAAACCCGTCCCCTCGCATTGCTCGTTGGGGATTAGCCCTCTCTGGTATTCAATTAGACATTCGCCCTAAAAAAGGCACTGCTAACCTCAATGCAGATGCTGTTTCTCGATTCCCCTCACAGACAGCGAAGCAATCCTTTGATATTGAGCAATTAGAAACCCGCCCTGAAATATCCACCATCAATTCGGTTCTTGAAGCTGAAGCAACTGAACAAGAAGAGCAACAGAAAAATTTTGCCGAACTCCAATGCACTGATCCAACTGTCAAAAGTATTTTAGCAAAAATCGCCCAAAAACACCCCCTTACTCTGATCAAATTCGCAGTGCATCAAAACATCCTCTTCCGTATAGTCGACAAACAGGCAAAACTATACATTCCCAAGTCACAAGTCCAGCATCTCATCGCCTCACATCATGACAGCAAATTCACAGGCCATTTTACTGCCAGGAAAACTTTACATTTGCTCAGACAAAAATATTTTTGGCCCCAAATGAGCCGTGATATCAAACGTTACTGCAAAACCTGCCACCCATGCCAGACACAGAAAGCCCTCCGGCACAAAGTACATGCGAATTTGGTACCAATTCAGCCGACTGGCCCATTTGATAGAGTCGGTGTTGATTGTATGGGGCTGTTACCCCTCACTGAAGACAGCAACCGATTCATTGTTGTTTTCATCGATTATTTCACAAAGTATGTAGAGGCATTCCCGACCCCTGACATCACTGCAGCCACTATCGCCAAGTTATTCCTAACCAAAATTGTTTGCCGTCATGGGTCCCCAAAAATCATCCATTGTGATCGTGGCTCCGATTTTGTATCCGATCTCTTCTCATAGATAACTAGTTTATGCAATACTCAGAAAATTCATACCACCCCATACCATCCCATTGCCAATGGGGAAGTTGAGCATTGCAACCAAACTTTAGCTACCCGTATCCGCATGTAGATCAATTCAAATCACACGGATTGGGATACTTATCTGCCCTATGCCATTTTTTCGATCAACATTCATAAGAATGATAGCACCTCGTATCCCCCATTTGAATTACTCCATGGTAGGCAAGCTAATCTGCCATCAGATGCAGCCTTAAACTTTTTCCCCACGTCCTACATGGTTGATTTAGACGATTACGCCCTTCATGTAAAATTGCATTTTACAGAAGCACTCTCAACCCTGCAGAAAAGTTTACAAAAAGCCCAAGACCACTATACCCGTCAGTATAACAAGCATGCTCAGAACATACATTACAAGGCAGGTGATCTTATTCTTTACAAAAATCATCCATGTAAACAAGGGCTGACTCCCAAATACCTCCCTCGCCAAAATGGGCCCTATACAGTTACAAATTTCAGGTACCCCAATGTTACACTCAAACACCCCCATAAAAATATTACATTTACGGTACATGTTAATGAGACAACCCCTTTCTACCCTCGTAAAGCACCTATCGAATCTACCCCCACCCCTCCTCACCCTCGAAAGCCTTGAACGAGGATGTTCAACTCCGGAAGGAGGGAAATGTAACGAACCTGCTAAAGCAGTACTGTAAATACATAGCATACTGTATGCGATAAACATTTATTAAATATTATTCATTTTCGTATTTTATCGTCTCAAGGGTGTCTGGGATTCACACCCAAACATTCCTATAAAATTATGTGAAGTACTTTATTTTGATCCATTCACACCCCGGTAGCCCAATTAAGATGCCCCAATTAATTTGCACAAACGGCAGCTGGTCCCCTAGAACCTACACTAAACTACACATTCCAGAGCTACCGTAATCCCCTGTAAAAATCGTAAACAACACCTGCACACAGTAAAATACGTAAAAGCCCGGCCAGACAGTCGTCTCAAGTGTAACGATAGCGATGGCCCCACAAAACATGTGTATACAGAGAAACCGATACAGGAAGCATGCACAGAAGCACAGAGGTGTGGCTAAGCCCACCGTAGAAAGCAAAGCGAAGCAGGAAAAGCATACAGTACCAGGAAAGTATTAGAAAGGCGTAAATAAGTAAGCATAAAAAGCGTAGCAGGAAGCGACGATTGGCGGAAGAAGTTGGACAGAAGCACGACCTCCTGTGACGCCCAGGGAGTGGCCAAAAACGTCGTATAAAAGGAGAAGCAAAGCATGATTTTTGTTATTATTGGTTTGAGTTTTGGGATATTTGAATACGTCGTTTCAAACCGCGCTCGCCCCCGTTTTTATATTTGCAAGCGGCCATTTGTACGAAAGCAACTTAAACCGAGGCCCCCGTTCGTTATTGTAAATCGAAACCACGTTTTCGTTGTGTCGTATTGACGTCTCAAGCAGCCGTCGATTATTGTAAAGCCGTATCACCCCGTATTACTCGCCCGCGACCCCGTTCAGTTATAGCCGTTCCTGCCGTAACATCCATTTGGTTAAAAGTAAAGTGCTTCACACAAATCTGGTCGTTACACATCTTTCCAATAAATTTGCATATTTTACCTGTAGCGTCCACCACCCGACTCACATAGGAACATACCTATTGCTCACGTAGCACCTGGTCACCCCATCACCCCTCTGATTAAATACTAGAGTGTCGCCCCCCGACGTCCCGAGTTACCCATCGCTGAACTGAGTGGACCTTTTCCCCCATTTGTTGATTGCTATCTGAAGCCACCAGGGACCCATTGCGCCCTTCGTCAAATCTTAGTTTGAGAAGCAAGACTAGGTAAGTCTTCTCCCTTGAGTCTCTCCTCAGCTAGAAGGGCCCTTGTTCCTCTTGGGTTAGGGCTAAAAAGATGATTTGTTGGGGATGTGCTTACGGCAGTAGCAATCCCACATCTATGCAAAATTGGTGAATCGACAAAGTTACGATTCGACCAAAAAGAGCAATGTTTATCATTCTCGTACTTTGGTGTGTTTCGGGCGAGTCGCGTCCGTTATAAATTATATTGTACTGTTTCGCCTAGTAAAGGCCGACGCTGACAGCCTCACACCACATTTGCATATTACTATTATAATAATTATTTATTATTTATATTATTATTATTACTCGCGCATTGAGCGGTTGGAGGGAGTCGTCTTACACGGGAGCCAAGCCAAGGTGACGCCCCAGTCCTTTTGGATATTACTGAAGTGAGTTCTGTGTGTTTGTGTGAACCTTTAGGAGGCATCTGGGGAGACCCTGAGTGCCCTTCGATTGCAAGAGTTAGAGTTTCCAGTTACTTATTAGTGACTGAAGGTTGTGTTTATTTCTGCTTAAGGACTGTTGCACTGTGTTCAGTTGATTGCTAATAGGAAGCTCCTTTGAGTGACCTACAGTAGTCGATTGAGTACAAGCCGATAGGACTTGAGTTATATTGCTGACATCTTCGGATCTAAGCAGAGACATAAACATAACAAGTGGTGGCTTCTGACACTTGCAATACGGAAGAGCGCAGAGTCACTCGAGGTGTCACAAAACCTAAAGGTTTTTACAAAGACTTAGGGCTCAAAATGTCCAAAAATACTGAGGATTTAGCCTCTGGTACGACTTTACCGAGGACTCCGCCTGGTGTAAGGCATGATGAGTCGGATAAATCTTTCCCACTGCCCGTGGTATCTAATACTACGAGCAAGCGGAAAGGCTCCGACTCAAGTGCCATAAGCCAGCGGGCTGAGGTAAAATTGGACCCAGTAAGCGCTCCCACTTCCGTAGCGCCTATAATGGCCAGCAATAATATCAATAATATGGCCACGGCAAAGGAACTATTGACTGCCGAAGATAGAGACGCTCAATTATTAGCGCCTATTGATAGAAGGCCGAAATTGGCCGAGGATCATATTGATCCATTTGATCAATTTAGAGAGGAACGTTTTCGACGACCTCGACAACGATTTGATACCTATCATCGCGAATACGTTAACGAAAATATGGATAATATTATTCGGGATGATTACCGTCACGATCCATTGGACGACTTACGATTCGAAATGAGTCAAAAGGACGACGAAATTCGACGACTAAACGTCAAAATCGATAAAATGGCCGATTCGATGGTCGGAGTCCAAGGACTATTGGAAAGATTCGTCCTGGATCAAAAGGAAAGGGATATCCGAGTGAGTATGACTACAGACAGACCATTGCAAACTCAGGATATGTGTAGAACTTTGCCAACGACGTCTGCAACCTGTATTGCCAATGACCAAAGGTTACGGCAGATGGAAGCAGATAAGTCAGAGCAAAAGTTCACAGTCAAACCTGCTGTGAAATCAAAGGTTTCTACGGAAAAAATGGTAACTGAACCGCTTGCTGTTCGAGAACAAGCAAGTGATATAGTTGCTCAATTTTTCCAAGAGGCTGATGAGGAAGCAGCAGGTAGTCATAAGGAAAGCAAACATACTACGTCGAAGCACAAACGATCCAAAAAGTCCACACGAGGAAATTCATCAGATTCTGATGACTCCTCAGTGGATGGATTGGAGCCTACTGTGTCAGATATAGTGAAGGCTGTAAAGCCAAAGCTACTCCTCGATGACATGACTGAGACACAAGTTCTCAGCTTCCTAAATGATTTAGAGGCAGAATTTACTTCAGAAACTACTGATAAAATGAAGCTGGCTGCCTTACGAGCGCTTTCTAAGGGTGTACCGAAAGCTACTGCCAAAAGGTTCAAGAGTTACGAAAAAGCCCGAAGAAAGTTGCTCAAAGTGCAAGCTCCAGATTCAAATGTCGGTATGCAAACAAGGGAGCTGATGAACATAAAGCAGGAATTTGATGAAGCTCCAGTGAAATTCCTCAAGAGAATTAGTGTGCTAGTAGATAGATTGTATCCTAATAAGACCGAAGAGTTCAGAGATCGTTTCATAATTGATACCTTTTTGTATAAAGCATCTGAAGAGTATCAGATGGAGTTGCTAGATCAAAGGGAGAAGTATGAAACATGGCATGATCTAGCAGAGGATGTGCACAAGATTGATAAGCGGAACACAGCTGCTTATAAAAAGAGAGGAACTCCGGAATCTCCAATTGTGATAAATGAGGTGACGATGGGTGAAGGGCAAGCTGAAGTGGCTTATGTCGGTAGAAATAAATTTGGCAATGCCCCACAAAGGCAGTTTCAAAATAAAGCTATGCGACAGCAAGCAAGGAGAGAGAAGCAAGCCCCGATCCTAGTGTCAGAAAAGAAGGATTCCGATACTTCTATAGAAGAGAATAACTCACAGGGGACTCAAATGGCTACTACTCCCCAAAAGGGAAAAGAGCCTGAGGAACCTAGCAGTGATTCTGTTCTAGCAAAGTTATCACAGGAGATTGCGAAGTTAGCTCAGTGTTATCAGGAGATAAGCCAAAAAACTGATGCTAAATTGAATGAAATTTCTGCCAAAGTTAATAAGGGCAAACCCCAAAAACCTGGTGGAAACGAGTTCAGGAAACCATATTGTCGATACCATAGAAATAATTCTCATGACACGTCCGAATGTAAAACCCTTCAATGGAAAAATGCACAAGGACGTAATTGGGATAATCGATATGGTGGAAACAGAGGTTTCAGGCAACAGTTTGGAGGCTTTAGAGGAGGATATGTTGGCGGGAGCAGTAGAGGTGCTCATGCCGTAGGTTATTATGGTGATACTATGGATTATGATACTTATCAACGATTTATGGATTACCAGAATAGATTGCGGAATGAGCAACTCTATATGGCACCACAACTGCCAGCCCCTAGCCAACAGCTGATGATCACAGCTCCCCCTCAAGGTCAGGTTCAAATCAGTAACCCTAGCCCAAGTGTGCAAGCCATTTCCAGTAGTCAACCATCCACGTCCAGTCAGACAGAGTTGGGATCTGCTGGAGGTGTTAATAGCATTGCCACTACGGGTCAAGGTGTTAGTGAGATGAAATGGCCTGGAGTATTGAAGTGTGCCATGATGAAAGAAGATTATTCAAAGGTTACGAAAGCGTTCAAGCATGGGATAATTCCTAATCAGGAGGAACGATTAAGGTTTTCTAAATTCCCTCGAACTCTCCCATTTCACATTAATGTGACCGTATGTAATACTAACACCAAGGCTCTAGTGGATACTGGTGCTCAGTGTTCGGTGATGTCTTCATGGTTTCTTAAGGAAGCTTTTGATGAAGAATATACCGGATATCCTGAGATACTAAAAGTCACTGTTGCTGATGGTGCAGTAGTACATGCACATGGTTACATACAATTCAAAATGCATTGTGAATTTGGAGTTTTCTTGGTGAAAGCCATAATCATTCCTAATGCGGAGGAAAATCTCATAATTGGAACGGATTTCTTAGCACATCCGGATGTTGGAGCAATGATAGATTTTGGTAAAGGTATCATGAAACTTAATGGAGTTGAGAAAGCTATAAGTGTTGTACCTAAAGATCACGCGAGTCATATACAAGCTATTGATTGTATAGGGGAAGCACCTATAGTACATTCAAGTCCTGAAGAGGATCAATACCCCAGGATCTGCCAATTAGGTATAGTGGTTCCAGTGGTATCATGTACGAAAGTATACGTACCACACGGAACTGATGTGCTTATTAAGGCAAGGTTATGGGAACGATCGTCTAAAACAGATCTCGATTGTTTGGTCATAGATGGAAATAAAGAAGAAAAGAAATTCAGAGTTGATAGCACACTGGTTGATGGTAAACGGGAAGACTTTGTTCTGATGATTTCGAATAATACGGGTTCCGGATGCCAATTGCAACCTAATCAGGTTGTAGGCTACTGTGACTCAATATTACAAGAAAATTCAGGAGTATCAGACGTACAAAGTACGAGTTGTGGGATATTTAGTGTTGAAGATAATTTTAATGCCACTCCCAGAATGTCCGTGCATGATGCATTGGCATTTAGGGAAGCGCTATATAAAATGATCTCCAAGGCTGATATCAATGAGGAATTAAAGGAAACAGCTGTAGCAAAACTGTCTAAATACAGGGATGTTTTCAGCTTACCCAATGATCCCTTAACTACAACACCGTATCTTACGTGCAAAATTGATACTGGTAATGCAATGCCAGTGGCAAAACATTATTACAGAGCTCCCATTAACCAAAGATCAGGGATTAGAGCTCAAGTCCAAGACATGTTAGATAAAGGAGTTATTGAACCCAGCCGGTCACCGTGGGCTGCTCCACTTTTCCTAGTTGGGAAAAAGGACGGTTCCACGAGACCAGTTGTGGATTTCAGAGGTATAAATGAGGTTACTAAGGACGATAGGTACCCTATACCTAGAATGGATGATTATTTGGATTGTCTAGGTAATGCCAAATTTTATACCACATTGGATCTAAAGTCTGGATATTGGCAAGTCCCACTTGAGGAGAGTAGCAAGGAGAAAACTGCATTTATATGTCAGGAAGGCCTATATCAGTTCAAAGTTATGCCTTTCGGACTTAAAAATGCACCTGCAGAGTTTCAGAGAATGATGGAGAGAGTGTTGCATGGTCTAGTCTGGAGAATCTGCCTGGTGTATATTGATGATATCATTGTGTTCTCCAAGACTTATGAGGAACATTTGGAGAATTTAGAGTTGGTCTTGCAAGCTCTTCGGAAAGCAAAGCTAACACTTAAACCGGAGAAGTGCGAATTTCTTCCAAAAAGTGTTCATTTTCTTGGACACATACTGGACGAAAATGGAATCTCACCAGATCCGAAAAAAGTGAAGGCTATTACGGAATTCGAATTTCCCAATAGCGTTAAGCGCATGCAACGATTTCTGGGGATACTGCAATGGTGTAAGAAATTTATCCCAAACCTTGCAAATCTTGCAGAACCATTGTATAAGCTTACCGCTACGGGAAAGAAGAAGTTCCAAGCAACAGAGGAACATCGCCAAGCGTTTGAAAAACTGAAAAAAGCACTCACCTCAGTGCCATTTCTACGGTATCCTGTTTTGGATGGAACTGCGGAGTTCATTCTCCAAACAGATGCCAGTGGAACCGCACTGGGAGCAGTACTTTATCAGAAGACTAAAGATGACCAATGGGTAATAGCCTATAGCAGCCGAATCCTTAAGGAAGACGAGAGGAAGTGGTGTGCTACAGAGCGAGAATGCCTAGCGGTTGTCTATGGTCTTAAAGTTTACCGGCACTATTTGTTTGGACAAAAAGTATTGATCAAAACTGATCATAAACCTCTTTTATCTATGAAAGTAAATACTCAAACCAATGATAAATTGAAAAGATGGTATTCCATTATAAATCAATTTAATCATAGGTTGGAGTATG
Organism: Romanomermis culicivorax; assembly: GCA_963922205.1. Lineage (NCBI taxonomy): Eukaryota > Metazoa > Nematoda > Enoplea > Mermithida > Mermithidae > Romanomermis > Romanomermis culicivorax. Next base: position 14,571 of record CAWUHX010000212.1, on the reverse strand, counting down.
TGCCCGGTAGACAAAACGCAATGGCCGATTTTCTCTCAAGAAAAGATGAACCCGAAGACGCTAAGGACAAAAACCCACCAAAATGGGAATATGTCTTCAAAATTCAATTTCGTAATTTCGGAACTCAAACCAATGAAGTTGAAACCCAAATACTGGTACAACAATTTCAGAGGATGAGGGACGAAGAGGTTGAAAGTAGAGACGAAAAAATTGTCCCCAAGCAGACCAAGGAATTGACGGATATCCAGGAATTGACGGTAGGAAATGACAATATTGCACCAACTACCAAAGATGTATTGCAGAGCAGAAATGAAATGCAGAAGCTTACGGTAGTTGATGCAGTCACAACTAGAAGACAAGCAAAACTTCAGGATCAGAGTGCACAAAATCAAGAACAGGGTACATCTGTACCAAATGATCCTGAAAACATTGCTTGGCTTTTCCCGAATAGAGAGAAGGAATTTGAAGAGGTGAAGGAAGGAGAAAAGGAAGAAAAGGATGATGATAAGATCGATTATCCAATTGATCTAAATGTTATCGCTCAATTGCAAAAAGAAGACACTAATCTTACCCCAATTTGGGAAAGATTAGGGGTCAAAAGCACTACGAAGTATCATAGTGGATTCTATGAGGATAACGGAGTTCTTTATAGGGAAACTGAGGGACGTGGCCATGATCAGATCGTGGTCCCGAATTCCCTCAGAGACAGCATACTTCACCAATATCACGGAGCCGTTATAATGACACACCAAGGGTTCAAAAGAACTCTGGGTATTGTCAAACAGCGGTTCTGGTGGCCTGGCATTGAAAAAGATGTCAGAAATTGGTTGAAGTTTTGCCCTGTCTGCCAAGTGGCTACTCCCGGTAAAAGCTCCATATCCCCATTGATACCCATTATACCGGAGGGTCCCTTCGATATTGTGTCTGTGGACATAGTAGGGATTGCTCCCTTGAGGGAACGTCGCCCATATGTCATTGTCTTTCAGGATTATTTCACTAAATGGGTTGAAGCTATATTGATTCCTGATCAGACGGCTGAAACCATAGTGGATGCATTCTTAGAGCATGTGATATTTAGGCACGGTACCCCAAGAAAACTTCTTAGTGATAACGGATCTGGATTTAATTCAGATCTTATGAAAGCAGTCTGTAAACTGTTAGAGTGCAGAAAAATTTTCACAACAGCATACCACCCACAGGGTAATGGTATGGTTGAGAGATTTAACCAAACTCTAATAAAGCAGCTGCGAAAAGTTGCAATTGAGGATAACAATAAATGGCCAAGGTACCTCAGTGCAGTGGTATTTGCATATAATGCCACACCTCACGCAGCAACGAAATGCTCGCCATTTTCACTGCTGCGGGGGCATGAAGCTAATTTTGGTATCAATTTCACTGCTGCCCTTAGAATAGTCATGCCTAATGACTATGAGGCTTATAAGTATGTTTTGACTACCCATCTTACAAATTTGTACGAAAGTATTGCCGAAAACATACAAAAAGCCGCTAAGGACAGCAAGAAATATTTTGATAACAAAATTAAAACTTCTGGTTTTAAAAATCAAGATTGGGTTCTGTTGAAAGTAGACAGACAGAAAAAATTGGGGTTACCTTGGCAAGGACCATATATCATCATCGATGATAAAAGATTGAAAGACAATGTGCTCACAATAGCGCATTGGAATAACCCGCTTAAAAAGCAGGTCGTATCGGCAAGTAGGCTAAAACACTTTCGATACGAAGGTACCAGATGGTCTCGACACGAAATGTCGCAGGTCTTCCGGGATACTCCAGTTAACGCAACTGGAAATCCCGCCGAAACCGAAGATCATCCGGTCATTATTTCAGTGTCTAAAAATTTTTAGCGGAAAATGCCGTATACGTGTATTTTATGTGAATAAAATTTTTATTTTCTGTGTTATTTAACCGATTTATATTCGTTTAATACCTTTCTTAAATTTTGGGTAGCGAAGGGTCAAATTTTCAGAATAATATTGTTAATTTGTACACCCGACGCTAAAATTTTTGGATTACATTCTGGGAGGTTTACGACCAATTTTCATTTTCAATTTCAAAAGTCGTGTTTTTCTTGTGCTCCGCGTCGCACAAAATTTTCGGAACAAATTTTTTCGTCCAGCCCAAGGACCCGATAAAATTATTTTCGGTAATTTCGTATATTGTATCGATATTGAAGTAACGATAAGTGTTCTTTAACATTTTGCTTACTTTAGAAGATATAACGCGAAAATTACAAAAAATTTAAAAAATTTTTTAAAATGTCGAAATTAGGCGTTGCGCCTTTCGCGCGAAATTATTGCGCACACGCCGACCACATCAAGGCGGGCCAACCGCAAGGCCGCCAAAACAATCGTTATTTTTTGACCGACGGTAAGTTTTTATTTAATTATTTCTTGGTATGTGGGACGAATTCGCCCATTTAGGTGTCTTAGGAATGATTTCTTCACGCTCAATTTTCTGAATGGGCCAACCAAGGGGAAAACGAGTTCGAAGAAAAGTTTCTAAAAATGTTAGGATAGGTGAAAAGAAAAAACCTAATGGATTTACGGCCCTAAAAAGCCAAAGTCTAATGGTTTTTACCTTGGATCCGATTCCGAAGCATTTATTTTTGGTTTTATTAAAGCCCCTGGTTTACTAAATTTATTTCTTGGATTAATTAAAACCTTAATTGGTTATTTATTCATTACTTAATTTTGGTACCGAGGCGTGAAGTTATCGCTAGGGTAAGTGGTAAATTGACGGCGGCCGACGTCGAGAAGCGAAAGGTGGTGCAAATGTGAGGTTCCTGAAAAATTGGTGTAGCATTTGCGTTAATCACTGGGCCTGCTTACTTTATGACTTTGACACCTAACCTCACTAATTAATTTATTTTTCCCCACGCTAAATCTTTTTCCTAATTTGGTGCCGGTCAAAGTTGATTATTTATTTGGTGGTGGTGGCCTAATGCCTGATTTATAAAGGGTCAAGGGGCAAATTCTTTTTGATTTTTAGATTATAACATCAAGCGTCTGGTCCGCGTCGGAGAAATCGAACAATGGTTCGCCGGCGCGATGGGTTATTGGCCGCAACGACCAATGGAACCCGAACGGGTTCACGGCGGCAACGTCGAACCGATCCTGAAGCAATTGGCCACAAGCCAGTTTCGGGGGCTAGGCGTTGTCGGATTTGACGTCGAAAAGGTCAAGAAGACCGAGGTATGTATTATACCTTATAAGGTAGCGATCCAGAACCCGGAAGGGAAAGAGTTCGCTAGGCTGGTGTCATTTGCACACATAGATGGTTCCAGCTTTGTGATCGACCTTACAACATTGAAGCCGCAGGAATGGGATCATTTGATTTCATTCCTGGCATCGGTGGATCGTTTCTTGGTCGGTTTCAAAGTTGTGGACGATCTGGTTGCAATTTTGAATGTCTACGGATCCGGGTCAGGGGCCTCGGCTCATGATAAGACGAAAATTATACAGGCCCGTATACTCCAAGGATTTGGAAAATATTGGGACTGTGAAATTTGCGTCAGATTGATGACGGGGCCCATGGCCAATCACGCTCGTGATTTAGGATTGTGTCCTGAAAACCTTGGGTTAAAAGGACTTTTCACCGAATTTTACTTGGCTGATGTCGGCAAATACCAATGCGACTTCGGTGACAAAAAGATTCGAGAAAAGTTCTTGGCCCCCAAGATTCAAGACACAGAAATTGTGTATGCTGGCCTGGACGCCTATTATTCAATTGCCGTATTTTTAGGGTTCTTTCACTACGGGTTTTGCGGTGAATTGAGTGGGGTTACGGCAACGTACCCCCATGATATTGTATCGCCGGCCCAAGTGAAGACCTTGGCCTTCCGCTTTTATACGGTGTACTCTCAAGACCTAACGGGGTTCGAGGATCGAAACTTCGTAGATGAGAAGGACATCGTAAAGAGGCAGTTGTTCAAGGTCTACCATATGATGCGGCAAGAGGTAATGGCCAGGTGGGCTACACAATTTCATAATGACTTGCCAGAATATTCGTGTCCTGCGGATATTAAAAATCCCGCTAAAGCTACGGACCACACTTTACTGTCTGGGATTTATCCCAAGGCGCTAAAAGCTGGTCCAAGCAAAAAGAAAACAAATCAGTGGGAGGACGTAAGTGATCCGGAGGACATGGATACAATGGAACAACAAGTCAATAGGACAAACGAGGTGATAAACCGACTGCATACAGAAATGTTGCAAGGGGTTTCATTTTTCAAATTAACGGATCCTGTAGATGTTGTATGGTATATCACAGCCGGTCTTGCCATGAACAAGACTCCTCGACAGGACTGGTCGAAGCAGCTTCAATCGTTTCAACTCGGAACGGACTGCTACGAACCAGTGGAAATCGACACCGGTATGGCTAAGTACGACAGGGATCATTGGATGGCGGACTTGAGGAATTATGAGCATGTCATGGACTCAACAAAGTTCCCTGCGTTGGAAAAGGCATGCAACTTAATTCCTCTACCATTCTTTGTTTTCTGGCCTCATAGCCGTGCCGAGTACGATTACATACTGAGGGAATTATTGAATTATAATTTCCTCAAATCCTACTCGAAGGAGGATGCAGAATTAATAAAGAAGATGGCATGGAAGACCGATGACAGGGTTTTACAGAATTACGACATAGCAGCATCATTACCGCCAACGGAACCTGAACATGCTGTAAAAGGCAAAAGGGTTACGACCTGGCAAAACAGGTTTGGTTTTATGCCTATTCGGTTGCGCTTGCGCAACAAAATAGGTTCTCCAATTTCGACGGAAAAAGCAAAGGACAATATTACCCATAACAAGGATTATTGGGCCAACTGCTTTTTCTACGTCAGATTCTACTATGCGGAATTCGGTAGTAAAACCCCGTCACTGCGATATGGCCTATCACCAGACACGCCTACTCTTCAGACGGGTCAGATCAGATGTATACCGGCGGATTATCCGTTGTATACTATTGAATTTCCTGAAAAGTGTATTCACCGGAGGCCTCTGCCGTCGGAATTACCCATGGTTACCTATTCATACGGTAATCAAACCAAACAATCCGATTTCAGGACGAAATCTGATATACTAGACCCTGATAATGAACCCACAGTTCAAACGGGTCTAGTGGACGAGGACGTCACGGAATTGGAGAGTGAGGAGGAAGATAATTCCGCACTCCTGGGAGAGGAAAGCTGCAAGGAGGTTGACGACGAAGACGCATTATTGTATATTTCGATCGCCGACCCCCAAGTAGCCGAATCTGCGGTCACAGCACCTTCTGTCACGCAGTTGCAACCGCAACCACAAGTTGTGACGCAGCTGCAGACGGAAATGCTGCCGCCGCCGCCTGGCTTACCTACGCTACAAGTCACACAAACATCTATGGATGCGAGTCAGTACTTGTCTAGCGTAGAAAGTCAAGCGCAATCGGAAGAAATTCCGATTACCCAGGACGAGCAGAACGTCTATGATCAGGCATATATTAATGAGTACATGGATGCCGAAGGTGGAAAGAAGAAAGAGGAAGAGCAGACGGCAGGGACACCTAGCCATACTGTGGTGGAAACACCACAAGAGCTAGCGGCCCGGCTGGCTGAAGAGGATAAGGAAATTCAAGTATTAGCCTTGACCTGGGACAAAGAAGGTGTTCCCGGATACTATACTGCTGAGGCGATAAAAAATATGAAAATAAAAGGATTAAATGATAGGCAAATTTTCGTTAACTTGAAAAAGAAACGAAAAACAAAAGCCCGTCAGGAGAAGAAAAAGGTAGAAAAGGCAATTGCGCAGCCTGCAAAGGTTACGCAGCCGAAACCCGCCAAAACTTCTGCTCCGGCTTCAGCAACGGTATCCGTGACCACCGTATCTTCGACTACTCCTGTATCGCAGACTGTCTCTACAGGTACTTTATCGATGGCAACGAGTCAGTCCACGCAATTTGTGTCGCAGGCTACGGACACCTCTGCTTCCGGACGGCGTCAGCCTAAGGTGCAGGGAGCTCCTAGCAAGCCACAGGTTGCAGGACAAAAAGTTCAAATCTTTACACCAGGAAAAATAAAGCCGTTAACTCTGGTTACTGTTGACCCAAATCAACAAACACCAGAAATGACGGTGGAGTTATTCCGGGATGTATTGTTGGACTTTTGGCAAGTAACCAAAGATAAAAGTAGAGCCAGAGGTCCAATTTCTTTTGCTACACCGGAATTGGCGAATTATTTCTGCGACGAGCAGTTCGAAGACCCAGAGATTTGGCTGATGGTCAATAAGGCGGTCAGGACTATATACAAACTGTATCAGCCACAGTTTGATGTCCAAGGTGGATTTTTATACGACTCGCGAAATATTCCAGAGCCACTATGGGATAGGATCATTCGTGAGATTGTCCTTGAATGGCTCACGGAATATCGAGCGAGCGTCGTATTTGCAGCTGTCAGATATTTGTGTATGATGATATTCCTTATGCTTGACTATGCACCGCTTACGGCTGAGCAGATCGGTAAACGATCGGTCTCAGCCAAAGTGTTTGCAAACATCATGCTGTTACAGGAATATCGGAGTGCCACTGCTTCGGATGTTTTCAAGACTGCCTATCGCTTGGTGATGTATAACTACAGTCAACAAGCGGCGGAGATGGATGTCAAAAGGTCAGGTAGCCCAAGTCCTCCGACTACTGTTAAATTTAGCAAAGTTCAGAACGATGCGGGACAGACCTTTCGGGCACCCGGACCCGCAAGCAGTCAAACTGGTGGTCAAGGAGCCACGGTTGGTATAGCCAACCAGGTCTTCGCTGGCCCCAGTTCTGGCACTGGGCAAGCCTCCAGAACCGTTCCGAAACAACAGCAACCTATACAGCATCTACAGGGTGCTAGGGGAGCTCGTGGAGGACGGGGAAGGGGTGCCCAACCAGGCCAGTTTCATTTTAACAATCCGAACAGGGGCAGAGCTGGTTACGTTGGTGGCCGAGGTATATACCGAGGACAACACCCTCGTGGTGCATTCCGAGGTCGCGGAGGTCATCAACAAGGCCAGCAGCAAGGCGGCGGGCAGCAACAATAATTTTTAGCCGCCAAAATCTTGGTCAAAAATCCTCCATTCTTGACTTCATTTCATTTATTCAAAAAATACAAAAAACACAAAAACATAAAAAATTACAAAAATCCAAAAACATTATAAAACATAAAATACAAAAATATTATTTAAACTTTTGGTTGTGTTGTTGCCTTTCAAAAAATCTCATTTTTGGCCAAGCTCATCGCTTGAGTCCACATTTTTGGTTTAATTTTCTTTCACTTATTTTGCATTTGTTATTTTTTCTCGTATTTTAATCTCGTCATTTTGCCTCGTATATTTTTTCTTGTCATTTTTTCGGTGTCTTGTAAATTTTTCTTGTTATTTGTGCCTCGTATTTTAAAATTTTTGCTCAATATTTTCTCGCCCTACTAGTTTTGTAAATATTTGTTCGTCATGTCGTATTTTAAATTTCTCGTATGGAAAATTGGCGACGAACCGAAAGGGGCGACGGAACGGACGAAAGTAGCCGATTACTGCAAGGATTGGGACGCTGCTGCCAAAGACACTCCGCATCACTCAATGGGACGAAGCGATCAACGCTGGAGGAAGGTACCTAGGAGCCTCAAGGCACGCTGGCGAAGCCAGGAAAAGTCAAGCCGATGCAGAGTCGTCGATCCGTCAGATGCTGGATCAGTGATCGATCGTGCCGCGGCATCTCAGTGGACAGACCTAGGTAACCTTGTAAAAAGACTTGACGTTGGAGGTGGTCTTGACCCGTACACCCTTCGGGGTCAGGTCAGGACGATTATGACCCGTACACCCTTCGGGGTCGGATCATAATCTTTTTAAGTTGGGATCCAGTAGTAGGTCACACCGTAAAAGGTAAAAGTCCTGCTCACGGTTTCCTTCTTCACCTCCCGTTGGTCAGTTTCAAGGCCCGAGGGATGTTGGGGATGTGCTTACGGCAGTAGCAATCCCACATCTATGCAAAATTGGTGAATCGACAAAGTTACGATTCGACCAAAAAGAGCAATGTTTATCATTCTCGTACTTTGGTGTGTTTCGGGCGAGTCGCGTCCGTTCTAAATTATATTTGTACTGTTTCGCCTAGTAAAGGCCGACGCTGACAGCCCCACACCATATTTACATATTATTATTATAATAATTATTTATTATTTATATTATTATTACTCGCGCATTGAGCGGTTGGAGGGAGTCGTCTTACACGGGAGCCAAGCCAAGGTGAAGCCCCAGTCCTTTTGGATATTATTGAAGTGAGTTCTGTGTATTTGTGTGAACCTTTAGGAGGCATCTGGGGAGACCCTGAGTGCCCTTCGATTGCAAGAGTTAGAGTTTCCAGTTACTTATTAGTGACTGAAGGTTGTGTTTATTTCTGCTTAAGGACTGTTGCACTGTGTTCAGTTGATTGCTAATAGGAAGCTCCTTTGAGTGACCTACAGTAGTTGATTGAGTACAAGCCGATAGGACTTGAGTCATATTGCTGACATCTTCGGATCTAAGCAGAGAAGTAAACATAACAAATTGGAAGCAGATTGCAGCCTAGCAGAAAGAACTAGCCTAACAGCACAACAGGTTGCAGACCTAACTGAGTATTGTGTGCGCAGCACCATATTCCAGTTCAAAGACAAATTCTACCAACAAACGGATGGCATGGCAATGGGTTCACCACTATCCCCTGCACTTTGCAACCTGTTCATGGACAAACTTGAAACATCAGCATTGAAAACAGCACCAGACAAGCCAAGAATCTGGCTGCGATATGTGGATGACACATTCATCCTGTGGGACCATGGTGAGGAAAAACTAAGATCCTTCCTAGAACATATGAACCAACAGAATCCAGCCATACAGTTCACCATGGAAACGGAAATCAATGGGCAGTTACCATTCCTAGATGTTCTTGTCAAACGGCAAGGACAGACAATGGCAACAAGTGTCTACCGTAAACCAACGCACACAGACCAATATCTGAACTTCCAGTCAAACCATCCTGTAAACACCAAAGCAGGAATTGTAAAGGGAATGATATTGCGGTCAGGTACACTATGCTCAACTGAAGAAACCAGGAAAGTGGAAGAAAATAACATCAGGCAAGCCTTCAAGAAAAATGGTTATCCCACAGCAATCATTAACAAAGCAAATATAAGAAGAAATGCAAATGACCAACAAAAAGTTGAATACAAAGGCACGGTTGTAATACCTTACAGTGGCCAACTAACACAGAAACTGAAGCGAATATGCCACAAGTACAAGGTTTGACTAGTTGCCACAAGTAAAGACACAATCAGGAAAAGAGTCAGCAAAGTAGCACCACCTAGAAATAAAGAAGATGCACAGGGTATAGTACACCAAGTACCTATGGCTCCATGTGGGAAAGTATACATAGGAGAAACGGGCAGAACACTTAAGACCCATATTGCAGAACACAGAAATGCCCTTAAGAACCTGAGCCTTGAGAAAAGTGGTGTGGCGGAACATTGCCTATCATGTGGATGTACACCTAATTTTGACAATACCACCATACTTGCCCAAAAGCCTAATGCCTACAAAAGGAAGATCAGAAAAAACCATTGAGATGGAAAAAGTTGGGTCAAAAAATGTAGGTAGTAAGAGCATTGAAATAGGCCACATATGGAACCAAACATTCCTTAGAAGGGCAACAGACAGGTACCCAAGTCTGAACTAGTTACCCCAAGTCAGGATATATAGCACTTCTAAACAAGTTACTACTGGCCCCCATGGCCCAGTGGTAGCGCTCTAGACTCTCAATCAAATGACCAGGGTTCAATGCCCTCAAGTAGCGAATTTTGTAAAAAGGAGTTTATTGTCACCTGAGGAAGGTAGTAGGTAGACTACCGAAACGTCGCATTACTATAACCACTGTATTATTATTCGTTCATTGTGTGCCTACGGGCAAAAATAAAAAAGTGTTATATAATTTTTATGCGATTGTAAGGCCAAGGAATGGAGAATCATAAAGACAAATTTTTAAACATCAGATCATGCTTGAAACAGCATCATGCAGCTGATTCTCATCGATTTTCATGAAAAACGCCTGTTGATCTACTACCTTTTCTACTTCCAGATCAAGTTGATCTAATTTGACTCAAAATTTTTTTTGGCATCAGACCATGCTTAAAACATTATCAGGCAACTGATTTTCATCGATTTTCATCAAAAACAGCTGTTGATCTGCTAATTTTTATACTTCCTGATCAACTTGATCTGATCTAGATCACAAATTTGCAGACATCATATCACCCTGATAAATATACCTAGCAACTGCTCTGCATGGAATTTCATTAAAAACAACTCTTAATCTACTAATTTTTTACTCCCGGATCAACTTAATCTGCTCTGCATCAGATGAACAAACTTCGAGTATCATGCACAAAAAACTCTGAACTATCATCTAACATATTTTTTTATTACAGGACCCATGACCAAGTCCGCTGATAAATATATAACACGCTACACGGCCAATCTACGGCCAATTCTTTTTTAATGTAAATTAAGTTTATGCAAATTTTTCACTTCCGGTGACTTTTTTATGAAAACGAAAAAACTTTTAAAAAATTCCCCGCTACGCCGAATCGATTGGAATCAAATTCCGAAGCTAAACCTGAAAAAAATTTTTTTTTCCATTTTTTGGCTGGTGTAAAGTCATTTTACACCATCATAATTCCGTTGTAGCACATCTATTTAAGGTTTTTTTATTCTTCATCCTACAAAAAAAGAATTATGTTCCTGGCCCTATTCCAACCTGAGATATTCATATGACCATCAAAGAATGATGTTTACACCATAATACAACGAGGAATGATTTTTTCAAAAATCCCAAAGGGCGTTTTGCATTTAGGTCCTTACCATCACATTGAACACCGAAACTCGCTAATCCGTTCTAATAGCCGCTATTTAAGGGGGAAGCCCGACCATTTTTTTGGCCACATTTTACACTACAGTATACGCTACAGTATCCTGATCGTGCTATACTTTACACTGTTATATAGAGGAAATCGATTTACATATGTTCCCCAAATTTCATCTCCAGATGTCTCTTGGTTCGCTAGAAAAACAATCTCAAAGTCAAAAGGGATGATGCACCGACGACAAACATATAGTAAAAGCACTGCCGTGCTTTCTACGATACAGCGATTCTCAAAACAGCGATTAGTAAAAAGTTCTATGCATTAGGGAAAAATGCACACATCATTTTTATAATGAGTATCCAAATTAGGTAAATAAAATCGATTTTGCTAGTTGATTTTTATGTTGCATTTGGGCACCTGAGTTTCACATGCTTTTATGCTGCAATTGCGGTAGGTATACACGAACGAACCATTCCAAAATCGCCAGAAGATATGTCAGAAAAACATTCTTGCAAAACGCTTGAAAGAAAACAAAAACAAAAAATTATCATAAAGATTCCCGATTAAAATTGTTTTCCATAGAGCTTAAAGCCCGCTTCAGAAGTAATATTGTAGGATTCCTAGGATTCCTACGACTATCCTAGGATTCCTGGGATAGTCGTAGGATTCCTACGACAATCCTATGATTCCTAAAAATCCTACGATAATCCTAGGATTCCTATGATAATCCTAGGCCTAGGATTATCGTACGATTTTCCAAAAATCCTAGGATTCCTTGGAATCCTAGGATAATCGCCCAAATCCTAGGATGTTTTTTTTCTATAAAAAGAAAGGAATATGCAAATGAGTTAGTTGTTGTATTGATTTTTGATTGCCTCAGTGCCATTTTGCAATGGACGATGAGATTTTGTCTGAACTTTTGCAGCTTTCAATTAGTCTTTCATCAATTTTAGTCATATTTAGAAACAAATTAAATTTACAGAATAATTACCTTAATAAAACAATTTTAGATGCGGAACGTTAGAACAATGTAAATCACGCACAATATTAGTCCTGGAATGCCATCCTGATGTGCTGAATTGCGGTACACTCTCCCTACAATTTTCACATTTAGAAAAGAGTTGTTGTCTTTGGTTCTGAAATTTGAATGACCTAATTTTGGAAAAAATCAATCCTATTTGATAAATGCTATGACCCTGGCCTCTGTGTGAGGTTTGACCATCTGGCAACCCTCTGAGTCCTGACTAATCCCATCACAATCCTCTGGCTATCATAAAAATGCACCAAATTCTTGATGACTACATCATGTCAAAGTGGATAGAATATTGAAGACTTGTTTGTGTGAGGTTAAATTTCTGGAACTAGCAGTTTTACATTCTGTGTGAGTCCAGAAGTTAGGATTAACTTCATTTTCTTCTCGTCTACGAATGAGAATGAGAAAAGTAAGGAAAAGCTTGAAGCTTGAAGCGAGCCTGAAAAAGCCGAAAAAATACTAGTACAGTATATAAAGTTGGACACATGCTGTAGATGATTATTAGCTGGAACATGCTGAGTCAGCAACTACTATGAACATATAACTTTTCGGGTGGCTATACTTTGTACATAAAAATCCTAGGATTTTTATAAAAAATAGAAACCAAGTCTAAGTCTGCGATTTTGTCGTAGGATTCCTCCGACACTCATTTGGACAATCCTATAGTCTATTTTTTATAAAATGCTTCCAAATAGAAAAGTGACACAAATCAGTACTGTCGTCGAAATCGTTTACATAGAGCTCTTACTGTAAATTTTTTTGCTCGAAAAATCCGTAAGGGTTAGGTCATTATGCTCACAAATTTCCTGTCCAATATGATATATTGTTTATCAGCAAAGCGTGAAAATCTTAAATACTACTTGCTTTCCACTTTCATTATTTAGAAGCATTTTAAGAAAAACAGACTATAGGATTCCTACGATAATCGTAGGATTCCTAGGATAATCGCAGGATTCCTAAGATAATCGGATGAATCCTAGGATAATCGGAGGATTCCTAGGATTCCTGCGACAATGCTAGGAATCGTAGGACAGAAAAAATCCTAGGATTTTTACTTCTGAGGCGGGCTTAATTGCAAAAAAATTAAATTAATGAGATAAATAAATCAAAATGAAATAAACAAATAAGATGAAACAAATAAAATAATTAAGCAGTAAAGGCAGAACAAAAAACGAATAAAAAAACGAAAAGTAAAATAATGTGATAAAAAGTAGGTTAAAAATTGAAAAAATCGTTTTTTAAAGAATCTGTTCTGATACTTCGCTGTTTTGAGACCTCGCTGTTTTGAGAATCGCTGCATTGAGACTTGGCTGTATTGAGAATGGTGGTTTTGAGATATTGCTGGTTTGAGTTTCGCTGTAGTGTGTTTCGATGAATTGGGTTGAAAATAGTGGACTGGCAGTCCATCTTCAATTTTATGGAATTAATTGAGCCTCTTTCTCGTACAAATATTCAAACTAGTATAGAAAGAACGAAAAAGAAGCTATCAAATTTAAGACTAAAATGACGAGAGCAAACGGCAGTAAAGACTCTGCTGCACTTGGCTCGTCGGCGTCAGTAGGTCGGCGGCGGTTATATGATCTTTGCTGCTATACTTTTCAGCCGGCGCTGTCCAGCGAGTGGCAGTTTTTTTTACTGAATTTCCTTGTTTTTTTAATTGTTCAATTTTTGTGATTTTTAATTTTATTTTATTATTCCAATTTTTTCTGCATGTTTTTATGCGAAAATTGAGAATTTTTGGATTTTATTTGAAAATGTGCAAAAAAGGAAGAAATAAAGGTTTTTTGATGTAAAATTTTGTATCTGTAATCGCCGCAATTATAGTCAAAATCAAGCCTAAAAATCATTAAACTATTGCATCATAAAAATGAGCTTCAACACGAAGAACTATAGCAGGGTCTATGTGCATTTCCATGTTCCATCGTGCGAATCACGTGTAAAATGCTGCTCTTCATAAAGTGAAAAACAAAAATTATAGTTATTCTTAATTATCGTTTTAACACTTGATTAGTGCAAAAAGCACGGCAGTGAATACATTCTAGCGCGTCCTATCGAATGATATGTGTACATAGACCATGAAATCGGCTCTAAATTATTATCACGGGCCTTTGGAAAGCAAGAGCACATTCTGGAAAGTTTCATTTACTATTTGCACATCTGACGTGTTTGATGCTTTCGGGAGCACAAAGAACTGCCCTGCGATAAAAGTCGTTAACTCGGATGCACTTCTAACAGTGTTGATAATGTTTCTTGCTCGCGTTCATCTGCTCATTTTATGTGTAGTTGTATATGCCTTTCGTAGTCATTTGCATATTTGGCAGTTACTGTGTGCCATGCCACGAATCTAGACTGGTTCTAGTTGGCCTGAAGTCCCTGTTCAAAAGTAGAAATCTTAGGCGCCGATTTTATGCGATAGGCAACTATGGCTGATTCCGTGAGAATTTAATCAGCAATTGTTTCCGATTTTGTCAATTCAGAAGTGAAAAAAATCCTGGCGTTTTTGTCGGCAACTATCGCCGATTTTCCCGATTGTAACCCTCATTCAGTCTTAGGATTTTTCATCAGTCGTGATCACCGACTGTGGCGATCGTCAGTGACAGTTGCTGATTTTAATACTAGT
>CAWUHX010000211.1:427590-660132 GCA_963922205.1 Romanomermis culicivorax | reverse complement strand
TACGACAAAGGCTGTGCAGGGATCGATCGGCGATCTTCTTTTTCAGATTTTGCAAATAGCTTACAAACGTTAAAAATACCTTCAATATCTAAAAGTACAATTCTTCCCCATTCTCGTTCAAAATCTAACGTGTCTTTTAGGAGGTATTATCAGACATGCACGGGAAGAATTTTCCAGAGGTGGATGTCCTCGGACTTTTCATCATGGGGGTTGGAGTGAGCGGACAAAAAAAGAAGCAAATATCCGCAAGCATGTTTTTCATACAAAACATGCATAAAAATTATCAAAAAACTCCGAAAAACTTCAGGGGGTGTTTGACGATTTTTTCGGGCCAGAGAGGTGTGTCCAGCATGTCAGGTAGAAGGGTTTACTCTCACTTGAGTCCCTATGTGCATGCATGGGTATTATCCTTGAAGAACGAAAAATTATCGTAAAATTATCTCTATGAATCTTTTACAAGGAATTTCGGTTTTTTCGAATCGTTTGCAATTTTGGCTTAGGAACTTTTCTTTAAAAATGAGACAACATGAATACTTCATCCATAACATCAACTACATACGCCGGTTGTGTATAAATAACAAGTGGATTTTAGGAAAAATAGTTTATTATAAAATAATATTTTTATTCGGGACTTTTTTAATTTGGGAAGTTCTTGCAGAAGAAACTCTGCACAACAATACTCTATTTAAGTAAAAAGCTCCTCCATTCAAATAAAACTCACGATTAAATAAAAAGCAGCTTACTTGTTCAACGTTTGCAGGGTGCTTTCACAAAATTTCGACTCAAACTTGCACAAAATATTGAGTTCTCTGACTAGATGTGAGCGCAGAATTTGCATTTGTCCAATTTTCGACAACACGGGTGATAGACTGACGAAAATCTTTGCGAATTTGGAGCTTAAATTCGAGTAAAATCTTGTCGGCTGGCCTAGAATACAAAAATATAGGTGAAACGAACAGGGTAGATCAAGCCGCGGTCATGAAAGCCGAAACTTCTTTTTCGAACAGTAGTGAAAACGCAAGAGACAACGTTTTTGCACGGATAAATCGTTAGTGATTCATGCCAATTTGACTTACTTATATACGGAGATGAACTTTCCATAGTTTTTTCCGCGTTCGTCAGTAAGTTTACATTTTCTTGACAACTAAGAACTTGTTTTTTGAATCTCTGAATTAACTTCTGCAGCAAATCAGTGATCATAAAAGAATATAATCGATCTAACGCCGAAATACCGACATTTCTGACACCAATCTAAACGAAATGTAACAACTTAATATGGAAATATTACTCGGTGATTAATGACGAATTTCACCGCTAAGACTTTGAATAATTGAGCATTAACGCATTCTTTGTGAGTTTTACTATCATACCAAGCGTCGCATCGATCAACGTATACAGTTGTTCTTGAAAAGAATTTTATATTTGCCAAGTGCAATTTAAGTCACAAAAAATTGCGTTATTAGAACGCCGTGAGAACAACAATGCATCAAACAGTCACACGGTTTCGGGAAACAGCATGATCAATTAGCAGTCATAAACATACAAACATGAGGTCTTAATTGCTATTCTCTTGTTCAATTGGTAGCTTATCTAATTTTGTTTATAAATTGTGATTTATATATCTCATTTGTGTCAACCATAATTCGCTATATCAATGTTGGTAAGGGAAAAATTTATTACTGAATGGACTATTAGTCCATTTGAAGCAATCTTATGCAATCTAAAGAAGCTTCGATTGGCAAAAAGGGAGTAACAAAAAAAATCATTATGTCGAAAACTGGAATTTTAGACATCAATTCCGAATGGACTGAAAGAACTCATAATTATAACCTCATGCGCAGCTTGGTAAAAATTTGAATCTTATTAAAAAACTGATAGAAAGGCTGCGCTATACGATTTCAATTAATATTGTCAATACTTAGACCTATTTTTTACCTGACATCAGTTTCCTTTAGAATCTCGTAGCCTAAACGTCCGATAAATCCAAAATTTTGATCTAATTTAGGGAAAACCGGAATAGGAATTAATCTTGATTGGTACAAACTATCATGATCTTGAACCTAGAAGCAAATCACACCAGGTTACTTTTGAACCCAGCCTATAAAATTTAAAAAAGAGACATATTTGGTACAGAAAACACGAGAAAAAGAATACGAATCTCGCCATGAATCAGCTACTTTATGCTTGAGATATGCATTGCATTCCTGCTCGACGTTGTAATTTACAAGACGACCGAATTCCTCGAGCCATATTTTCAAACCATTGAGACCGATATAGTCAGAAATGTATTCAAAACTGAGTCGATATGCATCGACTTGATTGGCCAACGATTTCAGTTTAGCTACCAATTCGCTTTGCTGTGAAATACAAATTTTTTAGTGAGGTTTTTGAAGATTAATGAGACTTTTGGAAGTCTTAGTATCAGGCAACTAAATTTCGAGCATTTTCATGCATACTTTAAGCTTGGTGTTAAAAGTAAGCGTGTTGTGCATGGCCGTGGCTACGTTTTTGACGAGTTCTTTGCGTATTCCATCCTCTAGTAACTTTTTCGGATCGACTTTTATAATGCCAACTAGTGTCGCTTTCATCGTTAAAACTCCTTCCGTTATAACTGATATGGAATGCGTTAATCGAGCAATCTGCAAAAAAGGACGTAATGTACACATAATGCGCTCATGACGACGGATCATCGTTGAAATGCTACAGACCGAAATCGTTGATTCACCAGATTCTTTGGAAGAGAATCTACTCTTCATCAATGGCATAAGTATATCAGGACTGTCTACAACTATGGCTGGAACTCCGACATGGAAAATCAAAATTTGAGGGGTGGAGTTTATAGAAGTGAATTTCTTTTTCACAAAATTGAAATTTATAAATTTTGCGCACACAAATATCACGTAACTTTCATATGCAATGAAGAATGGTTACGGTGAACAATTTATCACGTTTGACATGGAACAACTTCCAACAACGAAAAAAGTAAGAACAGTTAAGAATGTTTGACTAATTGATTTCAAGTTTCAGATTATTACTAATCACCTCATATCTATCATCCAACTTTGCGTAATCTTTCATCTTATCTTTCTCCATTCTAGTAGGCAAATCTTTGACAAAATTCGTTCGAATTTCAACTATTTTAGCCAGCAGAGAAAAAACAGTTTGTGGTATAATTTGTAAGACCCGACGGAAATAAAGGACTAAATTTCTGGAATAAAATTGAGAAACCGATAATAAATCTGGGCTATTCGATTGTTGAATGCGCAAGAGAGGCAGATCCATGGCGGAGCTGAGCTGAAATTAAAAAAGAAAATAAATACTGGGCGTAATTAGGCGGACGTTAAAATTATCACTTTAACGAACGTGGCACGCAACTTGATGGGCATAGCTGGATTTTGACGAATGGCTTTCTGCATCAAATCTGTGAAACTGAAAGTAAAATTTTTTGATTCTCAAACACAAAATTTAGCGCCCTGTTTCAATCAAATGTTCAAATATCACTGAAAAAATGACTTCAAAAAGCCAAGCGATAAAAATTCTTCAACTCATAAACAAATCTTTTCAATTCAAAATTCCTTTCAAATTCTTACTTGTCAGTGATCTCCCAGGCGTATGAAAAATCACATATTAACTGCATTTGAATCAGCGTATTTTCCTTGAGGTTCAAAACTTTCAGCAAATGATGCAATAGTTGACGGATGTCAGAAATGAACTGTTTCACCTGAGAGTTATTATCCAAACCGTAAACTTCTTGAACCTAAACACTACATTAAATGACGCAATATTCTAGTAGTAAAACACAAATAAAACCTCTTCTATAGTTGACATCAATTGCACGACCTTCCTCCCAGCGCCAGCTTCATCTTCGAACGTTAACATTTCAAACTGATCTCTTAGATTGCCGAATATCGTCTTCAATTTATCTGTACAACAGGGTTTTTTGTTTGTACACCGAGCACAGTTTTTAGAGCTCGTGCACAAATTTTTTCGGGCGTTTTTTGCACGGTGCAGAAATCGATATCCATATCATGTAGTGGCGGATCTAGAAATTTTTTTCGGGGGGGGGGGGGGGGGGGGGGGGGGTCGGTGCTCAAAATTAAGTATTTTAAAAAAAAAAATTTCATTTTTTTTCAAATTTGCCTATAGGGACACAGAAAAAAATCGTATTTCAAAAGTTTGGTTGGGGGCGGCCGCCCCCGCCCCCCTAAATCCGCACTTGAATCATGCGAGTTTTCAATTCAGTTCGTATGTTGTTGTTTTTGCCTATTCTCGCAGTTCTTTTATGTGTATCTTTATGTACGTTTTGATTATGCCTAGCCGACGTATCCTTGGATGCCCTCCTGTTCTCGATCCAATCCACTATTGTACGGTTTTGTTTGCGGTCATTTCTGTCCGTAGAACGCGCGCCGTATTCGAGACCGTTAACTTTTCTTGTGTACACCGTCTTAGCTGTAGACGCTTATCATGCATGTGTTGAGATCGGAAAAATGATCGCATTGACAATTGTGCAGAGCTAATGTCTTTCTTCTGCCACATGCTTACCACTGTTTGCGTTGTTACATGAACTCATTCTTGGTATTCATGTTAGAACAGTACATTAGATATGTTTTGCAGGGAAATATATTTAGTTATTTTAAAGCCGCAGACGTTAGCACAATTTCCAGTCTCGCAGCCTCTTACTGAAATCTCAGCGATACTGATGTGAATGTGAAACGGCATAACATGAATTTATGTTATGCAAGAGCAGATTATTTCTCACAGTGTACAAACGTTTTAATCCACTCTGTGCACCGTGCACACCACGCAGTGCATAAAAAACCCTGCTTTACAATAAAATAAGTTCAAACATATATAATCTTCGAATGAAAAACATTCGTGTAGTGTCTATTGATATTGGGTACCATTTTTTTCGACACGAACTAGTGGAGTAGCGCCGGAAAATACGGTTGATAATTCATTGAGCCGATCATTGACATCCTCTTGTAACTTCTCGCATTCTTCAACCTTGCATGAGAGCATGCTACTCAGTTTCTGAAGATTATCAATATCAATTATCAATAACCGTTGTTACAAGTAAATATCTTGTACTTCTCTAATAGAAAATTCAAACAGAGCGGTGTTGAGAAGCAATTGAAGAATAGAAGCATTCGTTATTCTAGAATCCGTAACGATTATATCTCTTAGCTGGATCGATCTCTTCGAAATTTCAGAGTCTAATACAACAAATTCGAACATGTGGTTTTCAGTTTTTACGCAAATTCAAGTTCCTAAAGTTACATAAGCCTACCTTGCCTTAAGGGTGCCGAGTGCAACATTAGCCATCGTAGAGCAACATTACATCGCCGTATAGAATTAATAAGCTTGTTAGTGTTGTCTAATACAAACTCTTTCGTGATGACTCCTTCTGTGATATATTTCGATAAACCTTTGTTCAAATCGATTAATTCGCTAGCGTGTCTATCAGCCTACATAAAAACATGAATTTGTATGTAGTTGCTAACCACCAGAAGCGTAACCAAAAAAAAATTTAAGTGGGCGAAGAAATGTTTTCCTCATTTTTCGCTAAAATGTACAAATTTCCTTATTTGTTGTTCTATCTATTTCGCTGAAAGACGCACTATATATGATAAAGGACACATTTGTTTGCATAAGTCACCAATGCAAGAAAATCACAAAAACGGGGGAACGCTGGACTATTTTTTGATTAGCATCACTTTTCAACATCTAGAAACGAATTTGCAGTAATATCCAGCAAAAAGGTTCTTCAGTTAATTCCAACTAACTCCCTGCCCTCTTACTATGCTTAGAATGTAAAGATCGATGCTTACTAGCAGTTTTATACTTTGTGGAGTATGAACGTTAAATAAGGCACTTTTAGCAGCTTTGTACGGCTCCCATGCATCGATAAGGTTGGCTGTTACCCCCATGTAAATATTAATGACCTATAAAAATCTTCAAAAATACAAATTTCACCAGACGGAAATATTCTAGAACATCAAAACAAATTTAAAAATTCCATTCAAAAAGCATGTCTACTGTGAAGCGTGAAGCTATGTTTCAAGACTCAAGTGCAGCCAAATCTCCTTCGAATGTTGGTATTTACCCAGTTATCAGAAAAATATTTATCCACAATTTCGCGCATAACTGGAAATTGGTTCGTCAAGATATCGGGTGCAAAAAACAACGCGATATAAAGCATGGCAGCTTGTTGACTAAATGCTACACTTCGATGATCAGGTAGTGGAAAGGCAATAATCTGAGGACAAAAAAATTATTTACTTACCTTCTTCACTATTTGCTTCTGATCAATGCCATACATTTGCTACACTCATAAACTGCGTTTTCCTCAAACTTTTCATACTCGAATGCACAGAAAACTCGAAGAAATTAGTCAATTACTCGTGAAAAGTATAAGTCGCAAAATTAAAAGAGTATATTTCAAGCGTTGGATAATCGAAATAAGAAACATCGATGAAAACTGCAAGAGCAGTGATCAGACAACTCCATATTTTCACAAAAGGTAGAGCACTGCAAAAACAAGTTTTCTCCCAAAAACAGTAACAAATACTAAAATTAAACTTAGAATGCACACGTGTAGAGTATGTTACGCGAGATAGATTGATTAGAATTTCGTTTGATGTGAAGTAGGAACTTAGTAATAAATTGGACGCGTTGAGATTGTGACCGAGAAATCGGACACTGGCTTGTATGTGTTATATAAGTATACCTGATTATAAATATCATCCGATCTCAGCCTTCCAATCAATAGATTAACGTACAGTGGATTTAAACCCACGCGCCTAAATTCATCAAAAAGCCATAGAGAGTAAGGCTAGTAAATAAAAAATACAAACTTGAAGAAATTTTCAGGATAATTGGCTGGACGTTTATTTTTCGAATCACCCGTGGTTCTAAGGAGTCGGCAAACGTCGTCGATATTAGACTCTGAAGCTGATCTTTTCCCTCTGAAGAGATTTAAAACACTATGAATCATGCAAGTAATTTGGCTAAAGTGTCATAAGAACGCCTTAAATCGTTGGCTATACGGTTAGCCATACAATAAACTTAAGACTTGCCAATCATACGGCTGAAATGGGCTAGAGATAGGAACCGCCATACTTATTCGGAAAAAACTGAAAAAATGACAATTTTGTGATTTACAAAGGTAATTTCTGAACAAAAACGGTTAAACATGTCAATTTTTCGTCGCTGGTGCTTTTCGGACAAGAGTTGCCACTCTTAAATCGTTTTTCGAAATTTTTAGGCGAAAAAGTCGAATATTTTTCTGGGCCCATCTTATAATTCTGGACAATCGATGACCCTGCTCCCCAAAAAGTTGCGTTACCTCCCGCAAACCTCGAAGCTCCGTTACATGTATCATGTGGAGTGCATACCAAGTCATTGGCATCTTCTTCCGTAGTTGAACACTGAATTATTTTCTAATGTTTTACAAGTAGCATATAGATCAGTAACTCAAGGTGGGAAAATTTAGAACGCTATTCTTCTGTGTACAGAAAAAATAGTCGAGTAATTCGAAACAAAAGCTCGACGAAAGAGCGATTTTTTCGTGAAAAACATAAAGACGGAATATTTACACAATTCTTGAAATTTTAATTCGAAAAGGTTCACAAAGAATATAACATACCACCTAACGAGTGACCACAACAGACCTTTATGTGGGAACAAGAACAAAATAATTCTAGTCAGTGTCTCAGAAATGCAACTTACGAAAACCGATAGAAAGTGACGATCATCCGTTCTCGAACAACACCATCGATTTTGGAATCGAGTAAGAGAAGCATAACACCGTATGAATACAAAGCCTCGGCCTGAAGTGAAATGTAACCTTTGTTATGAATGAAACTAAACTGAAATAAAATAAGCTGAACTAAAGACTACAATTCATTAAATTTCCAAGTATTTTAGCTGGTTGCAAGGCCATATTTTTAATCTTCCTATTGGCGTAGTCCTACAAATAATTTTCCGTGGTTAGGATAATCATCTCATTCAAAATTTCCAAATGCATCTTTACAACTGGTTATCGTCTTCCTGTAGATAAGTCTGTTGTAGGTATTCTAAAGTCTATCGGTTTTCAAATACGTTGAACATTGCAAGCAAAAAATATTACCAATAGTTGTTTGCCATCTGCGTTGCTGAGCACAGTTTCCAAACTTTGCTGGATATAAACGCCTTCCTCCAAATCATCGACGTATCTGTTGAATTGAAGATTAATGGCAAATCATGAATTATTTTCAAGGAGGCCCACGATACCTGTTCAGATCTCCGGCGTATCTATAAATGGATTCGAACAGAGAGTAGAATCTTGTTACAATTTCTAGATAATTTTCTCGTAATTCGTCGTCCAAGTCGAGCAAGGTCTATAGGAAATCGAGTCGAGTCTTTCAAGCAAGAGGAGTAGAAACAATGTGACGTATTATATGCAAGATTGACATTTCAACTTGAGAAAATAAAGGAGCAACAAAGCTGGTTTTTAATTTAATACGTAGGTTCGAATTTCAAGAAATTTATTGTCCATTAACTACAAGGTCAAACAATCCAAATGTTGTTGGTGCTCTGAAAGTAAACTTAGGACGATATGAAGAATGAAACTGCGTTAACATACAACAGAACTAAGAGAGCAGAGATGAGAAAGGAAAATGAATAATAAAGGTTACTGTTGTAAACCATAATGTAATTGGGGGAGGACGTGCTCGGACTTTTCACCGAGGAAAGTGGGGGAGCGAGCAAAAAACAAATTCCACAAGCATGTTTATCAAACATAATATGCATTAAAATAATCAAAAAAATGTTCCTCAAAAAAATCAGGGAGGGATGTTTGAGCATTTTAAGCATTTTGCAAGATGATACTCATTCTTGCGTTCTGTTAGTCAGTCATTCAATTAAACTAACTCTGACCTACAAAATTGATCTGCTTGTGGAAACTAGCTCACAAATTCTAAATTTCAATTATTTTACATATCAAGCTTGTTATCTTATCGATAATAGGTTCTAGTTTTGTGAAGCCTTGCCCCGAATCGGGCCACGGCCTGGGGCAAACCTAAATGCGAAGAATCTACTCGTCCTGTTTATTGTAGTGTTTTGGTTTCAATACAAAAAAATAAGGTCTAACAAAAATATGGTCGTATTTTATACATGAATAATAGTGAATAATATGAATACTTAAGAATATATCAACAAATTTTGGGACGTCTCGGTCTCACGGATAAATTTAGCTCTATGAACATATGTATGATCTTTTCGTGGTGAATGATTCTTGAAACTTTCTGTCTAACAAGGACACTATATCATACGTGGAAAAACTCTATCAGTTCATCTGGTACCAGCCAGTCCAAAAAGTTGGTTGGTTCCCGAATCATTTGTATGGTTGCCATGCCAAATGAGGGTAGGGAACCAGACGCATAATAAATTTATCTTGTAGAAAAGGGACAGAACGCAATCTTTCAAGTTTATTCAAGAGTCTAAACACTTTTTAAGACATACCAGTGTACTCAGTGGAAAACCTGGAAAGTCAGAAGAAAAAATTGGGAAATGTGGAAAAGTCTGAGAACTTGAAAAAGTGTATTTTTGTGCGCTCAAGATCAAAATTTCCTGTAGTCTCGTACCGATTTTTATTCATTCCGATTTGGCTCGAGCACGACACTCCAAAAGACTAATACTATCATCCAATTAACATTTAAATCGATTTTTCTGTCGAACTTATTTTTATATTTTCATACATGTAACGAGGCGCCGAGGTCTGGGGGTGGGGGGGGGTGGGAGGTTGGGCGACTTTTTTGGGGCTGGGGGTCAGTAATTCCCAAAATTTTAGGGTGAGGTCTCTCTCAAGAAAAAAAATTCGATTTTTTCACGAAAAAAGCCCGAAAAAAGGTTCAAAAAATATTAACTTTTTCCTAAAAAGACCGAAAAAATGTATTCATGGCGCGAAGCACAAAGAAAATTCACATTTTTTACCATTTTTGTTCAAAAATTGACATCAATATTTTTCCGAAAAAAAAGTATGGGGGTACCTACAGCTACCACATAGCTAGCCATTGGATTGGAAAATCCTGGGGGGGGGCGGTCGCCCAAAGGCTAGCCGTATGGTCGACGATTTCTGGGGGGGGGGGGTTCCCATAGCACTTCCCCCCCCCAATTACATGTATGCATATTTTCTTCCTCAGTGAGTGTTATAAATCATGATAGTTATAGACAGATTAAAACAGGAAAAATCATTGTAATTGAGATTTTGCTGTGTGCTTTGTACATACATAGTTTATAACATTTTACAACTTGGTTAAAAAAATCTGAAAAAACTGGAAAATGACCCTGAAAAGCCTCAGAATTTCACTTTGAAAATTTTTGTCCGAGACAACATTCTTGGCTCCGCACAGAGATCTTTTTTCGATATTTGTTCAACGTACAAAAAAATTTTGTCTGCATTACCTGATCGGAAAACGTTTCTCCATGCTGTAAAATGAGAAAACATTGAAAATTTTTTCTGGCGCGGTTTTTACTTTATAGTTTTTCAAAATGGTCCATCCAATGTTTTCCGTGTTCCTTTTGGAGCAAAACCGTTCGGGAAACATGAATTGTGGTGCATATTAAAAAACCAAAATCTCTATTTTTCAACCTTTTTGTAACTTTACTTTTGAACATTTGAACAAATATGAATTTAAAAGCACCGTGGAAGTAATTTTCAAAAATTGCAAGTTTGGAAAACAGTTTTTCAAATTATGGAAGTATGAGTATATTTTTAAATTTTAAAATCAGACATGTCTTCGAACAGAAAATTTGAACCTCGTGTTTCTCGAATAAGTTATCGGAAAATTGATTTTCCAGAATGAAGCTACCTTTTTTAATACCGTGTACTCTGGTGCTATATAATTAGATCAGGAACTCATGTGCTATCTAGAACTAGGTGTTTTCTGCACACTTTTTGGGCTGTGTGAAAAAAATTTTGGGCATTTTCCGCAATTTTTTGGGGTTTTCTACTGCTGACATTGATGAAAATGTACATTTTGGTGCAATTTATAAGGTCAAAATCTCGAATTTTTCTGACGCTCCGCAACGGCAATGGAAATTTGTAATGTTCACTACAACTAAGCTGGAGCACAGCCAAAAAGAAGTGAAGTTTCATTTCTCAGTTATCTATGATTGTTTCCATGAATCTGCTATGTCTCTGCTGGAATGAGTAAAACGCGTCACTTCATAGTGAGAATATAATTTTCACGATTAATATGAATTTGTTGATTTTTCTCACTTTTCTCCATAAATTTACTTAATACAATCATTTTTGTAGAGAAAATTTGCACTCGTCTCAGAGTATTAAAATTTATCTCTACCAGATATTTAGCAGGGGGGTTGGGGACCATAACCCCCTACCAAATGTTTCAGGTGTTAAAAAACAGAGGTAAAAATAGAGCCCTTCGGTTTTTTTTTCAAAAAAAGTCAACTCAGAAAAGTCAATTTTACAGTTGAGTGAAAAAATGTTTGCCTGCACCCCCGGGAAAAAAATTTCCTGGATAGGCTACAGGCTTGATCTCTACAATACATTTTCCAAGATTTCATTAGCTTCTGTGTTTAAAAATTCTCCGGTGTCATGAATTGAAGTTCTTCATCTCATTTTTTTACAATCTTGCTCATTTTACACATTTTTAAAATAATTTCAACTTCGAATGGAAAAAAATTTCGTGTCATTTCCGCACGGTGCGGATGGAAGTGTGCGGAAATAACCCTGATCTGGAAGAAGGTTTGCGGAAAAATACACTCAAAATCATGGTTTATATAGAGTACAAAAATTTTTTGGCTGATCTTCGAACATGTACGAAAATTCTCATACAAATAAAACACCGGAGTTGCACCTATTTTTAATTATAAACAAGATAATAACTATCCTTGAATCAAGCCTTGCGCATCCTAACGAATTCATGAGGATCAAAATCAATGGTTCACCAACTGAAAATTTCAACCCAAAAAGTATACTGCTCAATGGCCCAGCTTGCGAAGTGATGATCCGACCATGCGAGCAAAAAACAAATGCTTAGATTAAAATATATATCCTCGTCTGCTTATGCGCATACCTGTAACTAGGTTGCTCCCAACTTGGTCGAACTCTATACCCAAATATTGGGACCTCCTCCCAATTCGGAAAAATTAAAAAATTAGCTTGTTTGACTTTTTTGGGAAAATTTTCGGTTTTTTTGTGGACCCCGCCCAAAAATTTAGGGTTTACCCCCAACCCAGTGATCGGATCTCGGATCTCTTACAGGTATGCTTAAACAATTATATCACCACTGAGTCATGCATAAATGCTTCACTGGATTCCATTGGTGGTTGGTGATCATGATGGCTAATTCCTTACTTTATTGGTTTCATTTCCTTGATGTTTGATTGATTACCTTTTTGGCTTATTGCTTGATTCTTAAGTTAATCGATTGGTTAGTTGACATTGGTTTCCTGATTGGCTGGTTCATTGACACTGCGATTCGGTTGGTAATTTCCTAACTGGCTATTAAGTTGGCTTATTCAACTAAACAGCCAGTTGAGAAATTACCTGCAAATTATAATTACTATTATTACGTTTAATCACCTGGTGAATCAACCAACCAACAAAGAAATCAAAGTAAGTTGCTCTTCCTCGTTGGTTGGTTGATCTCCCTGCAGTTAGATTTTGGTTTATTCTCAGATTAGTGGTTATTTGATGGATTTCCTGATTCACTAGGTGGTTGGTTGGTTGACTCCATGATTGGCTAGTTGGTTGGCTCATTGATTCCCTGGTTCGTTGGTTCATTGATTCCTTGATTGGTTAGTTGGTTGGTTCACTGATTCCCTGATTGGTTGGTTGCTAACTTCATTGATTCCTTGTTTGGTTGATTGATTTCTGGATTGGTTGATGCTTCGATTTGTTAGTCGGTCGATTCATTGATTCTCTGGTTGGCTGGCTGATCTCCTGGTTGGTTAGTTGGTTCATTGATTATCTGTTTTGTTGGCTGATCCCCTGATTGGTTGCTTAGTTCATTTGCTGGTTGGTTGTTTCATTGATTTCCTAATTAGTTGGCTGATCCCCTGGTTGTTGGTGGGTTATTTCATTGATTCCCTGGTTCGTTGGTTGTTTCCCTGATTGGTTGCTTGGTTGATTGATTCACTGGTTTTTAATAATAACAATAATAATAATAAGTTTATTATGTCCAACATTGATCGGTTAGTTGTTTTTCTGATTGATTGATTGGTTGGTTGTTTCATTGATTTCCTGGTTGAATGGTTGGTTTGTTGATTTTATGGTTGGTTGTTTACCGGGTTGATTGATTGGTTCATTGATTCCCTGGTTTGTTGATTGATTTACTGATTAGTTTTTTCACTGCTACTGATTGGTTCACTGATTCCCTGGGTGATTGGTTGGTTAGTTGATTCTCTGGTTGATTGGCCTATTCCCTGTTTACTTGGTTAACCTTTGAATTCTCAATTGCATTTTCTTGGTTAAAATCGGTTCATACACAAAACATGATCTGGTGCTGAGAATCAAGTCATCTGGTACCGAGTTGCATCCAGTTGAACCTATTGTCCAGGTATGCACTATATCAATAAATAAAATGACCAGTACGAGCAGATTCGTCATAGTTAGATAAATTGTACGTAATTTACACTTATAATCACTGTATCATATATATTATGTGAATTGGGAGGCAGTCTATTGATAATTGCATTGAAAGTTTGTCC
The DNA here is from genome assembly GCA_963922205.1 of Romanomermis culicivorax. Classification (NCBI taxonomy): domain Eukaryota; kingdom Metazoa; phylum Nematoda; class Enoplea; order Mermithida; family Mermithidae; genus Romanomermis; species Romanomermis culicivorax. Next base: position 646,416 of record CAWUHX010000211.1, on the reverse strand, counting down.
TTAAACTTGAAATGCCTCTGATTAAATACACGTTGGTGGCCGCTGGTGACTAGTGAAAATCAACATTTTGGAAGAATAATTTTCAAGATTGAAAAATGTAAAGGACACACTGGAACAGGAATACGAATTAGAAGTAAGCAGAAAGAGGAAGAGAAAACAAACCAACTTTTGAGCAAGGAAACCAACTAAATAATTCGCGAACCAAGCAATCAGTCAATCTTGAAATAGAGAGAAAGAAGCTTATTACATGCATGCGAAAAAGAAAATAAGCAAATACGAGTAATAAAGATAAGCTCATGGACATACCGTGAGCTCGAGCGAATTGAACTTTAGAAAATAAATCAATTTTGACCGAAAATGGGGCATATAGGTTGAAAGAATGACCTCATCACGTAAAGAATATTCCAATATATTCAAACAATCTATTCGAAAAATGACGACCAACCTAAACACGTGTAAAATTAACTTTTGCTCGGGTATGTATGAGTATGTCTGCTGTTTAAAATTACTTTGAAAGTAGTAAAACCTTAGAAACGCTGAACTTGGAGATAGGGATAAGTCAGGATTTTTTGGTGTCTTTACATTGTTTAGCGAGGAAAAAATGAAACAAAAAAGAAGAGAAACTGAATATGGAAGAAGAAAAAGGAGAAATAAAAGAACGGAACGTTCCTTCCTATTAGTCTTTGGACGATTTTCGACCATACATGTGATTGGTGGGGGGAAAGTGCTACGGGAACCCTTCCCAGAAATCGTCGACCATATGGCTAGCCATTGGGCTACCGCCCTCTAGAATTCTCCAATCCAATGGCTAGCCATATGGTAGCCGTAGGGACCCCCATACTTTTGGTCGGAAAAATACTGAAAAGTGTCAATTTTTTGATTAAAAATGTCAATTTTTGAACGAAAAACGGTAAAAAATAAGGATTTTCTTGGCGCTTCGCGCCATGGATACATTTCTTCGGTCTTTTAAGGGAAAATTGTTATTTTTTGAACTATCTTTCGGACTTTTTTAGTGAAAAAATCGATTTTTTTTTGCTTGAGAGACCCCTCCCCCCCCAAAATTTTGGAATTACTGACCCCCGGCCCCAAAAAAGTTGCCCTACCCCCAGACCTCGGGGCTCCGTTACATGTATGTTTCCGATCTCATACCTGAGACAATAGACCAACTCGATGTGACTCCATACCAGACGACCGCAGCAGACCGGCCAGGATTTGAGAATGACATTATTCTATGTATGAACAGTTTCAACATGACCAAAAAAGGAAAGAAACAACAAATATAATGAAAAGGACGGCATTTTATAGAATAAACCAACAAAAAAACCAACTACCAGTACTTAAGCCTCATCTATTATTTAAGTATGATGGCTCCGGAGGCTTCAACACACATGAAGAAAGCATGTCTATTAGGTTTGTTGAATGGTTGAAAATTGTGCTTTCCGTTTTAAAAAAAAAATTTGGGGAAAAAATTGTTAATTTTTACTTTTTTTTACTTTTTTAATATTCTGTACATGATATGACCGATGCATCGGCCGATGGGAAAAAAGTGCCCATCGGTCGATCACTAATGGCGAGCGTGTTTTTTTTCATTTTTAATGGAAAATACGCAATTCGCTGACTATGTCCGTGAAAATTTTGGATTATCGGATATTCGTTCCCAAAAAGGCTTTAACGCCGTAGGCAGTTGGTCGGCGGGAGTCTTACAGGTAACCAAGATATCCCGAAGTCTACTTACCTTCGGTTAAATACGTACAATAGATACGTATATATTATGAGGTTAGTTTGCTAGGTCCGTACCTCGTTTTCTTGAATTAGACTATCCAGCTGATCGATTGCCTTGAAATAGGAAAAATCGAACAAAATTTCGGAGTATTTATTCGATAATGACGGCTGATCAAATTTAAAGATCGTCGGAATAAAATCCGATAAACGGAGCAATTCGGTAATAATAGCGTTTCCGCGGGAGACTAATTTCAATAACGTTTGTCCGCAAATATTATCAGCGGCTAGAAAATCCGGAATGATCATTCTAAAAGATGAAATGAGTTACGTGACGGAAGAAAAGTGCTGAATCGGTTAGTATGATGAACAATTGTTTTGTCTCCACTTCATACATATAATTAGGGAGGATGTGCCATGAGAAGTCCGCAAAAACCGTCAGCCGATATGTCTAGCCATATGCAGCTATAGGGACCCATATACCTTCGGCTTGAAAAAAAAACTAAGACTGAAACTTGAACTGAAAAAAAAACTAAAATTTTTGACAAAAATGGCCATTTTTGAACAAAAAGTTCAAAAATGTTATTTCTTTCGGCGCTTGGCGCCAAAAATACATTTTTTACGGTTTTTATACAAAAATTGCTCTTTTATGAATCGGTGTGTGGAATTTTCAGGGAAAAAATCGAAATTTTTCTGTTCAAACCCAATATAATTTTAGGCAATCAAAGATACTCCACTCAAAAAAACCGCTTGACCACCTAGACCACTAAACTTCTGTATCCGTACCTTGGCAAAGTAAATTTTGTACGTAGCTGCCCGAGCCAAATTTCTTTAGGTTAGTTGTGATTTTTCAAAAAGGTTGCTTCTATTTTTTTCATAAATGTTTTTTCCACTCCAAAATGTCCAATGATCTTTTATGTGCACACTTTCGAGCTTGTTTTGCATTCTATTCTTCCATTAGTCAGTAGATTGTGTAAATTAAGAGCGAAAGTAAAGATTTTGAATTTTGAGTCAGATAGCGTTGAATGCAGTAAAATCAACAACTATCTCCTACAAGCTCGACAACGGACATTTCTACTGTCGGCATAACTTTCTATCCGGCGCGCAGCACCGGAACATTTTTCACACTCGGATGCTAGATAAAAAATTTCATTTGCTTATAATAATTCAAGTGCAAACAAAATATCGAAGATTACTGACAAAATTAGATGAAGCGTTTTACATAATAAAAACAATCAAAAGTTGAACAAAAATGAAAGTAAAATATGCTCAAGTCCGTGCCTGCGCTAGAGAATAGCGAATGGCCAGAGCTATAATCTTTTTTTGTGCTTGTACAAAAAAAAGACAAAGAAGTCTACAAATACAAAATCAAGATCATTTTACAGTTGAAATTCTGTTTATACACTAAAAATTGTGAGTTTTGTGCTTATTTCTACACAAAACTTGTTCCAGAAGAAATTTTCTCTCACTCAAATTTATGCTCTTCATAGCAGACACGTTATAAGATACGATATTGAAAAATACAAATTGCTTTTTGTTATAAGCTTCTCATGCAGGATGCTAGAGAACATAGAGTTCATATTCTTTAAACGGCTGAACATGAATTTTCCTTCCAAAATCAAGATCATATAACTTGTCTACAAATATTGGTAAAAAAGAAGCTTTAATCAATACCGATACTATTACCATATAGCCAAAAAAACATAGTCTGCACTCTGCAGACGCATGTTCAATGCTTGCTTGGATAGACCAATCCGAGTAACTATGAAATACAGTTCGGCGCGAAGCGGTAGAAAATTTCTTCGTGTTTTACTGGTTTTAGAGCCTGGAAAAGTGTTCTCAGACCAGCATATGCCGAAACTGTCTGTGCTTTGAATAAAAATCTCAGCAAAATTTTGTATGGAGGTCAAACATATTCGTCCCATACAAAAAACACGGAATAACCATTTGAATCATAATTTGCGCGAAGCTCCAGACAGTTTTGTAAAAATGCGCTTCTGCCACTCTGAACTCTCAAAATTTCTTTGTGCCACCAAAAACACCCTTTTGAAGAAAAAACAGTATTCACATATTTCTGATTTGGTTTCATTCTGTTTTCTTATTCTCATCGTATTTCTCTTTTCCTCTTGAACGCATTTGTATTTCGCTCCTTATGCTTTAATTCTCCAGAACAAGAAGACCGCATTGATCACTGATTGGTTGGTGCCAGATGCCCCAAGAGGTGGTAAGTACTTTTACCATGCCCAGCCTGACCTTTTTTTGCTCCCTGTATAAGATCCCAGAGGCGTATATTACGGTGGCTCTATGAATACGATAGGTCTACAGCGACGTACAAAGTACAAGCCACATATTCATCAGTATCTTGACCAATTTTACACTTTACTCTTAAATTAGTGTAGTAGTTTCTTAAATTTGTTAGTTGGCAGTGCTGACTCCATGATCGGTTTGTTGGTTTTTTCCCGAATCGATTAATTCTTCCCAGATTGGTTGGTAGGCTGACACTCCCTGGTTGGTTGGTAGGCTGACACTACCAGGTTGGTTGACTGACTCCCTGGTTGGCTTTATTGGCTGTTTGTCAAGTTCGATTCTTGAATTGTTTTTTCTACCCAGATTTTTTTGGTTGACTCCGTGATTGACTGATTCCTAAACTTTTTGGTTGCTCACAGACCAGTTGCTTAGTTGTTAGACTCCCAGATTGATTGGGTGTTTCATAAAATAGTCGTTTGCTTCCCAGATCAGTTGGTTGGTTGACATCTAGATTGATTGTTTGGTTGATTCTCGTTGATTGCTTCCTATACATCAGTTGGTTGGTTGCTTTCCAGATCAGTTTGCTGTTTGCTTTCCAGATCACTAAGTTGATTGTTTTCCAGTTTGGTTGGTTGGTTGCTTTCCAGATCAGTTGTTTCGTTTTTTCAAAATTGGTTGGTTGTTTCTCAAACTGGTTCATTGGTTCCCAGTTCGGTTAGTTGGTTGCTTTCCGTATCACTTGGTCGGTTATGTCCCCAATTGGTTGGCTGTTTCTCAGGTCAGTTTATTGGTTGCTTCTCAGGTCCGTTTATTGGTTGCTTCATTGATCAGTTGGCTGCTTGCTTTCCAGATCACTTGGTCGGTCGTTTCCCAGATTGGTTGGTTGGTTGCTTTGCCGATAAGTTGGTTGGTTTTTTTCCCAAATTCGTTGGTTGCTTCCCAGATCAGTTGTTAGTTGACTCCCAGATTGGCTGGTTGATTGGTTGTTTCCCAGGTCGGTTTATTGGTTGTTTCCTAGATCAGTTGGCCGGTTGCTTTCCAGATCATTTGGTTTGTTTGTTCCCTGATAAGATGGTTGGTTGACTACCAGATCGGTTGGATACTTTCCGGATCAGTCGGTTGGTTGCTTGCTAGATCAGTTGGTTGGTTGCTTACCATGTGAGTTAGTTTGTTGTTTTCTAGATTGACTGGTTGGTGGAGTTTTCTCAAGTTGGTTGATTTGACTCTATTTCTCTTTCTCTAGTTCTCTCTTCCCGTTTTTTTCTTTCTCTCCTTTTCTCTCTCCTTCTCTTTTTCCTCTTTGACTTCCTCTTTTCTCCACGAAGTGTTGATTTTCTGGAGCCACCGACAGCCGCAAACGTAGCTACAGGACACAAAAACGTAGCTACCCGGTGGCTCGGGTGGCCCGGCATGGCTCAGGTATGTCTGTATCAGACATGCATGGTAAGAATTTTCCAGGGGGAGGGAACTTAAAACTATTTATCGAGAGGGAGTGGGGCTGGGTGAGAAAAAAAGTTCCACAAGCATGTTTTTCATGCAAAATGAGCATAAAAATCATCGATAAAACTGACTTGGAAAAAGTTTAGGGGGTGTTTGACGATTTTTTTCGGGTCAGAGAGGTGTCCAAGTGTCACGTAGGAGGATTTACCCCTACTCTCTATGTGCATGTACGCTCCCTATGTGTATGAATCAAAAGGGTTATCAGGCTTTAGGCTGCACTGTGCAACTTGACAGTAAATCGGTTGCATAACCAAAATTTGGTTTCTGCACAAGTGGATATGAATGAGGAAATTTTTAACGTAATTATAAATCTTCTTCTCATCAGGAGCTAACTGTCCAGCTGAAGAAAAGTAGCAGGAGAGAAATGAGTTTTTCAACTTGTTTTCAGCTTTCAGCTAGATGTTTCCCGATTATGGATTTGATGCAAAAAGGAAAGTTATGAGTGGTTTCAAATCATTAAAATTAAATTCCATCTTGACTCGACTGCAACGCGGAAATTTTTACAAGTCAGTCCCTCCGAAATTTACTCCTAATCACGAATCGAGACTTTCGATCTTTTTAAGGCGAATGCAAGTCAAAGTAGACAAAAACCTCTGGCGGCAAAGCAAACCTGAGCAAATTTCCTACAAATGTGAAAATTTTAACCAAAAATCCCCGGTTTCCCCAGAATCTCGATTCTCGTCTGATCAATGTTGACAAAAAATGACATTTTTCAGTATTTTTCGACCATAAGTATGGAGGTCCTCATGACTACCATATTGTTGTGCAGGTCTTTCCTTAAGAGGCGTAAGAAAAGATAACTCTGGTCTGAACTGACCTGTTAGAACTGATCCCTTGGCTAAGCCTCGGTGATAGTGCAACAGTCCGGTTCCCCAGACCTACAACAACAAAGATAAACTTTGTTCTAAATACGGGGGCCTTACCAAAGACCTCCGCAGTCTCCTAGATGAGGCAAGGAATCCCCTCAGGGATAAACTTACTTGGGTATAACCCGAAAGGGGTTTCCCAAAACTTACTTGATGTAAGCTGGCGCCTGGGCCTCTGGCCCTCCGCCTTCGTCGATGCGAATTATCTAAACAAATAAACGAATATGTATAGCAATAAGTCCGGCGAAATATGCAAAAAGAATGTGGGTATACCACAGTGCAATACTCATAAAAAACACAAGTTGCTGGGAAATGTATATTTGGGGACGCCAGCAAAAATACCAAAAATATAATAAAAACGATAATAAGTGAAGAATGATTTCACTTTCATTTTTCGTCTTTCTTTGGCGCTCCATTCTATGCAAATGTCTGCGCCGCTGGTCGTCCCTGTCGTCGATTTGCATGTCGATTTCCCCACACGAAATTGGCATCAACAGGGTGCCCAACATCCCTCGCGCGTCCAAACCGACCTACGGGAGGTAGAAAAAAAAACTTTTGGCCGGGTTACCCCGGCATTAAAAGGAATTAATCAAAAAGAAAAAATCTACAATTCCGGCTGACTCCTGATAAACAGTTTGTCTCACCGGACTCCCGTTTCACAGTCTGTCCTAATAGAACTCCTGTGCTGGTCGTTGGACACAACGAATACCAAGGGCTTCGCCGCAATGGCTGGCAAGTGACGTCCATTTTGACCTCGGCATTGATGGAATAACCTCCTGCCCTAAGGAGTATGACGTAAACGTCGGTGCCGGATGTGTGGTCGGCTTCGGGCTCGGCCGCTCGGTCTGCATGCTGTGTCAATTCGTTGGCCGTGGGTCTAACCGCATGCAAATCGACTTCCCGCGTCTCTATTTTTTCTAAATTAAACTAAAATACGAGATTATATTACGATACAAAAAGACGACGCGGGGTTGTACGGATATCACAAAAATTAAAATGCGCTAAAAAATTTGAGCAAAAATGTGGCCAAAAGTTAAAATATTTTTTACGGTTGCGTTTTTGCACCGGTTTTGTCAAAAAAGAGATTTTTGATGGCCAGCAGCACCGAAAAGAAATGTTTTTGGATTTTTTGTTTTTTGATTTTTGATTTTTTTTTTTTTTTTTTTTTTTTTTTTTGGATTTTTTTTGTGATTTTATTAGTGTTTTTGGGTTTTATGTTTTATGAAATAAGTAGAAAATATATGTACGAAAAAGAAATTTTTGGGCCAAAATTATGCGGCTATTTACTGCTGCTGCCCGCCGCCTCGGTAGCCTCCTCGAGGTCTACCTTGATAGTACCCCCTCTGACCTGGTTGGCCTCGAGTTTGACCTCCATCCTGGCCTCTATTTTGGCCTTGTTGGCTTCCGCCGCGTCTACCTAGCGGAATAAAATTCGGATTATGAAATTCAGCATCCGGGTCTTGACCTTGGTGTTGCCAGGTTCCTCGGCCTCTGTAAGGTCGCTGAGGGCGCCCTCTGAAGCCTCCCCTGGGTTGACCTTGGTCATACCACGGTCTAGCCCTGTACGGGGCCGGGTTTGAGAACATATCGTCTCTCCCCTGCTGCCTTTGACCACTGCTAGTGGAGCTGCTGCGCTGAGGTTTTTGTGTCCGATAAGTTGAATTGAGAGATTTTGATGAAATTGATTTTGATCGAGAGAGCGGACTTTTATAAGAAGTGCTAGCAGCTTCACTATATGACCTCTGGCTGGTCGTAGCCGATGATTGTTGTATCATCGGTGGTTGTTTCTTAGCCGGAGGGAGTCTAGGCACTTTGAACTTACTTGGGCTCTTGGCGGCCGTTCGCTGAAATTTATCAGCTTGCGACCTGTCATCGCCCGGTGCCTTCCTCTTAACACCCATCTGGTTTAACCTTTGCGAGCCCATAAAAATATACTGATTAAAGGCTGCAATGTAGACATCGTCTACGCGGTTTCCCTGGGCCTCAACGACTAGTTGTCTGTTCGCAAACGAACACGCCTGGGCATACCACCTACCAATTGCCGTTGGCGTGATCGGAGCGAAGTCCAACTGAAGAAAAATCATTAGGGTCACATACCTAATGGCCGTAAAGACGTCTGAGGCATCGTAGTCCTGAAGCCATCTGGGGATGAGAATTAAAATTATCCATTCCCAGATCTCCTCAGGGATGCGCTCTCCGTCGAACATAAATCCGCCTTGCATTTCGAATTGCTGGCGGTAATTTTCGTGAATTTCGGCCATGGCATCATTGACCATTCTGTAAATTATCGGCCGTTCTTGCCGATCAAAGGCGAAGTAATTGGCGACCTCTGGATTTTCAAATGAGATCAGCCCAATTAGGCGCCTTTGTTCCCGTTGCCACTCCCAATAATCAATCAGAGTTTCGGCCAATTGACCAGGAGTGACAAACTGCTGTGGTTCCCTTTCGGGTCTACTAGCTACCACATTCAGTTTGACCTTCTTGATCAATTTCTCCTCCGATTCAAGATCGGGCTTCACCAATACGCTTCCCGCAGGTTTGCTACTTCTTGCGGTATAGCTGGAGGGCACGGATTTACTTTTGCCAGAAGTAGTACTAACCTCTCCGCCGGTTTTCGATACCGTTCGCGTCTGAGTGTACGATGTTGTCGCAGTGGACCCTGTTGTCCTATCCGATTTTGTCTGGCCTATGGAGGTCTCCGTTCGCGTCTGACTTTTTGAAGTCTCCGTTCTCGTCTGACTCTTTGAAGTCTCCGATCTCGACTTTTGGCTCGTCGAGTATTGCGGTGTCGTCGTTTCTTCGGCCGTATCGTAGGCGTCGTTTTCGGATCCGGTGGCGGCCGCTCCTTGTTGCTGCTGTCCCTGAGCTGCAAGTCTGCGTCGCTTGGCCTTACTTATCCTCTTCCTGCGCCTTACCTTTTCTTTGGCTAGGTGTCGGATAAATTTTTCCGACATCCCTTCAGCTAACATCTGCTGAACTTTGTCTGGGGAATAAATTCCAGGAATACCTTCCTCGGCAATTCTTCCCCTCCGCATCAGCTCTGTCGCTGCGATGGCTGAATCTGAGCTATCGTCGGCTAGTGCCTGCTCCTTCAGCTTTCTTTGGATTGCCCTCTGACGCAGGAATTCCTGCTGCGTCAGCCTTCTCTGTTCTTGAATTTTGGCCTGTAAGGCCTCTTGCTTCGCTTGACGGTCATGATCCTTAGGATCTTTGGCCTTCACAGGTATCTCCTGGGATGCTTCCTGCATCTTCTCCAGTCTGACATCGATCCCTGACATTTTGGTGACTGCTTCGTCAATTTGAGTCTGGATTTTTTCCTCCTCAAGAGCCTGTTTCTGAGTTTTGGCCTCCATCGCATCCTTATTCTCTGATGTCTGGCCCTCAGATTCGAGGATTTCACCCTCTTCTTCTTCTTCTACATCCTCCTCTGAACTGGACTCAGAGTCTGAATTTCGTATCTTCGGCAACAGCTGTTTTACTTTAGCCGGCAAAACAGCTGGTGCTGGAGGTACTGATTGCATTATGGTGACAACCTCTGGCTCAGGCTCGGCCGGTTGTTGTACTTGAGGTACTTGAGTCGGCTGTGCCACCGCTGGTTGGATTGGCGGCGGCACCACGACAACTACTGCAGCTGCCTGCGTAGCAGCAGTGTCCAAAGCTGGTGTAGCTTTGACCACTGGCGCTAGCGCCTGCGGCTGCGCCTTGACCTGTCCCGTCCCTCCGGCTTGCGCCGTTTGGGAAGTTGAGGGACGATTTAACGGTACCTTTGATATTAACTCACCGGCTGGGGTATATGTAAGTGTATACCCGGGCATTTCCGAAGCGATTGTTCTCTCCCGGAAGCTTTTGCTGACAAACTCCGGTCTGAGCTCGAGCGGGTTTCTCGGTGCGTAGGTAATCGGGTAGTCGGTCGGCGATGCGTCTTCCGTCATGGGATACCGCAGTCCCGGCGTTAAAGTCTCGAAGCCTACGTAGTAAAAAGTTACATAGAAATAAGGATTTACCTTGTAGGCTCCGTCCTTCAATAACGATTTGTCGTCGCCAATTTGTAGGATCTCCTCGGCTTCTCGAAATCGTAGCGGGACAAAACCGAACCGATTCTGCCATGCGTATACCCCTTTTTTAGATGGAAAGCGGGGTTCCGACGGCGGTAGCGTCGCTGCTAATTCTAAATAGTAAGCCAGGCGGTCGCCTGACTTCCAGGACATTTTCTTTATCATTTCCTGGCCTTCTTTAGTATAACTATTTAGAAAGTTATAATTTAGCAGAGCGCTAGTTTCATAGTCGCACTCCGCTCTGGAATGAGGCCATGCCAAATGATAAGCCAATGGCATAAATTTGCAGATGACCTCTAACTCTGGGAAGTTTCGCTCATCCAGCATACCTGAAATTTTTGCCAAGTTTGGCGTGTAAAAATTGGTCTTATAGGCCTGTCTATGGCCCTCGATACCCACTGGGTAGTGGTTATTAGAGGAAAACACCTCTTGTGGAATGGTATCGGGCTTCCCGGCTTGTTGCCAGTATAGCTTGGCGTTTTCGTACAACGTTAAAGAAATTTTCCCGTCTAAATCCCAGTAGGCTCCGCCTGACTTGAGATTTTCCAGGATATCTTTTGAAATATTTACCCAGTCTGGTATCTGGACGTCCTGGATTTCGTCGGGATCGCTATCTGTGGTGTATCCGTCGTCCTTCAATGGTTTGTTATCTCTTGGAAGTAGTGGGTAGAAACCACTTGGCAACTGAACTCCCTGCGGACGGACTGGATTACACTCCGTGGGCGCGGTATAATAACCTGTGTTATTTCCCTGCATCTGTACCGCCCAACGGTTATACATCTCACACTTCATCATGTGGTAGACCATATTTGGTTGAACCTGATCGGTTTCCATAACTGGGGTACCTAGCCCCATTTCTCGATTCACATTGCCCGGAATCATTAGATATTGTTGATAAAAATGGAGGGCAATGGTGTTGATCTGTTTGGGATCCACCTTGTCATGGTCGAAAATCTGCATTTGCATAAGCAGTTGATCGGCCATGCCATAGTGAATGGCGGCAAACATGACCAATAAGGAGTAATATGCGTCTAGAGCGGCGTATCTGAGCTCTTCCGGCAATATACCCCTTTTGGCAAACCGATCACGGTTCGCTTTTAACGAAAAGTCATATTGGTAGGGGCCCACGTCTATCAAATAAAATTCCGTGAACAGTCCCTTTAACCGAAAGGTTTCGGGACATATACCTGTCTGAAAGCATTTTTTCTCCAGGTTTACTCCTACCATGGTGAGGGCGAAACGGTCTAAGTCAAAGTATCGACCTTTGGTCTTTCTTAGAAATTCCCGTAAGGAGACAGTTTTGTCCCTATCCTTATTCTCTCGCCCTGCGCCACAAACGTTATAGATACTCACCAGATCTTCCAGCACGGCATATCCGGCGAACAGCATGTCGGAGTTCAAGAAGTCGTGGAGGCTGGTCCACTCTTTGATCATCATCGACGTTGTATCAATAACGTAAGTTTGACCGTTCGTTAGCGCGAAGCTGATATATCGGGCAAACTGTTTTCCCATTGGATTGTCGACCTCCCTTGTTTTGAACAAGGCGGTGACCTTATCCTGGTTGACTTTTTCAACGTCGAAACCACAAACTGGTTGTCCTCTGAAGATTGACACTTCTCGGATAAAATGGAGTACCTGGCTGACCTTCCCGATGTCTACCATTCGAGGTTCCTTGGGATTGGCCGGCCAGTACCCAAATGTGGCTTTAAACCACTGATCCAGTTCGTGGATTCGTACGGCCCGTTTGACGTTATAATCTAAACATAAAGTACTATTAATTTTAGTGTTTTATTCCCCTTTTTTCAGCGCATTTTCGGGTCTATACTACACCAGCACCACAACACCAAGCGGGTTAAGTTTCGCAGAAAATTAAGTTTAGTGCAGGTTGTTAGGTGAGCCACTGATATACAAACATTGAGCTGGTAGGCAACTAACACCTTACCAAATCTTACCCTTGCTACCTCTATATGTTGGGGAGGGTAGACCTGATCCGATTGTCCACCACTTGATCGGACACCAATCTCTGACCAGCTGCTTGAGCGACCAACTACGCTCCATTTATGGCGCTGTATTTACAATTTTTATAGCGCTCGAGATTGATAATTTTTAATGAATTTGATATCGAAAAAGTGATATGATTTAATTTGATTTGAAAATAAATAATTTTTGATAAATTTTTGAATGATAAAACTTTAAACGGGCTGAACCCAAGGTTCTAGGTTTCCCTTGAATCGTATAGCTCTCGGTGGTATCAGGTATATTTCCAAATCGGAAATTCCCTGCTTGGCTTCGAGCTTCCGCTTCTCAGTACTCCCATTTTTCGTTCCCTCTAAGTTCTAACCTCGTCTGCCCTTTGGGGCGCCCAGCTGGTCTTCCAGTGACTTCTGGGCATTACCTGCGGTTTCCAAGAAGTTTTGATAAAAATAAGTTCGAAACTTACCGTCAATAAAGAAAAAACGGTTGTCTTGGCGGTGCTGGGCCCTGCCGTATTCAACGTGGCGCTCTGTGTGCGACCACTCGCGCGTCGGAGCTTGTTGGCGGTTCCGCGCGCCCTTTCCCATCTCTTTTCTTTTCGAAATTTTTGTTTTCGAATAATAAATTGATAAATTTATTAAAAATTTTGAACGCTGAAAAAGTTTAATTTAGCAGTTCTGCTAATTTCCTTTTTATCGCGGTTCGGGGAATATTTTACTTCTTCCTTCCGATGGAAGTTTAGAATTCAGATAAGCGGGGCAGCTATAATTTGATTTTGAAAAAAATGAAAAATTTGAAAATTAATTTTTTAGAAAAAATGTCAGAAATTTTTTGGGTTGTCACTTTGGTCTAAAATTCCGAAGAATTTTTCCCAAAGTCTGAAATAAATATGAAAAATTTACAAAATTAATACGAATTATACACAAACGCGATAAATATTACAAATTAATACAATTTTAATTAAAATTAGTACTTACACGCGCGAGATATGTACACAAAATAAAAAAAAAATCAGCGCGAGATCGCGCATAGATTCGCCTTGAGCGAATTTTCAAATGATTTCATTTGAATCGGCGCTCCAGTCGTAACTGTTTGTGCCATATTGGAAAGTGACGTATTTTCGTCACGTGGCGCGTCCTGATTGGCTCGCGCTATTCGCGGCAAGACCCTAGTGGTCTCGTAACGAAAATGTTTCAACCTGCTGATTGAAACTGTTTGGCGATTTAGCGGGTTGTCCCAATGTACAATGGTGACAACGTTTTCGGCTTCTCGCGAAATGTCCGTAACTATGAACGGACCGGACCATGGTAGTCCTAACTTTTTCTGCTTATCTACTTTGAGCAGAACCCAGTCCTTTTCTTTAAATCCATTTTGTTTGGACTTTTTATCGAAGTATTTCTTCGATTTTTCAGCAGCACTCTGGATATTTTTGGCAATATCCTCGTAGAGGTTGACTAAATGATTTGTCAACACAAATTTGTATGCCTCAGCATTGCTGTCCGGCATTACAATATCGTATGCTTTCGATAAGTTTAACCCGAAGGTTGCCTCATGACCTCTAAGCAACGAAAATGGGGATTGCCCCGTGGCTGCATGTGGTGTGGCATTATATGCAAACACCACGGCTCTCAAGTATCTTGGCCAGTTATCTTTTTCCTCGATGGCCACCTTTCTGAGCTGTTTAATGAGTGTCTGATTAAACCTTTCTACCATACCATTTCCTTGTGGGTGGTAGGCTGTTGTAAAAATTTTTTGACACTCCAATAACTTGCAGATCTCTTTCATTAGATCTGAGGTAAAACAACCTCCTCTATCGCTGAGTAGTCTCCGTGGAGTCCCGTGCCTGAATACAATAGCTTGTAGAAACGTATCTACAACGGTGCTAGCCGACTGATCCGGGATCAGTTCAGCTTCAACCCACTTTGTAAAATAGTCTTGAAAGACTATCACATACGGTCTCTTCTCACTTAGTGGAGAAATACCCACGATATCCACTGATACTATGTCAAAAGGACCTTGTGGAATAATTGGTATCAGTGGCGGAACTTCGGTGTTTCCCTGATTAGCCATTTGACAAACTGGACAAAATTTTATCCAGTGCCTGACATCCTTTTCAATTCCAGGCCACTAGAACCGTTTTTTAATCATAGCAAGGGTCCTTTTGAACCCCTGATGAGTCATCATCACGGCACCGTGGTACTGGTGCAAAGTATTGTCCCTAAGGCAGGATGGGACGACCACTTGATCGTCCGACCCCTGTCCGGCTTCGCGGTATAACACTTCATTTTGGATATAAAATCCACTATGATACTTGGTTGTCCCATTTGGACCCAATCTATCAAAGTATGGCTGTAATACCTGATCTTTTCTCTGCAAGAGGGCCATGAGATCATCTCTAATTAGCCCTTTTGGTAGTTCATCTTCTTTGGGGTCTGCCAAAGTAAACTCTTGTTCCTTTTCTGGGTATAACCAGGTTACTCTTTTTTCCTTACCTTTGTCCTGGTTTCCCCTACTTACCTTATCTTTGACCTGATTGCCGTCAGGCTGGGTCTGAGCCTGATTATTCTTGTCCGCTTCTTTCGCCATGCTCCTTGTAGTTACGGCATTTATCAAGTCTGCAGGCGAGTTCGATTCTGGATCACCCTCAGAATCTTCTGGATAAATCTTGGTGAATCTCGGACTCATATCAGTCCTCTGATTCTTCTTACCTTTTGGCTCTGGATGTAACGGAGTACCGTCTTCAGGATTCCGATCTGTCAGAATTCTGAATCTCTTCACCAAATTGAGATGTTTTTTCTCAATGAGCTGTGCCTCAAGATCTTTCAGATTTTCGGACTCTCGTTTATCCTTTGAGAACATGTGTTCCCATTTTGGCGGTATTTTTTCCGCTTGATCGTCTGGTTCATCCATCCTGGACAAAAAGTCTGCCATGGCATTTTGTTTTCCAGGCACATACTCTAGTTTATGGTTGAACTGAGAGATGAACGAGTACCATCTCTTCAACTTACCATTGGTCATGGCATTGACCTTCATTGACAACAAAGGTTTGTGATCAGTTCTTATGATCACTTTATGACCTACTAGGTAGTGCTTGTATAACTTCAAGCCATACACAATTGCCAAGCACTCCCTTTCCGTGGCTGACCACTTTTTCTCATCCGCTTTTAAAATTCTGCTATTATAAGCAATTACCCAGCGGTCTGACTTGGTCTCCTGGTAAAGGACTGCTCCTAGTGCCGTTCCGCTGGCATCTGTCTGAAGGACAAAGTCCGCAGACCCGTCCAAAACCGGATACCTAAGGAATGGCACAGACAATAGTGCTTCTTTCAGGCTCCTAAAAGCCTGATGGTGAACCTCCGTGACTCCCCAAACACAGTTCTTCCCAGTTAGTTTGTACAACGGTTCGGCGTGTTTAGCCAAACCCGGTATGAACTTTTTACACCACTGCAACATACCTAGAAACCTTTGCAGTTTACGTTTAGACTCTGGGAATGGGAAATCATTTATAGCTTTGACCTTTTTCGGATCTGGGGAAACTCCATCCGAATTTAAGATATGTCCTAAAAAATGAACTCTCTCAGGCAGGAATTCACACTTCTCCGGCTTCAAGGTCAAATGAGCCTTTCTTAGAGCTTGCAGGACTAGCTCTAGATTAACTAGGTGTTCCTCAAACGTATTTGAGAACACAATAATGTCGTCTATGTAGACTAGACAGATCTTCCACACATATGGATGCAAAACTCTTTCCATCATGCGCTGGAATTCTGCTGGCGCATTTTTTAGGCCAAAGGGCATGACTTTAAATTGATATAGCCCTTCTTGGCATATGAAAGCAGTTTTTTCTTTGCTTTCTTCATCCATTGGCACTTGCCAATACCCTGATTTGAGATCTAAGGTGGTATAAAACTTGGCTTTACCTAAACAGTCTAGATAGTCATCCATTCTAGGAATGGGATACTTATCATCCTTGGTAACGTCATTTATACCCCTAAAGTCCACTACTGGTCGCTTGGTACCATCCTTTTTACCTACTAGAAATAACGGTGCTGCCCAAGGCGACTTTGATGGCTCAATTACACCCTTCTTGAGCATATCTTGCACATGCTCACGAACATGTGGCCGTAAATTAATGGCAGTCCTGTGGTACCTTTTTGCCACAGGTGCTGCATCTCCTGTATTTATTTTACAGGTCAAATAGGGTGTAGTAGTTGGAGGATCATTGGGCAAGCTGAACACGTCTCTATATTTTGCGAGACATCGTAGAGCCTGTTCCAATTGTTCTGATGGTATGTTGGATTTAGCTAGCATATTGTACAAGGCTTCCTTGAACTCTTTCTCATCCACTTGAGTCGAATCAGGTCTAGCCTGGACTGCACAAGTTTGCAGCTTCTCCAAATCCTCAACTATCTTTCCCTTAAGTTGATCTTGGTTATCAGTATCACACAACACTGAATTAGTATGGCCAATTATTTGATTTCTTTTCAAATGGCATCCTGATCCTGTGTTGTTGGATACCATAACAACAAAATCATCCTTTGTACCATCTACTATGGTACTATCTATGTGGAACCTTTCTTCATTGTCTTCAGACTCTATTATTATTCCATTAAGGCGATTTTCGCCTACCTTATCCCAAAGCTTTGCTCTCAGAAGTATATCAGTACCACTAGGTAAGTAGATGGGATTCACACTCACCACTGGCACCGAAACCTTTAGCAGGCAAATCTTTGGCTGGTATTGGTCGGCGGCGCTCATTGTGGATTCCGCGGCGCTCGTGGTCATGACCTCTCCACAATTTGATTGGGGCTGGTCCGGCGTCACGTATATCCGTTGTTGACGGTTGTTGAGCGTCATCGTCCTATTCCTGAAATCTATTATGGCTCCTACCTGAGGATGAGCCAAAAAGTCTGTTCCTACAATGACATTTTCACCTGCTTCAGGAATTACAATTGCTTTAACGGGGAACTGTCCACACAATGTATCCATCCTAAATTGGATATACCCATGGGCTTGGACTGTCTTACCGTTGGCTACGGTGACGTTTAATATCCTCGGATATTCAGTGTAATCTGGGCCCAAAGTTTCTTTCAGAAACTTAGCCGACATGACAGTGCACTGAGCTCCTGTGTCAATTAAAGCCATTGTCTTACGACCTCCTATAACAACCTCAATGTGGAATGGGGCTGTTCTGGGGTACGTATCCAGCAAATGTTGTTCCTGGGGACTAGCTGGTGTGCCTCTCCTTATTACTTGTACTGATGGTACTACAGGTTGTGGTGCAATTGCATTCATTTGCACAATACTACCTAACACAACATTTGGGCAACTCACTCTCTGGTTTACTTCACCTAAAGGACTCATTTGAGACTGCCTTGCAACCATAACACTCGAATAATCCTTCTGAGGTGGCTGATTTGTGAATTGACCTTGTTGCAGAGTTTGAGTCGGTCCCATAATAGCCTGAGGAGGCTGAGGATGCTGTAATGCAGCTTGCTGTTGGTACTGCTGCATCTGTTGGAAGTGCTTCTGCAGCTCCTTTTGCCTTTTGAACTCCAGGAACTCATTGTAATCCGAGTTCTGTAAGTAACTCTCCCGGCTATCCTGATGACCTGAATAGCCTACATTATACGCACCTCTACCTCTGCTATTAAAATTGGCATTTGGGTAACCTCCTCTACCTCTATAGTTACCTCGAGCAAAAGTGTTGAAGCCTCCCCTGTTGAAGGTAGGGAAGCTGGCTCTACCTCTGCTCCTGCGCTCGGACAATACTCTCAATGTCCTGCAGTCTGCAGTATTATGTGTTATGTTCTTGTGGAACTCACACCATGGCTTATTCGGATCTCGGGAAACTTGACCTCCCTGACTTGTACTAGGTATGGCCACATCAGACCGATTTTCCATTTGCCTGTTATCAACCTTTTGCTGGAGCTGGTCGAACCTTTCGACCAGTTGTACCATCTCTTTTGAGATTTTCAATAGAAGAGATTCTTTCTTACCTTTTTCGGTCTGAGCCCTAGGGGCTTCCCGAACTGGAATCTCCTCTATTTCAGGAGAATCACTCCTTGACCTTTGGGTTTGGGCCTGTACCTGATTACCTAGAGTTTGATACGGTTGCCGAAACCTTTGCCTCTGGCCTTGTTGATATCCTTCTGACTGGTTCCTGGCAACTACGGCAATTTCAGGATCATGCCCACTAGGCATACCTACTTCATTAATTACTATAGGATCCTGTTGTGTACCCTTGGGTCCATATCTCTGAAAGGCATTTTTGTACCTACGTTCAATATCATGAACCTCTACTGCAAGATCATACCAGGTTCTAAAGGTATGCTTTGAATTTTTCAGTTCAGACTGAAATGTAGGATCACTCTTGTAAATAAAGGTATCAATAATCAGTCTCTGTTTAGACTGATAGTCTAAATCACCTTTAACTAGTTCCACTAATATACTGACCCTTTTTAAAAACTCTACGGCCTGTTCATTGGGTCTTTGTTGGATCTCAAACAACTCCCTGGTTAACATTTCCAGGTTGCACTCAGGTGCAAAGACATTAATAATGGCTCTCCTGGCCTCCCTATAGGTCATGTTGTCTCCTGCAACAGCCTTCGGTCTACCTTTAGAAAGCCTCAGCAGTGCTTCATACTTAGCTGATTCGGGTGTATCCCTACGGAATTCCCCTTCAAGTGCTGTTAAAAAGCTAAGCACCTGCTGATTTACCATACCCTCATCTAAAAGTTTGGGTAACACACCTTTAACGATATTCCTGACTACAATCTCTTGTGCCAACTTATTTGATGCCACCTCCCTCTGATCATAAGCTGCTGTTAATACTGGATCAAGATCAGAGTTCAGGGATTGCAGCATAACTCTATTTGGATCTCGTTGAGGTGGTACACCTCCTTGATATGATGGCATATTGTCTTTGTCAAACCTGTAATCCCTATATGGGAAACATGCCAATTGATCTGGTCTAAGGGTATTTGGATCAACTATATTTCCTCTACCATCATAGACCACTCTAGTTAAAGTTGGATGCTGCGAAGCTATCTGACTTTGATTCCTGAAGTCTGCCGATTGCTCAGCTCCTTCGAATCGAAGATCTCTAGCTGGACCTCTCCAACTTTTGGGCTCAAAGTTAAGCCTTTGCCCTTCATCAATATCAGGCCTATTACTAGGCCCTGCGCCTGCACTCATTTCTGCAGCGAGACGGTTGTCTCTTTCTGCACCCCTATTACATGGTCTAACCTGTCTATCCGGCTCCTGTCGGCGCCTGTCGGCTTCCCTTTTGTTGTCCTCTGTGGCGGCATTTGCGATTATGTCGAACAGGGCTTCGACGGTCCCTTTCAACTCGCGTAGCTGCGTCGCCAACTCTTGATTGGACATCTCGGGAGCTCTTTCCTGCGGTTGGAATCGCTCTTGTTCCTGGGGAATCCTCTCTAATCTTTGATCGATTTCGGGGTCCCTTTCTTCGAAATTTGGTCGAATTTCGGGCGTAACGACGTCCCTTTTCGGTCCTGCTAATTCGACCTTTGGCGGCGGTGACCTTTTGAAATTTTGCTGCGGCGGTCCATCGGCGTCTGGGTTTGGATTTGCCGGGCCTGCCTCCTGCGGATCGATGGCAATCGCTGGTGGTCGGTCAATTGGTACGCCTGTATCTTGAGGCGTAAAATGCATTGCATTTTGTTGCAATGGTTGAACCCTCGCGGGAGTTTGATCTGGGATCACTGGGTCCGGAGCAGCCTGCCGTTGCTGATCTCCGTCTCCCAAATTGACTAGATTCCCAGCACTCGCCACTCTGGGTGGTGATCTACGTAAAGTATTACCTCTCGGTATCCTTTCGTTAGGCATTTTAAATCCTGCTAACTTTCTGTAGAAACCTGGAGGATTTTCTTTTCTCCTAGTCTGACTACGAAGTTCCGTGGTAAGGAGTTAAAAGCCACCACTTGTTGTGCAGGTCTTTCCTTAAGAGGCGTAAGAAAAGATTGGGTCTGAACTGACCTGTTAGAACTGATACCTTGGCTAAGCCTCGGTGATCTGTGCAACAGTCCGTTTGTCCCCAGACCTACAACAACAAAGATAAACTTTGTTCTAAATACGGGGGCCTTACCAAAGACCTCCGCAGTCTCCTAGATGAGACAAGGAATCCCCTCAGGGATAAACTTACTTGGGTATAACCCGAAAGGGGTTTCCCAAAACTTACTTGATGTAAGCCGGCGCCTGGGCCTCTGGCCCTCCGCCATCGTCGATGCGAATTATCTAAACAAATAAACGAATATGTTAAGCAATAAATCCGACGAAATATGTAAAACGAATGTGGGTACACCACAGTAGAATACTCATAAACAAAAGACGTTGCTGGGAAAATTATATTTAGGGACGCCAGCAAAGAACACCAAAAATATAATAAAAAACGATATTAAGTGAAGAATGATTTCACTTTCATTTTTCGTCTTTCTTTGGCGCTCCATTCTATGCAAATGTCTGCGCCGCTGGTCGTCCCTTTTCGTCGATTTGCATGTTGATTTCCCCACACGAAATTGGCATCAACAGGGTGCCCAACAACGTCACTTTTTAGATACCAGTGATTGGAAATTAATGCTGACTGTTTTTCCTATGATTCAAAAGAAATTCAGCACTTTCAATATTGATTTGTTTGCCAATCGTCACAACACTCAGCTATCAACCTTTGTCTCTTGGAAACCTGATCCAGATGCCTTTGCTGTAGATGCATTCAGATTGAGTTGGCATGCATGGAACTCGTATGCTTTCCCACCTTTCTGCCTCATTGGCCGCACTTTGCACAAAGCAAAACTTGAAGCAGCTCATTTAGTTATTATTGTTCCAGTTTGGCAGAGGCAACCATGGTGGCCCCTTCTGTTGTCCTTAGCAGTAAGTGGACCTCTCCTCCTACCTCATTGGAATGACATGATAGAGAACAGCATGAAACAATTACACCCATTGGTGTTGAACAAATCTCTGACTCTGTCAGCACAGAAAATCTCAGGAAATTCTGGGTAGGCAGAGGAATTTCTGCAGAAGCAACCTCCATCATGCTTCAGTCTTGGTCTATTGGAACCCAAAAGCATTACAACTCGGCCATTAAAAAATGGTGTAGCTGGTGTACTGAACACCAGATTAATACTTTACCAATATCTCAATTAATTGATTACCTAATGGCCTTGTACATAGATAACTCCAAATTTCGCACCATTTCAGCTTCAAATTCAGCAATTATGGGCTTCCTCCTCGAAATAGGCCTGGACCTTTTGGGAAATGGGCAAATTTCACGTTTTATGAAAGGACTGTTCCATGTGATCCCTCCTCAACCAATATATTCAAAAATTTGGGACGTAGCCTTAGTCCTTGATTTCCTCAGAAAGGTCGAACAAGCAAAAACCAGTCATAAAATGTTGACACTAAAAACTGTAATGCTTTTAGTATTAAGCTGCCCCAAATGAGCCTCTGAAATTCAAAAATTATACATCAATTATATCGAATTCCACAAAAACTTTGTCTCTGTGACCATTCCCGGTATGACCAAAACTCGAGGTTCTGGTCCGCCAATCAGTTTTCGGATCAATAAGTTCTCTGACAGGGCCATCTGTCCATATTACTTTCTTCAAAAATATATTCTTTTCACAGTAAATGACAGAAGCAAGGATAACAGATGCTTTCTTTCCTTTGTGCATCCGTACAAAAGTGTTTCTACAACCACAACTACTTAGAACACAAAATCATCCCAGCAGAAGAGGAATTATTCTGAGCTACTTGGCTTGAGTTGTGTCATCATGTACAACAATATCTTGATGTAGTTTGGCAACTGTTACAATTTGATGTCACTGTGGATGCTCGTGCATTTCTCCAAAGATCAGATGTCATTGCAGAGTTCACTGGTGAGGCTCTTACCATTTGGCATTGCAAAAAAGTGAATGCCACATTTATCCACTGGGATTATAAAGTGAAAGACACTTGCTATAAGTATCTTCCTGTTCAAGTTGGTCAGGAAACCTTCTTTGTATCACCTGGTGGACATGATCCATTGGATAATAGTCTCTCAATCGACTGTCATCATCACACAGTCGGCATATACAGGATGAGTTTCACTTGGTCAACCCTTTCAGGGTCGATTCACGTCAGCAGAATCCCTCTCAAGCTGACCTTGAATGGCCACTTCAAAATTCCACAATTTGAAGCACCAGCACTTTTCCATGACAGAATGACAATGACACCAGTGACCTATGCATTTTTTAAGCAGTACGTCTACTAGACTCATCAACTTGAAAATGTGATTGATAAATTATTGAACTTCACAGCTGGAATGTCTCTACAGCCTGATACACTTTATCAAACCCTGTCAGGTTTTGGAAATGGCCTTTTCACTTCATTGGAAGGGGCTGGTCAAGCTTTAGGCCACATACTCGATGAATCACAGTATAATTTATCCAGTGGACTAAGGCTTTACTTGCAGGTCCATTGCAATTACTATTGAATCTTGTCGCTGCTGTTGGTTAGACAGCTTATTTTTTCCTAATATGGTATAAAAACCATTCCAGAAACAAAACTAGTATACGAGTAAGGAAGAATCCCAATGCAGCAGACACTATACTAGGATCAGCATTTTTGCATTTGGCAAACATGCGACCACCCTCCTCTGTGCCTCCAACATAAGTGACTGCAAACTTGGCAAAACACTATGATGAGCCGATTGTCACATTCGATTTACAACCTACCAACATGTGCCCTTTTGCGGAAGATGATTTCAAACAGCAAAGAATATCTCACATCCCATGCCTGCCTGATGAACAGATCTGGCTCACCACATATTGATGTCTTGCTGGATGAATGCATATCAGTGCTTGCTCTCCTTGACACTGGTGCCGTTTTTTCTGTGATCATCAAGCAATCTCACTTAAAAATTCCGAATGCACGAATTTTCAAAACCGATTTACAACTGTTTGGAGCAACAGGTGATCTATTACAGCTATTAGGGTATGGATATGTTACGGTACGTTTGCTGACGTCCATGAGACCATAATGGTCTTGGTCCAGCAGGATCCAACTGTGGACTTAATTTTGGGAATGAACTTCCTGATTTTGTTTGATATGATTAAGTTCCATTGGAATAAATCAAAAATTCAGTTCAAGGACAAGAGTGTCCACTGTGCTGGTCTAAAGTGTGGACCCTTCAAGGGGGTCCAGCTAGACACATCAACCACTCACCTGGACTTCATAAATATTGATGAGGACACTGACATCATCAGCCTGCATGATTGTTTCATTTATAGTGAAATTGATACTGTGCAGCATCACAGCATAGCAGGACAATCACTATCCACTATTTGGTGCAGTAAATGTCTTATCAGGTGCATGCACTCGAACGCCACATCTTTCAGTCTTTCTAAATCGTGTCACATTAAACGAAGTGGGGGCCATGTCACATTAACTGAATTGGTGATCAGTCACATTGATGGGGAAACCCATACCATATTCCATAGGAAATAGGGTCATGACACTGCAAGTGACATGCTGTGACCCCATTGGGTGGCTCCATTATGGTTCTTTGTTTCGGAAACCTAACCCAGCTGGTACTACCACAGGTAAACCTATGATGTACCTCGGCCTTGTCCTTGGGTTCAGCTGTAGAATAATGGACAACGCGGCCAGGTCAGGGGTGCCAATCCCTAGTCCTCATTCACTGGGAATGAGGGACGGTGCCATTCCCAGAATGGCGTACTGTAGGGGACCCGATTGTTAACCTAAATCCCCTTATTGGCCCTGACCTTAAGGGTCTGAGGGCTTTCTCAATTGAGGGTACTCCCAAGGGAAACTAGCTTAAGGAGGATCACCATGAATATACCCTCAACAATAACAACCCCTGAGAAGATTAACTAAATCCTCTTCTCAAAGTACTCGGCACTGGGCGACGGGTTCAAGGGTCAAAGCCTGGGTCCTACGGACGGCGGTGAGTGGGTACGGGAGTCCGGAACGATTCGGCATAGAGGGTAATGCGGCTGTGGGTCAGCGAGCGACGGTATCAAACGTTTGCTCGGGGAGGCAACAGGGGTTCTTGATCAATGGCGACGGGGGTGAACTCCTGCGGTTGGGTTACTGTAACTGGCAAGGTACGGGAGACCAAGGGCGAAAATATCCAAATTTATTTGACAGGCAACAAACGCGGATGAAATATGTAAAATATAATAACGACGAGCGGCAGACGCGAAAGTCAGGCTATAAACACAACAAGACGATTAGAGTCGAAGACAAGACACAAAAATGAGTTGAAGAAGACACAAAATTGACAAAACAAGCCCTTTTAGAGGGCCCCATAAACTACAGTATGCCTTGGGCGGAGTTAACACTCCCCCAAGCTAACTTCTGCAGCGGAAATCGCTGCAGAAGATGCCTATGGTCACATAGACATTTTTCCAGTTCACAACGTTAAGCATTGGGGCGAGTTTTCACTCTCCACGCTTAGCATAGGAACCTCATCTAGTGAGAATTTCAAACTAGTGGTTTCACGTTGCGAAACGTTGCTAGTTTTTACTGATAAGAGGTGCACGTTGTGCTCCAATTACAGTGATGAGCTCGGAGAGCTTATCTCTAACGGAAATTCTTGACTAGCGGGTTACATACTGTAGTCTACGTGTGCAATAGAAAATAATAAATCAAAATGGAAATAGAAGTGTGCAAATGAAACAGAAATGAAACATAAAAAGTACACACAGAAATTGCATGTGAAAATTATAAAAACGAAACGTAAAATTGATGTAAATTAAAGTAACACAAAACGTTGCGAAAAACATAACGGAAAAGTATGATGTGAATCACATGACGATCGGCGAAATTCGTTGGCAGGTGACAATGATCACACCATGGCTAATTCAATGGTTGATTCAGGTGCAGTGTACTCTTTGCTTGACAAACCAGTTGCTGATGAGATACTGAATCTGAAAATAACCCAAACAAAAGCCTCACCAATAGCAGCCAATGATTACCCCATTGCATTGTGTGGTGTCGCATTTGTTACGGTAGCAACACATGATGTTGATGAAATGATCTTGGTGCAAATACAAGAAAACTGTGCTGTGGATCTGATCCTCGGTACAAATTTTTTGGCTCGTTTCAACCATGAATTGGGAAAATTGCTACATTCAGCTGAAACAAGAAAAAATACCCTGTGAAGGCATGTGGTACAATCCAGCAACTGCTCGTGGAGCAATCACATTAGATGAGCCTCTCCTTATTGAACCTAGATCCATCATGAATTTTTCTGTCGCTGTGTCACAGCAGTATATATATGCACGTGATGTAAAATTTGAACCTAAACCTCGAGCTGATCGCCATCCAGATGTCTACTTTGCGGCATCCGTTGCTACGGTCATGGATGGACAAATTCGAGTTCAGGTCCTCAACCTTAATAAGTATCATGTGAAACTTTATCCAGGCATGATCATCAGGGATATAAAATGTTATGCTGAAAACATAACAGAATGCTGTTCATGTTCTCAGTCCAGCTGATGCTTCATCCTGGAGCAAAGAGCAGCTGTCAGTATCTGATACTTTGACAACATCAGAACGTCAGCAACTAGTTGATTTACTAAGCCATTACTCCCACCTGTATGCTGTGGATGAGAAAGACACTGGTCGTACAGACCATGTACAACATTGTATTGATACTGGGAGTAATCAACCAGTCTGTAAACGTACCTTTAGGACATCGCCTAAACAGAAGGAAATCATTGCCAAGGAAATCAAAGCTTAAGAAAATACAGGCATCATAAGCAAGAGCATATCTCCTTGGTGCACGAATGTGGTGTTAGTCCGAAAAAAGACAGCACTCACAGACTGTGCATAGATTTTCGTGGGCTCAATGAAGTCACAAAAAAAGACCCTTACCTACAAAGAATTGATGACATTCTGGACACACTAAATGGTATGCAATATTCCACTACTCTCGACCAAGCAAATGCATACTGGACGATCCCCATTGCCAAAGAGCACAGGGAGAAAACAGCATTCACTACACCACTGGGATTGTATGAATTAAAATTATCTCCCATTTGGGTTGTGCAATGCTCCTGCAATCTTCTAACGACTCATGGGCACTCTCTGTTAGGCATCCAGTAGAATACAGCATTTAATCTACTTGGATGACATTCTAGTTTTCCTTAGAACATTCAACAAGATGCTTGAATGGCTCAAGGATGTTCTAGATCGGTTAACGGATGGAGGCATGAAACTACGCCTCAATAAATGCAGGTTCTGTTCTACAGAAGTTGAATATCTTGGCTATAAGATTTCGGCTAATGGAATTGAACCTGATGGGAAAAAGATTGCAGCCATTAGAGAACTATTTGCACCACAAAATGCTAGGCAAATCAAGTCCTTCTTAGGTCTTGTGTCATACTACCCCCCGGTTCATTAAAAACTGTGCGCAAATCTGTGAACCCCTGGCACGGCCGATAAAGAAAGAACAGAAATTTGCATGCGGTCAGGAACAACAAAAAGCCTTTGAGGATCTCAAGGTATGCTTGATGAACCCACCCATTCTGGTTCATCCCAATTTCAACAAACCATTTATCCTACAAACTGATGCATCCATTGAAGGAATAGGCGCAGTATTGAGCCAAAAAAGGGGAAGATGAATCAGATCATCCAGTTGTATATGCCAGCCGAGCTCTCAAGCCTGTGGAGAAGAACTATCCGATCACGGAGCTCAAGACCTTGGCAGTCATAGAATTTGTCAAATACTTTCGCCCATACCTGTATCAACATCAGGTAATAATAGAAACTGACCACACAGCTGTGAAGGCTGTGCTGAACAAAGAGAACCCCTCGGCTCGCATTGCTCGAAGGGGGCTAGCTCTCGCTGATGTGCATTTGGACATCCAACCCAAACAGGGCACAAAAAATCGCAATGCTGATGCACTCTCCCGATTGCCTGATAAAAGTGTTCAACCACACTTCAACATCAAAGAAGCAGACTGTGCCTGACCGGAAATTGCAAATGATTCAGCCTTCATTGGCGTTATCACTTACAAGAGCAATTTTGACATCAAGGTTGAGCAGGCTGATGATGATTATCTGAAACATATAATCAATCATTGACAGAACAATTATTCTTCTCTTGATAACAACAGCTACAAATTGTTGGATGGTGTCCTATAAAAACTCCAAAACAGGGTGGAAAAGTTGATGATTCCACAATCACTGGTAAAAGAGTTCCTGAAAACACATCATGATGACCAGTTTGCGGGTCATTTCGGGGCCCAAAAGACACTGCAGCTTATTGCCAGCAAATACTCATGGCCAACAATTAACAAAGATGTGAAAAATTACTGCAGGCTCTGTACATTCTGCCAGGTAAACAATCCTGCCAGACACAAAATCAGGGCAAATCTGAAACCTATCAAGGTGACCAACTCATTTGAAAGGATGGGTGTGGACTGCATGGGTCCACTCACCATTTCAGAGAATGGGAATCGATTTATTTTGGTCTTCATTGATCACTTCACAAAGTACATTGAGGCTTTTGCAGCGCCTGATATCACTGCTGCAACTATAGTGAAACTCTTCGTCACCGAAATTCTTTGTCGACATGGGGCTCTCATGATTCTGCAATCAGATTGAGGTACAGACTTCACGTCAACTCTCATGGCTGAGATCACGAAACTCTTTGCCACCCAAAAAGTGCACACAATGGCTCGTCACCCTATGGCAAATGGGGAGGTGGAGAGAGCCAATCAAACATTGGCTGTCAGAATCAGAATGTATGTAGAAGCAAATCACAAAGACTGGGATGATCATCTACCAAATGCAGTCCTTGCGACAAACATCCATGTTAATGAATCTACTCAATTCTCACCATTTGAACTGGTTTATAGCAGGCTCCCCAAACTGCCCATTGATGCAACATTGAATTATAAACCACCATTGCATTTCATTGATTTGGAATCATATCAACATGAAGTGAAGCGTCACTTTACAGCAGCATTGACTATCGTGCAAGACCAGATCAAAAAATCTCAAGACCGTTATGCACAGTTCTATGACAGAAACAGCCACAACATAGAATACAAGGTTGGGGATTTTGTACTGAAACAATCAATGGCCACAAAAAAGGGGCTGATGCTGAGTTCATGCCTCTGTATCAGGGACTATTTGTAATAATCAAGCTTGATTACCCAAACATCACAATAGCTAGCCCTGATGATCACTCAAAATGTGAGATCATCCACGTGAACTGGACAAAGAAATTCAACCCAAAAATTGATTAAAGCTATTGTAACGACTAGTTCTTAGTGATACTTTATTTGATCCTAAAAAGAACGGTGGCGATGGACAAACAGGGTGGGATACAAATACAGCAATGATAAAATACATAGGAAATCGACAATCGCTTGCTCAACGACAAAAATAACACACAATGATTGCTTGCAAATAACAAAACTCGGTTTGACTGCTTTCGAAAAATCTGGCTCTCAAAAAGAAGCACGCTTGCAAATATCTAAAGGTCTCAAAAATCTGACGAAATCATGCTTTGCTTCTCTTTGAATACAGCTTCTGTGGCCACTTCCTTGGCATCACCAGAGGTCTTGTTTCCGACAGTCTTCTTCCGCCAATTGCTGCTTCTTGCTTCTTTCATCTTGCTAGTTTGGTCACGCCTCCCAACGCTTTCCTGGTACCCTATGCTTTTTGTGCTTTCCTTATGCTTACTTACTACGGTGGGCTTAGCCACACCTCTATGCTTCTGTGCATGCTTCTGTATCTATTTCTTCTGTGTATACATGTTTTATCAGACCATCACTACCATTCCACTTGAGAATAATGTCTGGCGGTGCTTTTACTTTTTACTGTGTGCAGGTGTTGTTTACGATTTTTATGAGAAATTAATGTAGCCGTGGAATGTGTACTTTTGTGTAGGTTCTAGGGGACCAGCTGCCGATGTGCAAATTAATTGGGGCGTCTTAATTGGGTCAATGGCGACTACTGGGGTGTGGGAATGATCAAAATAAAGTACTTCACATAATTTTACAGGAATGTTTGGGTGTGAATCCCAGACAGCCTTGAGACGATAGATTAAGAAATGAAATAATATTTAATAAATGAATATCACATAGTGTACACTATATATTTACAGTACCGTGTTAGCATGTATGTTACACAATCCAATCGATCGATCAACTGTGATGACGAGAATGGACAACAGAATCAATCCCCCAAGTCAAAACCACCATGTGATCAAGTTGTAAGACGACAGCCACAAACGAGGACATTTGATCTCAAGGAGGGAAACGTCAAGGAGTCCAGCAGTGAAGCTGAGGAAGAACTATGAAATGATGACGTCAGTCATTACAGTGCCATTTTGTTTTATTATATTTTCGCCTTAACAAAAGTTAGCTGCGCTTTTGCTCGACAAGTTTTATCTCATGCTATTCTTGGGAAAGCATGAGGGCGTGGTGCACAGGTGTGGCACCATGGAATGCATGAAATTCAACATGCATAAAAATAACCCGTGTCTAAACAGCACGTTTCACGGACTACTGTAACCTACTGTAAAGAGTAGTATATATCATCTGGGGAGACAGTGAAGAGGCAGTCTTCGAGCTTTCGAGTCTTCTTTTCCAGTTGTTTGGAGTTGTAGTCATAATTTTTTTTTGATCGTCAGCTAATATTCTAAATCGTCCATGGCGTTCGTTGTCAAGTTATTGTTCGTCAACCAGTAAAGTATTTGGTAAGCTTCAACCGTTTATTTCACATCATCGTCTGGGGTCATCCCTGCGCCCCAGATAATCCGATTCATAGTACTGATACAGTTCCCAGTTATATCCTACACTTAGTCAGGGTGTAACAATACTCAGCGTGTGAAACTACTCAAAATATCTCCGACTCAGATATTAATTTTCAACTTTTAGGTCAATATGGCAGAAGGTAGAATCTCTCAGAAATTGTGTCTTAAGCCCTATTCCCAAGTGAAAAACCCTAGGATTTAATCGGCGATTCTAAGGAATGAATAATTTGCAGAAAGCCTAATTCAGAAGTGAAAAAATCCTAGAATTTTTGTTGCCGATTCATTGGATTCAGCCGGCGACTGCACTTCTGAATTGGGCTTTGGGAGCGAGAAAAGAGCAGCTAGACGATGCATTAGGAAACATAAAAACCCATTTATTACAATAATTGACATGAGCTCAGGACAAAATGTACCAAGCGAGCTTATATTGTACTTCAATAAACAAGATCTTTGCTAAATTTTGAACGTTATAAAATAATGCACGATAAAGAGAACCCGAGGTGAATCTTAAATGACACACAATTAGAACATAATAGCGTAAACATGGAAATGCAATGGAGACTGCTAACGTATAACTGTAAAGTAAACATTTTCAGGTGCTTACCAGCTCCTTAAGCAGAATTTTGAACACACGCCGAAGAGATTCGCTAAAAATTACTTGCACCAAGTTTAAAAGTATTAACACTAACTTTCGTTCGTCTCTGATGGTCGTGAGAAGCCAAAAATTTGCACCATTATCTCAAAAATGTCCATATAGTACATTACACTAATATCGACATAACCTAGGACTGTAATTAACAGAGGTGTAGACATTAGAAAATAACTTCGAATTTTTATAAATTTTCAAGCGCATGTGATAAGATAAGATGGATATGCGTGATTATCCGAATAGACAACGAAAATGCTTGGATTTTTCGCTTTGTCCACTGTACTATCATAGCGAATTTTTTTTGTCGGATCGTATTCCGGTGCGGTCTTCATGTTTTGATCGCCGAGGCAGTAATTGCCCGTTAAAACGTTGCAGTAAAAAACGGTTTTACCATATCGAATGCTGTAAGAAAAGTCTTTGTGGAAATAAGATCCTTGGCCATACGTGACGCCTGAAAAGAAAAACGTCCAAGTCACATAAACAAAATCTACGGTACTTTTACGACACGATTTCTGAGAAGTTCGATCACATACCGTATTGCCCAGTGATAATTTAAAAATGGATCATACTTCAAATTTGTATTAGCGTTTTTCAGTGATTCTGCTTGGGGTGGTATAATTCAGCTCAGGGAAGACCCAATGAAATAGATGAATATTCATTTTACTCCGCAGATATTAAACTATTCTTCAGTCAATCACTCTACGCTTTCTATAACTGCTTAAAGTAATGGAAAAGAGCGAAAAATATGAAAAATCTTGATTACGCGCATTGCCGGGAGCCTTCCAATAGGATGCCGTAGAATTTTATTTTCTGATTGAATTGAGAAATGGGCCCCTACAGTAGTTGCTGTAGAAGTTTTATCACGATTTGCATGTCTTGTGGGAAACTGCACTGCATCAGATTGCTCCCACTCCCACAATGTGCTTAATTTGACATGCTCGCTCAGATATTTCAGCTGGTGACCAATATGGTTACACGGTCATTTTATAAAGCTAATACTAGCACATTTCCTCGTAGAAAACTACTTAACAAAATTGGGTTTTACACTTCCTATAAACCTTCTTCAAAGCAACAAATCTAGGGTCAAAAAATTGAAGCATCTAATTTAAGCACACCGTCGAGCACCATCACATCTAATGCCGCAAAATTTAGTTTGGTTTGATTATACACTTGTTCAGTCTGTACGCAGCACATTATTCAAGTCCATGTTTCATAAAGCAACGGACAGGCATTTTTCCGTGCAACATGCAATCTTCTTTGTATACTTTGCATCTATGTAACTTCTAGAGATGTATGGGGTACCCGGACCCGAAATAAAAACCGAAATTCCCCGACCATTTTGTTGGACCCGGACCAGATATCCTTAAAATTTTGGACCCGGAAAAACCTCATATTTTCAAAATATGCTACACGATACTAGAGATGAATCAGGTACCTGGACCCCAAACAAGACCCGAAATCACCAGACCATTTTGTTAGACCCGTACCTGAACCCGTATCCGATATTCTTACAATTTTGGACTCGGACCCCATATTTTCAAAAACCGTCAAATGTCAATATCCGGCGTTTTGAATAGCATTTTTGAACAGTTCTCAGAAATATCTATTGATCACACATGTAACGGGACACTGAGGTCTGGGGATGAGATTGGGCGACTTTTTCGGGCCGGGAGTCGCTGATTCCCCGAAATTTTAGGGGGGGGGTTCTTTGAAGGAAAATTTTTTTCATCGAATAGGTTCGAGAACGGTTCAAAAAGTAGTAATTTTTGTCTTAAAGACAGTAAAAAATGTATTCATGGCACGAAGCGCCGCGAAAATTGACGTTTTAAACTGTTTTTTGTTCAAAAACTGACATTTTTTAGTATTTTTCGACCAAAAGTATCCAAAAGTATAGGGGTCCCTATGACTACTAGGGATGCAACGGGTACCCAAACCCGAACCCGGATATCAGGTACCCGAGCTATTTTCAGCTACCCGAACCCAAACTGAACCCGAATATTTTAGAAAATTTTTTCGGCTTTTATTCGGGTTTATAGGAGACTTTAGGTCACCTCGGTAGACATAGAGCTACCCAATTCTGTCAAAATTCGTTGTAAAGTAGAGAACGATTTTTCTGACGAAGCTGTTGCGTACGACGAGAATTTTCATTTTGTTGCTGCAGTTGCGAAGAATGTTGCGAAGAACTCCTTTCACTATAATTTTTGTTGAAATGGAAAGTTACGAATATGAAAAAATTAAAAAAGTTATAATATGAATTACCCAAAACTTTTTCATTAATGGTTATTATTACTGTTACATTAATACAAGCATGATGCACAACGTAACGCATTATTTAGGAAAACGTTTGTAAAATTTGAGAGAGAATACCCTCGCTCTTTGGTTACCGGAAACTTAATAGCTCACCATTTACGCCGGACATGCTACGGTCAAAGCAACCATCGCATATGCTAGTGACGCGATCGGGCGCCGTACCGTGAAAGAGAAAACGTTCGCTCGGTAGGTTGGCCGCAACAACTTTTTCAACTTCTCTCTTGGCCAAAACGTATTGTTTGAAGCGCGTAGGGTTTTCGACACGTTCGATCTAAAAACTCCAAAGTGGAATAGAACCAGTGTTTTTTTTGCACCGGGCTTTCTGTATAGCGCAGAAAAGCCAAACTAAAGTTTCTGCACTGCGGTTTTCTCCTGTTACCACTGTTTTTTTCCCTCGAGCCTTCCCCCAAATGGGGAAAGGGGTCAAAATTTGTTACCCCATTTTCCCGAAGTCGTTTTTCGCTTAAAAATGCTCATAGAGGCTTTATTTATGTATTTTTGAGCTTTTTCAAACCTTCTGCTCTTTTTAGAGCCGTTAATTCATTGAAATTGAGGAAACATTTGAATTTTTCGAGTTTGATCGAAGTCTAGTCTACAAGTACTATGGAACAAATTTTCCAGCAAACTATCCAAGAGCATAATGGCTTTGAAATACCTAAATGAGAAATCGACGGTTACAGAGCACCCCATGGGGGGGGGTATGGGGGGGGGGGTATTACCCCCGTCTTAGATTTGAAAATTCATTTACTACCCCCATAAAAACAGCTCACTATACCAAAAAATTTTGGTAGACTTCATCCTCTCCCCAGTAGGTTATACTAATTCGAGAAAAATAGCAGAATGTGTGATTCTGAGGAATTACTCACTGCTCTTTTTGACACATTTACTGAGCAAATGATAATGGGAAAGTATGCAACTTCTGTGCCATATAGCGATTTTTAGGAAAGTATATCAGTACATTAATATATACTACTTGTAGGAAATCATTATAAATATAATTAGGAGATGAAATAATGACTTACGTATATGTGATTAATCAAAAAATCGCCCCTTGGGAAGAAAAACATTATGTTCTTAAAATTCTGCCTCTTCATGCTCTCCTTTCCTTTTCTCCGCTTCTGCGTTGGGTCTTCTGTGCGCGTATGGTTACCCAAGCTGCGGCATACTTTCCTGCTATGAGTTGAGACATGTGAGGTCTGTTGATGTGGATCAGGAGTGGTACTTGGTTTCAAACTCGTAGTTCATAGTCTAATGGGATTAATAATACTAAAGCCACATTCAGCATCAGGACTTTCAATTGGAAGCACTGTTCCAAGCCTAATCAGTGATGGAATAAACCCATACTGCTGAAGATGCTGGTTGAAATAATGTTTCCAAACGTATGTTGTGCCCGATTCTTGAAATGTTCAGGAATCAGTTGGCACAACAGTCTTCAAAGTGTGGCTATTCTGTACGTATAATTAGTGCATTAAAGTTGCAGGATTGGGAGCTGGAAAATGGAGTTAAACCAGTAAATGTTTGTTGAGTGTAAAAAGCATAAAGTAGGGGTATTATTCATTTATGTAAGTTCTATGTGGTTAGAGTACTACAACTCCCCCCTCCTTGGCAAAAAGCTGTGAGCAAAAAAAAAAAAAGGTCACGGTATATTTCACGTACTACCCTTAAAATTTACGATTTTACCCCTACCTAAATTTTCGACCTTGGGGACCTCTGGACGGTTAAGTCCTCTATGATGACAAGTTAGAGCCCAAAAAAGATACTAATCTTTCCAGAGCGAAGCGCAGGAAAATTTTTTTGCGTATTGACATTCCGCGATGCTGAAAATCAATTTTCCGAACATTTATTTCAAGAATTACATTCGAATTTTGTGTTTAAAAGTCGTAATTATTTCTAGAATTTTATATTTGAAAAATTTTTAAACCAGTAATTTATTCGCGAACTCTCATGAACTTGGCCGAAAAGATATGAGTAAGTGTAGAAATTTCCGAAAACTACTTCCATGAAGCTTTTGGATTGATTTTACGTTAAGAAAGGAATAATCGCTTCAAAAAGTTTACAGACTTGATGTATTAATCCTTCTCAAAAAATGTGTCAAAGAAAAAAATGTAAATTTTCATCAAATATCAAAATAAAATAATGAGATAAATATGTTTAAGATGATGAAAACTATTAAAGATTAAATAATAAGTGAAAGTAGACATGCTAGAAGCTGCGCCTGAACTAGGAAATAAATAATGATGCTTTCTAAAGTTGTAACCGCACCGGAAAATTTTGAGATTATGACCTTCTAAAATGCACAAAAATGCATCTTTTCTGTATTCAATCTGATGAAACACATAGCCAAAATTCTGCACCAGTTCAGAAATCAACAAAAAAAAAAATTCTGCCTAAAAAAGCCTAAAAAGTCTGCACTGTGCAGAAAAAAACTGAACAGAACTTTCAGCAAGAGAAACATGTAACATTACTGTAAAAAAACATTTCCGCGTTTGAGACTGTATAACTTGCTGGCACAAGGAACCTAAATTCATTCGAGATTTTAAAATCGTGAGATACGAAGAAGAATTGATAATTCCGATGCACTACAGGTTTGAGAAGAATATTGACTTTGATTGAGAAGCGTGCCTAGGAAGCAGGTTTTTTTTCTTTTTTTCTCGACAATTGTCTCTTGAGGTCAAAATTTTTCAGACCCATCCAAATTTCGGCAAGCCAAAACTAAAAAGTTTGTAAACGAATGTGGTAGTAAAAAACAATGTTTTTTCAACAAATTTATTCAAAATTACAGTAGAACACATTACAAATAAATTATTTTGAATGTATTCTCAATCACACACAGAATAATATGGCTCACATATTAGATCAGCCATTATTCAAATCAATTACCAGGATTTTTTTGCACAAGCCAGGTTGCAATGTGCAACTTGGGGAAAAATTTGGTTGCACAGATAAATTTGTAGTTGCTAACTCTAAAATTGATAAATTCACTTGGGTTTTTTCTTTCACTTAGGCTTCTTCAGACAGCAAGAACCTCTGTCATTTTCCCATGCGGATGATGTTTTAATCCTCTTCCAAATGCAAAAAGTTATGTTCACGAAAGCCTTAAATTCTAAACGACTGCAATATGATTTTGTGTAAATCTAGAGAAATCTCCATTTTTGTCAGATATGCGAAAAAACAAACATTCATCTACAACATGCTGATGTCTAAAAGCTATAAGCATAAGCTGGGCTGTAGGGATGCAACGGGTCCGACTTTTTCGAAATAACGGGTCCGGGTCTGGCTATTTCAACCATAACGGGTCCGGGTCTGAGAGATTCAAAATAACGGGTCTGGGTCCGGGTCTACAATGTTATTTTATACCAGGGCCGTGCACAAGGGGGGCGGGGGCGGCCGCCTCCCCCATTGAGGCAGTAACTCTAAACCGAAAAGATGCATTTTGGTGGACTTTGAAAGGTCAAAATCTCAAAATTTTCAGGCGCTTCGCGCCGGTATTTATAACTATATTCTATCAGGCGCGGCCGTTAGCATATCTACTTCGACTTACTAATTAATGCTCAACAGTTTCTATCAATCAAGTTAGCTCGTTTCATTTTCTAATCGTTTACAGTCAATTATGTCGCCGAAAATTGAGATTTTTCATCAAGTCTCTCAATTTTATCTCTCGATGATTGGAATTTTTTAAACGTTTGCAATCTGAACTTTTGCGTTTATTGAAGGTGGAAATTGAAGACATTACTCTAGAACGCGATTTCAAAACATTTGTTCACGAATTATCTGTTAGAGAGATTTATTTTTCAGCGTTTTAGAATACAAAAACCCGAAAATTACGAAAGGCAAATTACGCTTCATCAGTCTGATTTTAACTTATTTCCCAACATTATGAAGGTTCATTTTCCAGCGTTTTAGAAAGTGAAAATCAAAAAATTTTTCCGGCGCTCCGCGCCGGACCATTCTATACAACACCAATATATTCTTCATGAGCTCATTTTGACTAACATAACCAGAATTTTCTCAATTTTTTCCTCATTTTTGCAGGTTTCTGACTACAAATACAACAAAATGCTTGGGTATGCTCCTAAAATGCATAAAAAAGCATCCGTAGCCACATTATAAGCGTTTTTAAAAATGTGGAAAATTTTTGGAAAATGAGGAAAAAAATTTTGGGTCCGGTTCTCATGTGGAAAAAATCTTCGAGGAAAAAAACGGTGATGCACACAGTATATCCGCGTAAGATCAACATTTTCTGGGGCTATTCAGTGAAAAAATCTAGTCGGCCCCCCTATGAAAAAATCCAGCGCACGGCCCTGTTTTATACACATACATTGTATTAAAAGTATGCTTGCTCATATTCTATTTTGATTTATCAATTATAAAAGAAGCAATAGTCAAGGTTTTATGCTGATGTATAAATAAAGCTTTATTGCTTGTCTATATTTATGCCAATAATTTTGCATACGGAGCTCTGAGGTCTGGGGGGGGGGGAATTGGAGCACTTTTTTCGGGCCGGGGGTCAGTAATTCCCAAAATTTTGGGGGGACGGGTCCCTAAAGGAAAAAAAATTCGATTTTTTCATGAAAAATGTCCGAAAACCGGTTCAAAAAGTAGTAATTTTTGTCTAAAAAATGATAAAAAATGTACTTATGGCTCGAAGCGCCGACAAAATTGACGTTTTTGACCATTTTTTGTTCTAAAATTGACATTTTCCATGAAAAAATGACATTTTTCAGTATTTTTCCGACTAAAACTATGAGGGTCCCTAGGGATACCATATGGATTGGAAAATCCTGGGGGGGGGTCGCCCAATGGCTAGCCATATGGTCGACGATTTCTGGGGGGGGGGGAGTTCCCATAGCACTTCCCCCCAATTACATGTATCATTTTGACGATTATGTTCAACATATAAATATTTTTTTGTAATTACTTTATATGCTTTTTCAAACGTATGAAATAAACATGAATGGCTGATATAAATTTCAGCCTGAAAATGCCTAAATCTGTTACAAGTCTTTTATGGGATTATTTTGAATTGACATCAGAAAACAAGTCTAAGTGCAATATATGTTTGTGAAGCATCCACCAAAAATATGGTGGATGCTTTACAAACAGGCATACCAAAACGTTTTGGGTCGTTCGAAAGTGACACGTTAGAAGATTTCAAATACTCTCTCATATTCACGATAAACAATCAATGCTGTATATAATAATGCTACTCTGGATCTATTTTGCAGAAATTTTTCGATAGCGACGTTTCTCAACCCTCGCTATAAGGAGAAATTCTTTGAAAAACCATCAACACTGAACTTTGTGAAATGCGAGATTCTACAGTATGCCAAGGATGACGAAGAATTGTTTGAAGTGCCCAGCAAAAAATCCAAAACGAAAAACAGTGGCGGCAATATTCATCAATCTAAAGCATGGTCAGACTTTTTTAACCAAACAAGCAGCAGCGAAAGTGAAGAAGAGGATGAAAATATTGACGTCCAAGAGGTACGAGTAATTACAAAGATCATGTAGTCTTCACTTTCAAAAATTACTTGAAATCATTTTCTTTTCAAACAGGAGATTGAAAAATATTCGAAAGTCAAATGAATTGATGTTGATGACGATCAGGGCAAAAAGTTCCCATGTTTGCAAAAACTTTCGCGTCAATTTTTGGTGGCTCCACCAACCAGCGTTCCGTCTGAGCAATTGTTCAGCGGTGCTGGAATCGTCTATGATCCTTTGCGGAATAGATTGAAAGGAGAATCGGTTGAGAAATTGTTGTCCGTAAAGTTTTTGTTCGTTTTTACTTGAAAAAGAATTGACTGTATTCAAGTTGAAATAAAACGTTGACACTTATATTCGTTGTATTTTAACAGTTGGTTCTCAGACCCGATACCCGATATTTTCCAATTGTAAAAATATCAGGTCCGGGTATTTAAAATTACTAATATCGGGTCCGAGTCCAAAAAAATGGGTAATAACAGGTCTGGGTACCCGTTGCATTCCTACTGGGCTGACACTTTCACAACAGAAATGATACCAAGAATCATGAATGATTTGAAATCGTGCACGAAGCGTCGGAAAATTTTTTGTGTTTTTTAAAACACATAAAAATGCTTCTTCGGAGAGGAAATCAAAAGGGTCGTTAGGCTCTAATTTTTACAGGTCAATGCGGCTTGTGCCCCTAAATTTTTAGGAGCCCATCAGAATTTTTTAGAGCCATAGCTGCTAATTGGCCAAAAAAATCCTGCAAGGAAGCCTCGTGCAATGTGATGGGCTACTCAAAACTTTCGGATAATATTAAACCAGTTTTAAAGAGTTATGTAAAGATATTGTTAGAACAATTTTTGCACGAAAAAGATATATTTTTGCACAAAATGATAAGTTCCCTCGACGAAATATTTTCGTTTACGCGGTTATATACCAACAATGAATACGGACCGATTATTTTAAACTTGATTGCATGTATTTTATTCCTCAGCGGACGATTTCTAAATTATTGACAGCTTCCACATCGATTTCGAAAGTACGTATCGCTATTCAGGTTTTATGACACTGCGAATCTGCCATCTGTGAATGAAGAATCCCATACCAAAGTTGAAGACTTCATTGATGAAATAAAGTCCATGGATCAGGGTTTTTTTGCACAAAGCAACCAAATTTTTTCTGTCAAGCTGCACAGCGCAACTTGAAGCCAGACTGCCCTTTTTATTATAGGTTATACCGTCTGGAGATGCATTTTTATGCGTTATAAAATGGAAAATAGTGAAAATTTTCCGGCGCTTCCCGCAGGATTTTAATTATTTAATAATTTTTGTATATTATTCTAATGCGCGGTTAGAAAATGTCATTCTAGTAAAAGCTTATAGGTTTTAATTATCAACATATTATGGACAAATGTTTGATCCCGTGTTGTTTTTTGGTGAATTTAACGAAAAGCAAGATTTTTCTCGGCTATTCTCTCAAAATATTTTTACGATCTTTAAAAACTTTTTGACACCAGTGTGATTAGAACATTTTGAGTCCAAGTAGAAATTTTCGCTGGTTGAAGAATCGAAATTTTAGGTTGATTTCCTCTAGCTTTTGAATTATAGTCTGCCCGACTGAAAATTCATTGAATTCCCTGAAAAATTAAACCTTCTGTCTTGGAAATAAAGGTTATAAAAAAGATTCATTTTTAGGAATCTAGAATATCGAAATCCAAGAAAAATTTTCAGCGCTGCGCGCTAAACAAGTTACTCATTACCAACCTTTTAATTTTATCTTCAAAACTGAGAAACTTGAGATTTAAAAGCCGCGATTCGAAGGAAATAGAGAAAAACTAGCCTTTGGTGGTTTTTCGGATTAAATTAAGCTGATTTTAGACGGTGCAACCAAAAATCTATCTGTGCAACCAAAATTTTTCCCAAGTTGCTTATTGCAACCTGGCCTGCGCAAAAAACTGTGCCATGGATGATATAAAACATAGAAATTTGCATCAAAAAAAAAAAAGAATATGATCATAAAAACGATGTACAGAAACGCAGACAGCATACATTTGCTACTTTCAGCTAAAGTAGGTTCTGAGAAACTTGGAAATTTATTCACCTTAACTCAGCCAGGTGAAGTGACAATTCCAGTCGACTGAAGTACAGACAGAGAAAACCTTTCCTCCGTTTTTTCACTACTGAAGTCTAACCAAAGTTTCGAAGTAAGAATTCCTTTCTATGCATTATTTCTGATACATTCGCATGTTTTTTACTGTAAACTTGGAAAGAATCTTAGCTTAAAGGTGGAGCCCTCAAAAATCAAATGACAACTGACTCACCCTCAAATTTACCTTAATGATATTTGGAGAGGACCAACTTTTCAACGCAGCGTCGTGCACTCTTCGGTATTCCTTTGAATTCATATCCAACTGCACCAATTTGTATCGGGAACTTTCCTCGGTAACTTCTTCTTTATAATCCCATTCAATTGGAACAATATCTAAAATACTTCAATTCAACAGAATAAGAAATCGGAATTTGAGAAACCTAAGTATTTTGGAGTCTCTAACTACTAGAACATAATTCATCAGTTTTATGCAGTAGGTGCATAATCGAATAAAAAAGACCTTTAGTGGTGTGACAGACGGTACCGAGACATTAAAGCGCAGGACAATAGAGCGCAGGGCAGACATGTACGGCAAAGATTTTCTAGGGAGGAGGGTCCTTGGACTTTTTGTCGAGGGGGTAGGGGAATAGGCGAGCAAAAAACAAAAAAAAGTTCTGAAAGCTTGTTTTTCATACAAAATATGCACAAAAATCATCAAAAAAGCTGTCTTGGAAAAATTTCAGGGGGTGTTTGACGATATTTTTTGGGTCAGGGGGGTGGCCAGGGTCTCAGGTATGGGGTTTTACCCCTATGTGCATGTATGGCGCAAGCGCATTAGAACGCGGGACAATAGCGCGCAGGGACAACAGATCGCAAGGACAATAGAGCGCGGACATTAGAGCGCAAAACAATAGGGCGCAGGGACAATGCACTACCAGGCGTAAGTCTGTATCCGGTACATTGCTATGTACAGAAAACTCTTTATTGCTAATGTAGATAATGATTATAAAGTAAAAACTCTTTTAAAAGTTACCAAAATATGTTAGTCCAATATTGTATAAATTTCATTCCTCAAATTATTGTTTTGATCAAGCAATAGGCGATTTTGTCAAACTTACCTGAATTTCGCTGAATTATATACTACTGGTCAATCCTTCAAATGGCCAAAATTAGCAATTCTGCCAAGTAATTTCATATTAGTTCACTTTCCATTGCAACACTAAGTACTTTTATCAGAAAGTAAACTTTATTTGATCACTTTAGGATGGATATTATCAGTTCTATTACTTTCTGATCAAAAACCTGATCAGTAGTATCGATTTTTCAATCAGTATGATTACTTGCGAGCAGGGTTTTTTCCGTACCAGACAGATTTTTTTGGGCTGGTACGGAAAACTCGGTAAAAGTTTTCCGTACAAGCCCAAAAAAATCCGTTTCCCGTACCGTACAGATTTTTTGATGCACAGAGCAACCTAAAGCCTGACGATTCTTTTGATTAGGTTACAGAATTTCCTATCTGGAAATTCATTTTCATGCATTTTAAAACAAAAAGTCCTGAAAATTTTCCGGCGCCTCGCGCCGGATTCAAATGATTTATAATTTTGAATGTTAGTGCTGGTTCACGGTTGAAAAATGTCGTCCTATCTTCTGTTTATAACTTTCGAACATCAATACATCGTGGATGATGTTCGATCTTGTATTGTTTCTTGACTTAGTTGAAAAAAATCAAGATTTTTCTCGATCCTTTTGCAGTGTTTGAATATTTTACTGTTTTGTGAACATAAACTTCCCATTTGAAATATGATTCAAACATACATCAGAAAAATGACAGATATTTCATCTGTTTGGGGAATCTAAAGTATCGGGTGCGCGCATAATTTTTGTATTAAACATGCTGAGAAAGATACATTTTCCTACATTCTAGAACATTAAAATTTGAAAAATTTTCCGGCGCTGCGCGCCGGCATTAACAATTTTAGACTAAAAGATTGAATGTTTTGCAACCTTAATTCTCATGTTTTCATTCATCTAAAAAGAATGTTTATTATTATGATTACCTATGCTAAAAAACGCTGATTACGATCGATAACCTATGGAATAAGAATAAGCTGAAAATGAATTTTCCAACATTTTAAAAGCTTTGAAATGAAAATTTGTCGATAGTTTTGCCAAACTTTTAATTATTTTCCTCCAAAACTCAGCAAAAGTTTAGAATTGACGCGATTTGAACGGAGTTCAAAAAAATTAGCATTTAATCGTTTTTCTGATAAAAGTGAAGTAAATTTATCGATTTTAGAGTGAGCAAGCATCTTCCTACTTTTGCAACCGATGTATGCTTTG
Source organism: Romanomermis culicivorax (assembly GCA_963922205.1). Classification (NCBI taxonomy): domain Eukaryota; kingdom Metazoa; phylum Nematoda; class Enoplea; order Mermithida; family Mermithidae; genus Romanomermis; species Romanomermis culicivorax. Next base: position 603,411 of record CAWUHX010000211.1, on the reverse strand, counting down.
AACTTTCATGAAGAAAGTGGAAAATAATGGTTGTACGGAAATGGATAGGGTGGTACGGAAATTTGTTCACTAGATTTCTGTACGGTACGGATCGACCGGTACGGAAAAAAACCTTGCTTGCGAGAGGTTAAAAATTTTTATGTCGTCATTCGGTGACCACTCATATTCCTTACTTTTGGAAAAAAATCCAGACGAAAAAATAAAAATCGTGGTAGAATTTCAACCTTTCATCGAAATTGATTATTGGGAATGCAAGTTAGCAAAAAATGAACTTAATTTATGGTGTGAACGTGACCGAAGATAGTGCAAATAAAATGTTGATGAGATAATGCGAAACTGGCTCACTGGAATCAAAAGAAAGATCTGGTAGACCTAGGAACACCACGAATGGACAGAAAATTAAAAGGCTTGATTTTAAAAAATAGAGAGCAAACTTTGGCTAACTTATTATCAGATTTTGAAGCAGATGTTCACGTTTTCTCGTCAAATCAAAAAGGACCCTCAAGTATCTTCTAATTGATTTTGGGTTCGACATGTATCATTGCAGGAAAAAACCACTTCTACGAAAGCAAATATTAGTAAAGGACTTAAATAGGCGAAATCGAATATCAAACAAATACCCGATTATTGGCAAAATATTATTTGGTGAGATGAACCTCGATTTAGCTTGTTCTCAGACATGCCCCGGTCATGCATCAGATGGCCTGGTAAAGCTTACCTGCCTGAATGCTTAACAAAAACAGTCAAATTTGATGAAGGAGTCCTGGTCTGGGCATGTTTTAGTGGAAATGAAATTGGTCATATTGGTTTGATTGATCGAATATTGATCAATGCAAGTGTTTACCAAAACATTTTGCACAAGGCCCTTATTCTATCAATTGCTTTGTTGCATTCAGATGGAAATTATATGTTCCAACAGGATAATGCCATGCTGCCAGAGTGCCAAATCAACCAAAATTCATTTCTTAGGGAATCAAAAAATTTGATCACCGATTGGCCACCCCAATCTCTAGATTTGAACCCGATTGAAAATTTGTGGCCTTACTTTTGAAAGACAAATGCATGAGAAGCCATCAAGAACACATAATGAACTCTGGAATTCAATTGTAAAAGCTTGGCACGAAATTTCCCAAAGTTTGCTTCAAAACTTAATTTTAAGTATTCCAAATCGATCGGATTTAGTCATCAAAAATAAAGGTGGGTCTATTAATTATTAACATTTTATATGACGTTGTTATTTTTTCAGAAAGCTTTTAAATATCATATTTTGCATTATTAGTATTTTATTGCTTGAATTTGAAATTATTCAAAAAATTTGTTACCTGATACAGACTTATGCCTCTTAGTGTAGAGCGCGGACATTAGAGCGCAGGACAATAGAGCGCGGACTGAGACAATACAGTGGCGGATGCAGGGTGCGGCCGCGCCTCCTTAACTCATGTTCTGAAAATAAAAATTATCAAGATAATGGTTAAACGCAAATTATTAGAAATCTGCAATTGTAGCCAAAATAAACTTTTTTCGAATTTTTTCTTGTTACATCTATCATCTATTTTCTTGCCAGTTGCACAGTTTTTTCATTTGTCTTTCGTTTCAATTTTTTAGAAAAAAATTCAAGAAAAAATAAGAAAAATAAGAGAAAAAAGAAAAAAATCGTTTGTATGTCGATGCAAATAATTTAACAGAAATAAAAAATTGTAAATAAAAAATTTCCGCCCCTCCCCCGAAAAAAATTCCTGCGTCGGCTAGTGGGACAATAGGGCGCAGGACAATAACGCATAGGCGCAATAGAGCGAAAAAAAGCCAAAAATATAAAAAATATAATGTTAAAAATAAGTACATTTCAGCCCAAAAATGCTCTCTTTACATTTTTCGTATCTCTGAAGAAATTCAGGTCAAAGCATTTTTCCACCATGGAGAATTTAGTCAAAAGTTGCGAAAGACACAAAAAATCGCAAATATTTGAATTTTGAACCTTTGAATAAAATTGTTTCATTTCGTTATTTTCGTAATCATCTTGAATTTCTAACTCGCATTCAAAATCGCACACGCAGTTTTTGTCAGCTTTTGAAATAAAGCTGCTTGCTCAGTTATTCTTTTTTCATGTTCAAAAACAATTTAAAAATTCGCGTTCATTGCAGATCACGGAACGCTGGTTAAAATTTTTTCGAACCAATAGATGCTCTCTATTGTCTTGCGCCCTAATGTCCGCGCTCTATTGTCTGTGCGGTAATGTCTATGCGCTCTAATGCCCTCGCTCTCTAATGTCCGCTCTCTAATGACCCGCGCTCTAAAGTCCGATGTTTCAGAAAACAAAGAGTCAAGTTAGCATCTCACCATGATTTTCTTTCCTCTTAAGCTTCCATAATATATTGCATCCAGTGACATCTTTGACGATCATATCGTTCATATCAACGATAACATCATCTTCGTTCTCGAAAACATTCAAACTAATCGGATCTTCCATTTTCGATTTATATGCCAATTCCAAAGCCCCAATCCCAGCTTCGACGGGTTCCCAATCAGGGTATTTTGTCGACTTTTTGTACCATTTAGCATCAGTAGAGCGGTTGACATGTTCAGTGAATTGTCGTAAAATATCACGCGTCACATCGGCGAATTTTTCGGCATCTGACCCGCGCAGTCTAATTTCACCGTCACTACGGCGAACGCTCAATTCGATATTCAATTTTCGAGCTTCCGTTTGTAAATGAGCAATCTTCAGATTAGAAAAAGACGATTTTACCAAAAATAAGCATATTGCTTAGTAGCTATTAATAAAAGACACTAAAAAATGTTTCAAAATACAGTGCTGGGAGTTGGCAGAAGTTCTAGCTGATTTAATTTTCCGCTAGGTGCCTGATTTTTGAAATTTGATTGTAAGTTTCCAGCAAAAAATTTATACGATTATTAATGTTTCGCTCGTATTCAAAACACGATAGATTTCTAGCCGATTGTTTTGGTGTTCTAACCGGTTGATAACTGCACTATCTATAGCTAATTGAGAACATCAGCACCTTGCCTAGGTCTGCACTATACATGTAATTGGAGCCCGCTCCAGAAATCGTCGGCCATATGGCTAGCCCTGGGACGACCCCCCAAGATTTTCCAATCCTATGGCTAGTCATATGGTAGTCATGGGGAGCCCCATCATAGTTTTTCTGTACTTTACAGACTTTTTGGCTTGAGTACAAACAAAAATTTGGACCTTGTTTGTGTACAAACAATTTCTGGTATTAAAATTCAATTTGATAAATTAATCACAGTGTAACCAATGAAGTACAAACAAATTTTAGACTGTCGTTGGTACCAGTACAAACGGGTCGAGTACAAAAAAAACAGTGACCCCCATATTTTTGGTCAGAAAAATACTTGAAAATGACAATTTTTTTAAATGAAAAATGTCGATTTTTGAAGAAAAAATGGTCATAAACGTCAATTTTCTCGGCGCTTCGCGTCATGAATACATTTTTACGTTTTTTAAAGACAAAAATTACAGTTTTTTGAACATATTTTCGAATTTTTCTGTTTAAAAAATCGAATTTTTTCCCTTCAGAAATCCCTCTCCTAAAAATTTTGGGGAATCAGTGACCAAAAAAAAGATTTCGGGGAATTATTGAGCCCAAAAAAGTCGCCCAAACCCCGTCCAGACCTCGGGGACCCCTTACACGTTGCACCATTATATAAATCACACGAAAATTCCAGTCTCAAGGCCGATTAATCTTTTTTGTATTTAGTAAAATTCTAAAACTGACTGAAAGTATGATACAATTCGTTTTTCACCAGTTCCAGTTATAAATGAAAGTCTTTATGAGCGATATCTACTTCTGAATTTCGCAATTGCTCAACGATGTTGTTCTGAATAACTTTTTGCGGCCAATTTTCTTTGGATAATTCAATCAGATGGCTTTCGGCTTTTTCGACTTGCGTTTTTGTTCCATATAAAGCTAAGCGCAAAGGTTTTTGGCTTTCCACATCGTCCTTTTCTGAGAATTTACAATTAAGTAACGATTCTAAAAAATAGAATTTAATCGTGACATGCACATCGGATTCACGAGAAAATGAGCTGCAAGAATACAAAAATATCATACAAATTGTGCGACCTTCAGGTTGAATGACAGACTGACTCATGCTGTTGTAACTATGTGAAACTTCCACGCAACACAGCGATTACTTACGTAAAACTTTCGAAACAAGCATGATCATTGGCCAATGAATGCAATGGGGGATGGGAGCATACTTGCACATGCGAGGATCTGGACCAGACATGTTAGCCGTGCGACAAGTATTTTCCAGGGGGAAGATCCTCAAGGATTTTATCGAGGGGGTGGGGAGTTGGTGAGCAACAAAAACAGAAAAAAGCTTCGCAAACTTGTTTTTCATTCAAAACATCGACGAAAATCATCAAAAAAGCTCTGTTCGAGAAAGTTCAGGGGGATATTTGACAATTTTTTTCGGGCCAGGAGGATGTCCAGGGTCCCAGGAAAGAGGGGTTGCTCCCCCCACTCCCATATGTGCATGTATAGTCTGGACCTCAGAGAATTTTGACTGACATTCAGCAGATTTTTGGCAACCCCCAGCTTCGATCAAGATATTGAAAGAAAATGAGAAAAAAGGGGAGAAAGACGTCATAAGAATGAAAATTATGCTGTAGTTGAACGATTTTTCTAAACACGTGCATAATTCTAAAGGAACATTGAAATTTTTAAAGGAGCTGACCAAGCCAATAGTTACACATATTTTAATAAAATAGGTTCAATAATATGCCGTTTGGATGCTAAAAAACTTTCCCTTTCGAAAGAAATAAATTTATATCCGACCCCTGTTCTGGCTGACCCCCAGCAAAATTTCCATGCAATATACGAGAAGGCTTCCCCTCCCACATCCGCACCGCACGGAAATGACTAAAAAAAATTTTCGCACACCAAAACTTTTTCTGTCCCTACTTGGTATAATTTGAAAAATGCGTAAAATGAGTCAAAATTATAGATTACCAGGAAAATCTTGAAACCAGGCTGCCCCATAGGGAGGGGTATGAGCGGATATTACCCCTGATTTAAGTTCTAAAAATTGATCACTGGTTGCCTAATTTTCGGACAAGACAGAGCACCCCATGGGAGGGGGTATGGGGGGGGGTATTACCCCCGTCTTAGATTTGAAAATTCATTTACTACCCCCATAAAAACAGCTCACTATACCAAAAAATTTTGGTAGACTTCATCCTCTCCCCAGTAGGTTATACTAATTCGAGAAAAATTGCAGAATGTGTGATTCTGAGAATTACTCACTGCTCTTTTTGACACTTACTGAGCAAATGATAATGGGAAAGTATGCAACTTCTGTGCCATATAGCGATCTTTAGGAAAGGATATCGGCACATTAATATATACTACTTGTAGGAAATCATTATAAATATAATTGGGAGATGAAATAATGACTTATGTATATGTGATTAATCAAAAAATCGCTCTTGGGAAGAAAAACATTATGTTCTTAAAATTCTGCCTCTTTATGCTCTCCTTTCCTTTTCCCCGCTTCTGTGTTGCGTCTTCTGTGCGCATATGGTTACCCAAGCTGTGGCATACTTTCCTGCTATGAGTTGAGACATGTGAGGTCTGTTGACGTGGATCAAAAGTGGTACTTGGTTTCAAACTCGTAGTTCATAGTCTAATGGGATTAATAATACTAAAGTCACATTCAGCATCCACTGTTCCAAGCCTAATCAGCGATGGGATAAGCCCATACTGCTGAAGATGCTGGTTGAAACAATGTTTCCAAACGTATGTTGTGCCCGATTCTTGAAATGTGCAGGAATCAGTCGGCACAACAGTCTTCAAAGTGTGACTATTCTATACGTATAATTAGTGCATTAAAGTTGCATGATTGGGCGCTGGAAAATGGAGTTGAACTAGTAAATGTTTTTTTACTGTAAAAAGCATAAAGTAGGGGCATTATTCATTTATGTAAGTTCTATGTGGTTAGAGTACTACAACTCCCCCCCCTTGGCAAAAAATTTGGGAGTAAAAAAAAAAGTCACGGCATATTTCAAGTACTACCCTTAAAATTTACGATTTTACCCCTACCTAAATTTTCGACCTTGAGGACCTCTGGGACAAGATGACGTGTTCAGTGCATATTTAGCTACACTATCCCCGCAAATTTTCAACTTTACTCCTACCTGAAAAATTTGACCTTGGGAACCTCTGCTTGAAAGGTATCTGTCTCTCCAACCAAGCAACATTATTTTAGAATAATTAAGCGGGAAAATAGTTGTCGCTGACTACTTGACTATTGAGCTCCGGAACAAAAACTTTTAGATTTTTATATTCTAGAATGCTGAGACTTGAGAGACAGCGGTGCAAATACATGCAGCAGGAAACTGGAATCAGTTCCTTTGATGCCATTTACCTCAGATCCTCAAAAAGCATTACGAGCATCCTACTGCAAAGAAAACAAATATTACGGAAGATGATGGGCACTAAAAAGTCAAGGAACGTGCAAAATGCTCAAAGCAAAGCAGAAGCATCTCTACTGATCTACTGAGCAGATTTCATGAAAAACTGTCTCAAACAAAATTTTGATGCTGAAATGATATTATAACTCATGCGAAAAAATGAACAGCCTTCCAAAGATGAATTCCTAATAGGGTAACACTGGTCAAGAAAAGCAAGTCAAATCGCATTCGTGAAGCAAGAATCTACTACCATCCTGCTGAAGCACACGATTTATGTGAGAACGATGAAACCGACGATATGAATGACCCAATATTGTATGACCCGAATTTGCATACAGAAAGTAATGTATCCCAAACCGATTTGCTTCGGAAGCTTTCAATGCTTACTTTTCTATTTATACGTCCACCCTCTCAATGCTTTACTATCCTCTAATCTGAAAGATAAAATTTCGAAGAAAGGCAACTTTTGTTGATGAAGAATTGAAAATCAAAATTTATTGAATAAAATAATAAGTAGTTATTTTATAGATTTAGTTACATCAAATATGTGATTTAAGTTTGATCCTATAAGAAATTGTTTCAACGCTGAAATCGTACGTGTTATAGCGTATTTGATAGCCGACATCAACCTGAAGTGTTACACAATACTAGTTTTGCCAATGCAGCTCCTCTAAACTGAAATTGGCATAAATGATTTGAAAAATTTAAACTTTGCCCAGAATTGATCTCAGGAACTATAAAACAGATACGGACCAGTAGAAAATCACAAACCATAAAACCAGACATGCACGGAAGAATTTTCCAGGGGGGAGGGTCCATGGACTTTTTCCCAGGAAGGTAGGGGGGTGGGTGAGCAAAAAACAAAAAAAGTTCTACAAGCCTGTTTTTCATACAAAATATGCACAAAAATCATGAAAAAAGTTCAGGGGGGGTGTTTTGACGATTTTTTCCGGTCAGGGTCTCAGGTATGGGGGTTTACCCTCCCCCTATGTGCATGTATGCATAAAACTCACCGGTATCAGAAAAATGTCAACTGTCGCAGCATTTCTGATATGTGAGTTCTTGAAATGCATTAAGGTTCAGAGCTGTGTATTTCATAGCGTATTAGAGATGCACACTAGTATGTTAAACTCATAGTTGTGTGTTTAATACATGTCACAACACCTTATAACAACTAAAGACTACATTTGTACAATTTTTAGTGTAAATATGACCTAGGGACAAAAAAGAGGCATAACATTAGTCGCGTGCCTCGGAACACTAGAAAGTATTTAGGCCTTATTCTAGGAAAGCATCCCCCGTTCGCATAAGTGAAACTTACAGAAAAAAATTTTGACGTTCAACTCAAACTAATCTGACTTTTTGATTACTATGATTTGATTGATTACTCTTCTTAAAACTGATGCGAGTCGAGTAGTAATAAAGATTGATGATCACTTTTTATTATGCTCCTGAAAATTGAAAGTCGAATTTTTGCATCAGCCGACGTTGTAAGTTTCCCGTCGTCTAAATATTGGCAAACTAACAAAAAATTCGTTGAATCTGGTATTAAAATACGAATCTTCCTTAACGATGGCTCGCCGTTGATATCTATAGAGAATTTTTGAAAAGCTTGGAACATCATACCGATAACTTCGCCAGGCTTCATACCAAGGTTTCCTATAAAAGGTAAGAAATCGCTAATACTACTGAAACGATCAATTTCGAGAAAAAGATAAGGAATACACTCGATTTGAGAATGAGAAATATAATTCATGATTAGATGCATTTTAAAAACACGAATTTCTAAATAGATTTTCCAAAACTACCTGCACCAATTAATGGCATAGAAATATCCTTGAAATCCGAATCGTTGACAGTAGTCATGATATCGTCAAACATGGACAACCAATCGTCGTTGCATTCCTTGTGAGTTACATTTACGAACAAAATGTGGTTTGATTTCAGTTTCGTGTGTTGATTAACGTCTAAAATATGAATATTATCTTCTTCGTTGTGTTGCATCGCGTAAACTAAATTTTCGAGAACGTTTCGACCGGCGGCAGCCGTGAACGCTCGGCAGACTTGTCCATAACCCAAATTCAATTCAGCGTCGGTTGGACAGACGACAACATCAGTCGCTTCTTGAGTTAAATCGCCACGTACGATTTCGACGACCAATTTTCCAATATTAACGGTTTTAAGGGAAACTTTTAATCTGGTGCAATATTCATTATCAAATGCATTTACGCACTTTTGATCCCCCGGAAAGATAACGATGGCGATTTTTTCAAGTGAAGATGGACGCGGCTCGTTTTCCAACCAATTTTCCACGTTATTGATCATCAATTGAGCCACTTCGCCGACCGGAAACGTTAAACCACCAGTGCCTATCGCCGGGAACGCTATTGACTTGAAATTTTCCGCTTTTGCTGCATTCAAGCATGCGAAAATTTTGTCTCTCAACTGATTCGGGGACGTTTGAATATTCCACGCATTACAGCATATGTGAAATATCTTTTTACATAGTAGATCGCCAGCAACAGTGATGGCCAAATCGGCATTTCCAATACCGGACGGGTAGTTAGTTCCAACATCGTCAATTAACGCCTGGCCCGCTGCACCAGTTATAGCCTGCGAACAAGCTCCTCCACCAATAATACCGTTGCCTTAAAGGGGGAAGTTGAAAATATTCTTAAACGCCAACTTAATCTAAATTAACCTAGTGACATTTTTTTCGGAAAATGTTGGAAAGAATCTTACATTGGAAACAATATTGGCAGCAAGAAAAATCTGAGGGAGAGCAAACAAATTTCAGTAAAACTTTAACCGAAGGTACAAAGTTCGTCAAAAAAGAAGGTACAGCATTTTGAGTCATGTTTTTGCATAGATCTCAACCAGATCTATCGATTCATTCCAGCATTTTGGAAAAATAAAATTCTTCTCGCCTTTGAAATTCAATATGTGGGGGTGGGGTTGAACACTTAATGAGTGAGGACAAACCCCGCAAACGCCGATGTGTGATTTCGAGTCATCAGTTCGCCAACCAAAAATTTGGATCAGTGCTCCATATCAGTTGGAATATACTAAACAATTAACCTCAGTCGGCGATAGTGAATCTGTTGCTTCTTTTTTGAGACATGAAATCATACATCAACAAAATCTATTGCCCAAAATTTTAGGGTATCTTTCCTCAGAGAGAAGAATTTCAATTTTTCGCCCAAAAACCCGACTAAAAAGCTGTAAAAAATCCAAAAACATTGAAATTTTTAATCGTTTTTTGTTCAAAAATAACAATTTTTCATTAAAAACTTGGCATTTTCCGTTTTTTTTTTCAATCAAAAGTATCCAGGTTTCTATGACTACCATAATGCTTATTTCATAGCCCCATGATTGGCAAATCGAGAGGGTGTCATTATATGGTTAGATATGTGGATGATGATTTCTGCGGGCGGGAGATTCTTATGGCACTCCCCTCCAATTACATGTATGATTAAAACTCTTAAAGGGAAACTCGAGCAACAGAAAATCCTTAACGTCAACTTAGTCCTGTTAAAGTGAACTAAAGGTTTATGTCGAGCAACCCGATATTTCTAAGCTTTCGTTAAAGTCGCTTAATGGTCACGTCAAGGTTTAAGTCGAGAAACCCAACTAAAAAATGAACCATAAAACAAGCCTCCAACGTAACCATTAGTAAAGGTTTGCGTCAAGCCCAGCCTCAACGTTAAGGCAAGATATATTAAGGCTCAAGTAGAGCAAGCGGGCCCTGCTTTTTACACATTATTGAATTTCAGAGGATAGCAATAAGGTTCCTTGTTGTCAGTGCTTTTCCTGAATGCTTTGAGGATAGAGACCAATTTTTCTATTCAATTATTGATCATCGTGCTGCTACACAGTCAAGTCAATTCGTTATGTTAAAACCCAAATATTCTTCGAATCATTGCAACATATTGACTGAAAAATTTCCGAGTCATATCTTTAAATGTACTATGACTTCTATGGTGTAAGTAATGATATAATGCAACTGTAAATTATCTAAATTATGAACAACAATGCCTAATCTACTGGCTCAAAAAAATTACTCATACTACGAAAATACATGTCTTATCTTCACTGATTGATGAGTACCCGAATAAACTTGAATGTACTACCAGTTGCAATGCCACCACATTTCACTCATTTATGTAAGAACGGTCGATGTTTTTTACTTGTGGTATTGACAATAACGTCAAAATCTTTTGCTACGTTAACAATCGAATCTTTAACAATTTCAATTTTGCAGCCGTTAAACAATAAATGTTGTGCGACTTGATCGTCTGATTCAACGATTATTACTTCTGGAGCAAATCGCTTAATGTCTTCGGTCACCGTCGAAGCTACGTCTATATTCTTTGGCGTTGATTCACTGATTGATTTAAAACCGGAAAAACTTTTCAATTCGGCAATCAATAAATCAATCGTGCGCATATTTACGTCGACAAAACGTATTTCGGTAAGAGATTCGTGAGCGAACGATAAACATGCGTCGACTATAACCGGAACTGCTAATTGAGCCGGATAACCAAAAATGCTAGTGCTAATGGCCGGCACGGCGATGCTTCTCATACCCAATTCGTTAGCTTTTTGCATCGAATTCACTACAACTTGGCGCAGAAGCTTCTCTTCATTTTGCCGACCGTTGCCGTACCGGGGACCAACAGCGTGGATAACTTTCCTTGAGAATAAACGAATGAAACACTCAAATTGTAGGATACACGTGTATTCTAATCCAGAGTTTAATCTATGTATTTTAGTATAAGAACTTTGGCTGAAATATCGATTGACTTTTCAAACTCAAATTACTAGCTGACAATGCACTTCAGTACATGTTGAAATCAATTTTGGAAAAGTTTATTTCCACAGCATATGCGAACACATTCTCGAGTCAAATAGTGTATTTTTGGCAATAGAATTAAAATTTTTAGGATTTAAGTCATAACTGATAAAAATTCACGACTTATTCATAGTTTAGTGTGCAACAGTTTTCCGAAGCGAAATTCCGAGTTTCCCAGGCCATTTTAAAAAATTTCCAGGTTTTTGGAAAGACGACTGACTTTTTGGTCACTTAATTATAATGAAATACTGTTGTCCTTAGAGTCAGTTCTGAAATTCCGTGTTCTGCTCATTATTGTATTTTGGATCATTAAGAAAATAATGCTACGATTTTAATTTTAACAAAATATCGAGCACAACTTACAGTCGCCTAACGTAAATATCGAGGTTATAAATCAACTCGCTAAATTTTGAGATCAAAATTGGTCAATTAATAAGCTGTCAAAAATAACCTTGGAATTGTCATTTTATAGGAACGAAACACTATATAAAGTTAATGTTACTGAAATTCTTACATGTGCATTATTCAACGCAGCTGCGAAGTGTTAAATGTTTAATATTAACGTTTTGTATAGAATGAGTCATAAAAAGCTGTCATTCTTGCTTAATTTCATTTAAAAATAGTGCGTCTATATTTCAAAAAAATTTCATTGGATTGGATGGCGTAAATTTTTGAAAACTGAATTAAACATTAATCGTACAGGGTGAAACCTAGGGTGAAACATCTCAAAGCTACAACTTTCTGCAAGATATAAAACTTGGAATTTTATTGAAATGTTTTTTAACATTAAATTCCTACCGGGAACTACGCTACAGTATTGCAACAAATTTTTCTCGATATATATATATATATATATATATATATATATATATATATCAGAGGTCCCCAAGGTCGAAAATTTAGGTAGGGGTAAAATCGTAAATTTTAAGGGTAGTACTTGAAATATGCCGTGACCTTTTTTTTTTTTTGCTCACCACTTTTTGCCAAGGAGGGGGGAGATGTAGTACTCTAACCACATACAACTTACATAAATGAATAATGCCCCTACTTTATGCTTTTTACAGTCAAAAATCATTTACTGGTTTAACTCCATTTTCCAGCTCCCAATCGTGCAACTTTAATGCACTAATTATACGTACAGAATAGTCACACTTTGAAGACTGTTGTGCCAACTGATTCCTGCACATTTCAAGAATCGGGCACAAACGTTTGGAACAGTATGGGCTTATCCCATCACTGATTAGGCTTGGAAAAGTGCTTCGAATTGAAAGTCCTGATGCTGAATGTGGCTTTAGTATTATTAATCCCATTAGACTATGAACTACTACTTTCAAACCAAGTACCACTCCTGATCCACATCAACAGACCTCACATGTCTCAACTCATAGCAGGAAAGTATGCCACAGCTTGGGTAACCATATGCGCACAGAAGACCCAACGCAGAAGCGGGGAAAAGGAAAGGAGAGCATGAAGAGGCAGAATTTTAAGAACATAATGTTTTTCTTCCCAAGGGGCGATTTTTTGATTAATCACATATACATAAGTCATTCATTATTTCATCTCCTAATTATATTTATAATGATTTCCTACAAGTAGTATATATTAATGTACTGATATCCTTTCATAAAAATTGCTATATGGCACAGAAGTTGCATACTTTCCCATTATCATTTGCTCAGTAAATGTGTCAAAAAGAGCAGTGAGTAATTCCTCAGAATCACACATTCTGCAATTTTTCTCGAATTAGTATAACCTACTGGGGAGAGGATGAAGTCTACCAAAATTTTTTGGTATAGTGAGCTGTTTTTATGGGGGTAGTAAATGAATTTTCAAATCTAAGACGGGGGTAATACCCCCCCATACCCCCCCCCATGGGGTGCTCTGATATATATATATATATATATCGGCGCTATGCCGTTAGGACGCAAGGCATCAGGACGCAGACATTAGGACGCAGACATTGGGACGCAAGACATTAGGACGCAGGACATTAGGACGCAAGGACATTAGGACGCAAAGACACTAGGGCGCAGAACTTTTAACATCCGAGGACGTTAAAACATATAATCGTGTCACAAAATAATCGAATTTATTGCTGCATGGAAATTTTTCCCAGCATTAAATTTATTATATGAAAGATATGTGTTAATAATGTACTATTTCGTGTTCATGATTTCATTTTTTCTAATGAGAGAAAGTGACACTCAAGAAAAATCAAGCCCTTGTCTTTTCGAGATCCAGTGACACACCTGATCCATTTACATGTCCAAATGCTAACATGAGAGAAACAAATATTAATGAATTTTGACAATTCTAGCACTTTCTGTTATTTTTTGGCTCCCACTAACATTTTATGGTTCCCTATTCTTTTGCAAAACAAACTGCTCGTAAGACTTTTTCCATAAGACTCCAGGATGTGGCGTTTTGGGACTTTTCCAATATCGTTTAAACATATACTGAACATTAGTTTCCCACAGTACATACACAGCTTTCTTTTTGTCTAAAAATAGAATCAATATTTTTTAGGTTTAAACTGAGCATGTCATTTTTTGTGTGCCACGTTTTCCTGTTCAGTTTCTGGTAAAACTATCGCCTTTGTCAGTTCAGTTGTTAAATTTTTTAATAATATGGCTGGTGTTGTCAAATCTCGTAAAAATTTTGATAACTTTCTTCAAGAGGGGAAATTGTATTGCAAAAAATAAATAGATATTCTATCGTTGTACCATGTCTGAACTGACTGCTTTTCAAACTCATTCGAAAACAGAAAATGTTGCAATGTGGGAGGCATTCAAGACTCTTCAGTTTCTTTGAACCCACTTCTAAGTGAGCCTCCAGAACAGTGAATAATACCCTTCAGATTGACTTTCACAAATTCTGGGGTTAAGTTTCTGCGTCCTAATGTCCTTGCGTCCTAATGTCCTTGCGTCCTAATGTCCTGCGTCCTAATGTCTTTGCGTCCTAATGTCCTTGCGTCCTAATGTCTTGCGTCCCAATGTCCTGCGTCCTAATGTCCCTGCGTCCTAATGTCTGCGTCCTATTGTCTGCGTCCTAATGTCTTGCATCCTAGTGACGCGTCACGATATATATCCACTTCTTTTTTTGAAGAAGCATCAAACGGGTAAAATACGATGAATAAAGGTTATTCAGAAAGAGAAAGATAACAGTTTCATGAAACTTGACTGTACAGAACAACAATACTCTCGATCAGCTACAGTCAAGAAAAATGTAGAACAAATCTATTTTGTTATCAAGATAATATATACATATGAAAAATTCCAACTGATGAAATGAAAATATTTTTTCGATACGGGGAGACTGCATAAAATGTCCGAAATACCTGCGAAAATGAAATCGACGATACGTGATTGAATGATGTAGAGTTGGCCGGGACACAATAAATGAGGTTAATAGGGATCGCGAGAAAAAATTTCATTGGAATTGGAAAGAACGCAAAATCATCAAAAATTTCATAACTTCGAAAATCAGAATGAAATTGACTGACTTCTCTAGGTTTTCTACATTTTTTAAATTTCCTTGACTTTTCCATGTTGACTGGAGGGGACTTCGATAATTGCCCGAGAACAAGATGTTTCTAGTCATATTCAGTTTTCCACTTCGATGTTACACACGAAAACCACTAAAATCTATAAATCCGACTGCATTTTTTGAATGTACGCCGAACGGTACCACTTCTCAAATCGACTGTATAAAAATTACCTGCAATTCAGTTTTCCCGAATTCGACGCGAAAACGTCACCCGTTTTAACTTTCCCATACTTTTTAACGTAGGCCGTACATTCGCTTTGCAGCGAATCGCCCGCTTTGTCTAACAATGTAGCCGCCAAACCACCAATGTGCTGCAATTCGTTGTTGGACGCGTTAATTATACAATCGACTGTTTGCTCGGTCATGTCGTCGCAAATGACAAAAATTTGCAGACTATTGTACGCTCCGCTCAAACGACAACCTTTCAATGACGAACGAAACGACGAAACAGCGTCAAAATCAATATCGTTAAGCTCGGCGTCCAAAATTACAGCGCCCGTCGAATTCTCCACTATTTGAATATCTCTTCGACCGCTGGCGCTACGAAAATATGTCGGTATACCGTTTTTGCTGAACATAAGCTGTGATGTTTGAGTCCCTCGTAAAAATTCGTAAACATTCTGGCGAAGATTTTTCAAAGTAGAGAAATGGCCACTGGCATAGAGACATTGATCAGCTTCTGACCAATTCATGCGACAATCTGTAAGAAAGAAAACAAATGCAGACAATCACCAGAAGAGAATAATAAACAGCTTATGACTAAAATCTTTTGATATCGTTTAAGAAAACTTCTCAGATCAGTTGATTGGTTGCTTTCCCAAATTGGTCGGTTACCATATCAGTTAGATTCTAATTTCCCAGATTGGTCGGTTGGTTGATTGGCTGACTATTTCTCTCCTTCCCTCTTCCCTTTTTTCTTTCTTTCCTTTTCTCCTTCTCTCTTTTTCTTTTCTCTTTCCTTTAGGAAGTTTTATTTTCTGGAGCCATTAACGTACCTACCGGACGCACAAACGTAGCTACCCGGTGGCTCGGGTGGCCCGACATTGCTCAGGTAATCCAGATTCTATTATGTCGGTGCATCTAAAAGTGCAATCCTGCAGTAATCAGGGTAGATCTGAGGTTTCTATCTTCAGCTTTCGCTGGTAGAGTTACTATGGTCAGAATATTTATCAGTCAAACTTGATTGAAAGAAACTGTTGAACATTGATTAGTAAGTGGAAGTAAATGTGCTAACGGATGCGCCTAAATTTTGAGATTTTAACCTTTTCAAGTCCACCAGAATGCATCTTTTCGGTTTTGAAGTACAGTATAAAAATATGTTACAAAATACTAGCATGCGTTGATTAAATTTCATAATATTTTCGTTTATACATGTACAAATGACTACCCCCATTTCGTTTGCCGCAAAAAACACTGCAAGCATACTTCGTTGTGTAATTGATGAACTCATGCCCTCTCTTAATTTTTGGACAAAATACGCGGCTATATAGCCAAAAATATATTTTTTTGGCTAAACGACAGCGCGATTAGTTACCTACAACCTTCAAATTCATACATATAATTGGGGGAGGGAGTGCTATAGGAATTTTTTCGAATCCTATGGCTAGCCATATGGTAGTCATAGGGACCACCATACTTTTGGTCAGAAAAATAGTGAAAAATATCCATTTTTTGATGAAAAATGTTAATTTTTGGACAAAAAATGGTCAAAAACGTCAATCTCCTAGGCGCTTCGCGCCATGAATACATTTTTTACGGTTTTTTAGACAAACATGACTTGTTTTTGAACTTTATTCGGACTTTTCTGGTGAAAAAATCGAAATTTTTCTCTTCAGAGACCCCTCCCCCCAAATTTTGGGAAATTACTGACCCCCGGCCCCAAAAAAGTCGTCCAACCGCCCCCACACCTCAGGGCCCCGTTACATGTATGGTCAAATTTATATTGAAGTTTAAGAATAAATACTGGTCTTAACATTTCACAAATGATAAATTTCTAACTTATGAATTTTAAACAGAAAATTCGGATCTGATTCTTGAAATAAATATTTGAATAATTGTTTAATACATTTTTTGAGCTCTCACTTGTGATCATAGAAACATTAAGGGACGATTTCTTATGTAATGCAAGGTCATTATGCTCCAAAATAGTTTGCTGGGAAATTTTTGAATGCTTGAAAAAGCTCAGAAACGTTTGAAGATGTTAACTTTGTCTGGTTCACACTCGTCTTATAACCTTATACACACTTCAGCCTGCACAAGTGGGATATTGGTGGAGAATCGGGTACTTCTGGCTCCGTACCAGGCTCCGCCGGGCGCCTTGCTGCGTCTCTTAGCCTGAGCTTAAGAAATAAATAAAGGAAGCACCCGTCCAGTTAATCCCCTTCCAAAAACCCACTATACAGCAAGTGTGTATAACTTTATAAGACGGCGGTGAACCAGACAAAGGAATGCTCACTTGGATAAAGCATCTATATGAGCATTCTTCAGCGAACAAAACGTACAGATAAATGTTTCTTACTTTGACTGATCATAGAAATTTCGAAAATTTTCCCAAAAAAGGCAACTTTTTCAAAATTTTCTCGAGTTGGGAGTGGAAGTCCCAACATTTGGGTACACGGTCCGAACAATTTGGGCGTGGGGGTGGGTGCCCCCCCCAAATCACAGGTATGGAGTGCTGCGAGAATTTAAATAACTCTATAGAATTGTTCAGGAACTTCGTATTTCAATCCAATTTTCGACTACGAATCAGCTTTTTTTGCACACAACAACCAAATTTCGGGCTGTGCAAAATAAATTTAAAAAACAACAAAAAACAACTACATCCCAAGAATCCTAAGCAAAATTCCTTAACTTTTCCAGGTTTTCCAGGCCTAAAATTTTTTCCCCTGACTTCCCCAGGTTCGCTTGACACCCTGAGAATGGTGCGCCTAAGCGCCTCCTAGTGGGGTCTGGGACAAAGCTCCGGAAAAAATAGATTTCCAGCTACCTTATGCCAGAAAATCTTTGAAAATGTATAGTTAAAACAGATGAATCATCAAGAGTTCGACGCGGAAATGATATCCGGACTGATACAAAAAATGGACTTTTAGATGAATCAACAGTGGATCATAGGAAGCAAATCGCCTTCGTGAAGACCGACAGGCTGGAGCGAACTATCGTGCTGAAGCAAACAATTTATGTGACGAAGATTTTTAACCTAGGAAGTGATTTATTCCAAAGCGACAGCCTCAACTGTGATGCATTGTTCTTTTTTTTGTGACCATTTCTAATACTTTTTTAAAATCATCTAATCGAATCAAAAAATTTGGAGAAAAGCCATCTTTTGTGGATCAAAAATTAAAAATTGAATTTTATCAACTAAAATAGTTAGTAGTTTTTTTGGGACATCGTGAACTATCCACTGCACAGGAAAGTTTTCGGTCCTTTTAAACTTCAGCAGTAGATATAGCCATTTTTGTAGAAATGAACAGGTTTTTAACAGTTTTGTAGTTTCATTTTTACCATTCTAAAACTGGCAAAAAGTGTAAAATGCAAAATAGAAAAAAACGTTTCTATATCACATTATAGAGCATTGTATTTTGCATCTAATAAATATTTAACCATATAGCTAGGTCATGCCTAGGCCGATACGTTATGAGTCCCGTAAATAGACAAAAAAATTCGAAAGTTTCCAACTTTGGGATACTGTAGCTATGGGAATCTTATTTTTTATACAATAAGAGCATTACCTTAATATTATGCATACGAAACTTATTCTGATGTCTCATTTTTGAAATGTATCAAGCTGTGATTCTCCAATAATAGGGGTTGCAATTATCAGAAAATGCAATGATGAGATGGTGTTCATACTCCAAGTCCTGCGAGTTGCGACCCTCTAGCAGTAGATGAATTTTCGTGATTTTTTGTCAGCAGATGGAAGAAATCGTAAACTATCTACTGTATAGAAAAATTTTTGGTGCTTCAGAGCTTACATATGATAATTTTTGGGAAAAATGGAAATTTTTCTAGTTGTTTTTTTGTTTCGGGCTTTGCTGTATTCTTGATACGCAATTTACGCTTATAAATCCTACAATAGTCGTAGCTCATCGATTCGCCTTATACTGGATCACGACGTTTGACGCACCTAAACCTGCATAAGTTAAAAGGAGTATATGTCAAAAATCGAAAAAATCAAAAATTTTAATTTTTTGTCTTACTGTAGCTATGCGAGTTTCGACTTCCAGAAAAACTAAATATCATTTTCGTTCCTAACCCATAAAGTTACAACAAATGTGTGATTTTCAGGTGGGGTCAATTTTTTACTTATCAAAATTAAGCTGAACCCTTCCAGAAATTGTGTTTAAACTGTCCGACCTCGGGGATGTCTCGTATTGCAGTAAGTAGTAAACTGATGGCCAGATCGTTATTTGCACAAAGTACAAGCATTTATTCACGACACGAGATCAAATTAGCGTAAAAAAGAGCGTGAAAATTATATTCACTCGATGAAAATTTAAAAATAGCGTACTTAAAAGTTTGGCACTAAAAAGTCGCACATTTTAGTTTGACTGATAAATATTCTGACCATGGTAACTCTACCAGCGAAAGCTGAAGATAGAAACCTCAGATCTACCCTGATTTCTGCAAGCTTGCACTTTTAGATGCACCGCCTCTCTCGGACGCCGCCGCATAACTGTGGGTACCTGACATGATAGAACCTGGCTGGAATTATAACCGAACAATGCAGAGCCACCCAAGCTACCAGGTAAACACGCTGCTGACTGCCGGTGGTTCGGGAAAATCAGCATTTTTTGAAAATAATTCTCAGATTGAGAAATTTAAAGGAGAAACTTGGGAGGGAAATATTAAGCAAAATAGGCAGGGAGAGGAAAAGAAAACTCGGGAATCAACCAACTAATTTTGGAACAAAACTATCTACCAACCTGAAAATATTCCAGTATATTCAAACAACCTTTTTGCAAAACGACAAAACCAAAAAAAATTTGGTCGTGTATCTACGTTGCAAAATAAACTTCGCGCAGGAATGTCTAGAATCAAACTATGTTTAGCTGCAGTGCCGGCCTGCACCATATGGCGTACATTTTCATACGGTGCGGTAATTCGCGTGTACTACCCCTATCTCAGATCTTGAAAAGAATCTACTGGAGAGGGGGTCGCTGATTACTATGATTCTCCATTCCTTGGCCTTACAATCGCATAAAAATTATATAACGCTTTTATTTTTGATTACTGTCAAAATCGTCAATGTTGCAACCATTTCCAGGCAATTAAACTTTGGTATGGAACAATCATGAAACATAGAATTTCAACTGCGAGGCTTCATGTATTCAAATGCGCTAATATTTTGATGTACCTCCATGCTGTAAAATTTAGAGATTTTGACTTTTTGAAACGCAGCGGAAGAATCTTTTTTTATCTTGACGGCCGAATTTTTCTTCCATACTTGTGGAAAAAGCTCAAATCTTTTTTCGACAAGTGTAAATAAGACAAATCTGTCTGTTTTTGGTGCGTCTAGTCGATTGTATCACAATTTGGCTCCCGTCGTAACTTGAGGCCTTGCATTTTACTTCCGTGCCCATGCGACAGAAGTACATTCAATTCAAAGCACATCCCGTGGTTCGATTGATGAAAAAATATTGATTAAAAAAAGAACAAAATATTCTTACGAAGTTTTCAAAAAAATCTGCAACGATAAACAGAGTAGATTATAGACAAAATTTGTATTCTTTGATGGACAAACTTGAAATCACGATCCTGTTGTTCATCTCATTTTCTTATTTACAAATTTTAGGTACTACACTCCAAGAATATATCCGAGAAAACGTAATGATGAATTTAACATTTTGTACAGAATGTGATAAAATTTATTGGGATCGCATAAATTCCAAAGAATCTTGGAAGGCAGACATTAAAAAAAATTTAGAGATGAATCGGGTACTCGGACCCGAAATGAGACCCAAATTACCCGATCATTTTGTTGGAGCCGGAACCGAAACAATTGTTACAATTTTGATTCGGGTTTGATGTATAACATAGTCATTCAGCTAAATACTCGTGTTAAAAAATGTGGTGACACATCAATTGACTATTGAAATATGAAAAGTAACAAATCAACACTTGTGAGACTGACTTGAATTTAAAACATACTGCGTTTAAAAAAATTTTACATTTTTGTACTTTACACATTCTACACTTTTTAAGGTATCCAAAAGGAAATGGAAAAAAGCCGAAAAAATCATTTGGACCTATTTCCAGACACCTTACTATAGGATGCCATAGAATGTTTTCATCATTTTTGTAAGCATAATGTCCAACATATTGTATTAAAATTTCAAACCGATTATTGTACCCTTTTTGGAGTTGCAGCGATTGACACACGCAGTGCACTGTCTTTCAAGCATGTTTTTAAATCTGATAAATCCCCAACTAATGAAGTTCTGAGAAAACAGGATTCGTTTATATGATAAATTAGAAGAAAACATGCAGCTTGAAGTCTTGATAAATTTTCATTTATGCTTTGATAATAGCTGAACGACATGCTCCAAGTGAAAGGTTAAAAATGTTAAAAAGGTTCATTACATTTCACAAATCGAGTCCTTCCTTGATGTTTATTTACAGGAAAACGCAAGAGTTATTCCAATGCACTTTGTTGTATTTGAAAGACACTACAATCGATTATCATCTCGTCTATTTTCATCTAGCTAACATCAAATGCAGACCCGTATTAAGAGGGGGAAGGGGGGAATTCCCCCTAAATTTTTTTAGAATAAAATTTTCAGCAATATTATTGTACTTATACATCACTATTCCCAAATTGAATCATTATATTTACATAACTTTCGTCAAACATAGAATTTAGCCACTAATCCAAGCACACATAAACTAATTGAAAATAAGTCGTCCTTGCTGCAAAAATGATTTTCGTTTTATCCCATAAATTTTAAAAAACATTTGGAAAATTCCCCCTCTTTTAAAAATCCTGAATACGGGTATGCTCAAATGGTGTGAAACGGCGTGCCTTCAACGCTAGCAATTTTTTGATACCTTATTACATCCCGAAATGAGATCCGAAATTACCCGATTTTGCTGGACCCGGACCCGTGCCCGATATTTTCAAAATATGTTACCCGATACACCTCTAAAAAATCTATTAAAGTAAATTCTTCGTGTTGTTAGGAAGGAAATCATAATAAAAAAAAGCAGAAACTGCCGACTGGAAGATAAAAAACTTGAAATAAAGATAGAAAAATTGAAAGTTGGTCAATAAGAGCATGACATGTTAATCATTAGCTATCAACTTTTTCACTCGATCACTCCGCATTCATGTCAGTTAAAAATTAGTTTGATTTGATTTCATTCGCCTGTTTGACGAATTTATTTTGTGCTCTAACTATCCTATATTCATTCGTCATTTGTGTTAAAGTTTTCCATAAAATCTTCGGAAACCCGGGTATTTCTTCATATCCGGTTGGATATCCGAACATCTGCATAACCGACGAACATACTGCCAAAAAAAAATAGTTTTTCCATTGGTGCACTTAAACTTGAGATTTTTGGTACACAATCATTATAGCCTCGAAAAACACTATGCCGTGGAGTGGTCAAATTTTCAAGTTTGGGAAGGACAGCCTCTACATGATTAAATCAATGTCCAACAGAGGCAAATTCAGATTGAATCCTCCCTAGATAAGATGAACTGAATCACAATTACACAAGTTATTTTACCTTCCGCAAAATTGTGAACAAACGTTTCTCTTTTCTTCAAATATTTGTATTCCAAAACGTTTGCGGTCATTCTTTCCGTAATATTGACATTTGTACTGAAAAATGCGTCGATTACTTGGCACATTTTTTGCGCCTCGGAAGTCACGATCGTCAAAGTCGATACATCTTTTATTTCGTAAACATAATCGTCCACAAAAAATCGCTCCATTTCTTCATCGAAAATCGTAGTTTTGCCGCTGAATAATTTTAACATGGCATCGTCCAGCGGTATAAATATAGGTTTCAATCGCGATTTTATCGCGTCAGCGATTTTTCTGCTCACTTGCTCGGTTTTGGCAACGATTTGCAATTCCGATTTTTCTTCACTCAACCTCAATACGAATACCCAATGATTGAAGCATGACCAAGTGTTACAACGTTTCAGATTTTCCATCTTTTTAAAATACTCCATTTGCAAGCCGGTTAATTGTACGCAGAAGGTCGAAGATGCGTACGTCCTAATAAAATTTGCGCGGTCTTTGACCTCTACGAAGCCCAAATGATCGTGAAATTTTGTAATCGAGACATTTGAGTCACCGACCTTTAAGTGGTCAGTCAGAAATTGTATACATCGATAATCTTCGAAAATCACCCAGTATAGCTGATCTTTCGTACGCTCGATCACATAACGAACGGTGCTGTCGATCCAATTGGTTACTTTCGATAACAGAAAGTCTTCTAACGCTAGAGAAATAGCGTCACCAGACAATACTTGACCTCGAATCACAATGGAATCAGGTTCATTAACGGGCAAAAGGTCGATGCGTGTTTCAATGGCAGTTAAATCATTCAGGGGTATAGATTCCATTTGCTCTTTCAGTCGTTTAATGTCTACCGAGCCGTAATCTTCGAATTCGATCATGGCTCCGCTGTTATCATAGCGAAATTTGATATCTATGATTTTTGAATTGACAATTTGGCCGAAATATTGCTCTAAATCGGATTTTGAAATATCTTCGGGAACTTGATGTAAATATACGTGTTTACTGGAAATGGGAGGCAGTTTGGTAACGTAAAATGGGACGTCTTCTAGTTGATGATCTAAAAAATTATTATTTTCAAATATTAAGTTTATTATACGAGCCGCTTTGTACATGTACAAAGATCGGCTGAAAATCTTTGTTCAAAGAAAATTTTTTGAATACTAAAAAACTCACGATTTTCCATGTGCACAAAAACTCTTCGAGATAGAACCTGGGTTTATGTCCTTCGAAGAACAAAAGTGCAGGGTGCTGAAAGCTGTAGTTTTTATTTTTCTCAACCTCCCGGCGCATAGCGCCGCAAAAAATTGTCCGTCTGTCATTCTCAAATAACCGACAATCAG
This sequence comes from Romanomermis culicivorax, assembly GCA_963922205.1. NCBI lineage: Eukaryota > Metazoa > Nematoda > Enoplea > Mermithida > Mermithidae > Romanomermis > Romanomermis culicivorax. The sequence continues at coordinate 579,471 of CAWUHX010000211.1, read as the reverse complement.
TTTCCCGATAGCTTATTCAAGAAAATTAAGGTCGAAATTTTCAGTTGAAATAATATTTTCATCATTTTATAAATTCAAAAAATACTCACACTTTCGTAAGTTTGAAAATCTTGGAGTCAGAAGTGGAAATCTCTAAAAACTACTTCCACGATGTTTTTGAATTCAATTCAAAATCGGGTTTATGTTGAAAAAGGGCTCCCTCCCATTGACAAAAATAAACTTCTCCGACTTCCCAACGATCCCAGGTGTTTTTTGTTGGAAATTCCCAGGTTTTTTACTGTCATTTTCATTCTGCCTTTAGTCATTTTTCTATTGAAAAAAGGCAATATATTCACAAATAGACTAAAACAATCTCGGAATCAATAGTTTATCTTTTTCGAAACCAACTAACTCTTAGTATCTGGACATTGTAGTAGTTTGGATATATATTTTGGATTTAGTTTGGGTTTCTCAAGCAGAAAAAATATCTGTCATTTTTGCGCGTTGGTGATGTTTGATTCATATTCAAAAGTGGGAAGTTTATGTTCACAAAACACTGAAATATTCAAACACTGCAAAATGATTCCCAGAAATTAATCAATAAAAATCTTGATTTTTTAAATTATTTTGAGAAAAAATACAAGGTCAAACATTCATCCACGATGTGTTGATGTATAAAATATAAGCAGCTATAAGCAGCAGATGAGGCTTCATTTTTCAACCATGACCTATAAATAACATGCAGAATTACAAATCATCTAAAATCTGGCGCGAAGCGCCAGAGGATTTTCACGATTTTTCGTTTTAGAACGCATCAACATGAATTTATGGATAGGAAATTCTTAATCAAAAGGGTTGTCAGACTTTAGGTTCCACTGCGGGTCAAAAAATCCGTACCGTAAGGAAAACTCGATAAAAGTTTCCCGTACCAGCCCAAAAAAGTCCATCTGGTACGGAAAAAACCCTGACCTGACGAGATCATTCTTTTACTTATGTTCTTTTTCGCATTTAAGTATATAATAAATTTCCTTTTTTCTACTCTAATATTGGCTGATTGTTGGTTCGCGTATTAGTTAACTGGTTGCCTTATTAATTGATTTTCTGAAAATCAATTGATAATTATTTATTAAACTCCCTTTCTCTCTGCCTGTTCTAAGTCCTGCTTCCTTTGTTTCTCCTTTACATTTCTGAATCTTGAAAATTATTTTCTCAAAATGTTAATTTTCCCGAGTTATCAGCAGCAACCAACGTAGTGAACGGACCCCAAAACGTAACTGCCCGGCAGTTTGGGTGACCCCACATGACTTGCCCAGGTGTGTACTCACTACTCACAGACACATATGTATGATACAGTGCTGCTCAAAAGTCCAGCTGTACTTTGTAAAATGTCCTAAATTTTTTAGGTTGATGAAGAGGGCGTCCGTCTAGTTTATTTTCAAGTATTCGTGATTGTGGTTTATTATTTCCAGATATGACTTCAGGAGATATCAAATAAATACCATATTTTTGTTGAAAGAAGACCTTTGACCATGTTCTTTTGCAATCGAACAAAAACATTGCAATGAACAGCACGAGTAGATTCGTCACATTCTGTTTGCCAATAACTTATTTTTCTATGGTTCAGACTTTAAACATATTGGATAAAAGTTTGCATACATCTACCTTAGAGCGGCACTGAAACACTGCATAATTTTATCAAAAGACTCCAAACATAAAAAAACTTGTTTGAGAAATCAATTTGGGATGAGAATACTCTTTTTTTTACAACCAAGAACAGACTCATTCTCTCTAAGTAACATACATAACCATCGGTCTCTTTTGTAAACCACCGGCAATCGGTTAACAGCCAAAAACCCAATAATAGGCCGATGCTGACGCATCGGTCGATCGATAATCCTATTGGGTTGGCAGGAAAGTAATGTCGATTTTTGGTCATGTATTATCAATCAACTTTTTTCTTAAAATCTAGCCAAATAAACTGGGTTGTTGATTGTTTGTTGGGAAGAGCAAACATTGTTTTGAAAAATGGGTTGGTTTTCAGTTCGCTCATACTGTCCGTTTTATTGATACATAAAACAAAGTGTTACCTCCTCAACCATTCATTGCATTTTGTATGAGTATGATTTGGACAGAACTGCAGCTGAGGCAACGAGAAATATATGGCAAGTATATGGTAACCTGCTGTGTCAGAACGTGCAGTAACCTGCTGTGTCAGAACGTGCAGTCGAATGGTGGTTTACAAAGTTCAGGACTGAAACCTGCAGTATCAGAGATGAACCTAGTAGTGGATGACCAGATGAGGTATCAGGAGCAGACATTCAAGAACAGCTGGACCTCAGTCCAAAAGCAATCACTAGGGAGATAGCAGAAGTCCTCGCTGTTACTCATACACTATTGAAAATCGAATGAAGCAGATGAACAAGGTATGCAAGCTCCAAACATCGGTGCCTCACATTTTGAGAATTCATGCTATGAAACAGCATGTTATCATTTCCATGTCATTATTTTCATGGTACAAAATCAAGCCTTTCCTTGATCAAATCCTCACTGGAGATGAAAAAAGAGTTGTGTATGTTAACATCATCCAGAGGTGACAATGGGTCAGCAAAGACTCCAAACCAGCACAAGTGCAAAGGTCCGATCTACACCCACACAAGGTTATGTTATGTGTATGGTGGCCAACCCAGGGAATCGTCGACCTTGAGTTGCTTCCACCTGGTTTGATCATAACTGCTAAAGTCTATAAAGACCAGCTTGATTGTGTACAAAATGCCTTGATTCAAAAACAGCCTGCATTGGTAAACTGCGAAGGGGTACTTCTGCCTCATGACAATGCCCATCCACATACCACTGCAATTGTCCAGGAAAAAATTCAGAAATTAAATTGGGAGTTGTAACCACATCCGCCATATTCACCAGACATTGCACCATCAGATTTTTTTATTTTTTCCAGTGATTGCAGAAAAGCCTTGTTGGTATGGAATTTGAAAACAATGACTGACTATGGAATTTGAAAACAATGACTAGTTCATCCCAGGGTTTTTTCCGCACCGGTCGTTCCGCATTTCGCGGAAATCGGCCAGAAAAATTTCCGCAAAAACCAATAAAAACATTGAAAAAATTTCCCTTCCGAGCGGAAAACTCTCCAAAAATTTTCCGCGCGACCCCAAAAAAATGGGCACTGTGCGGAAAAAATCCATGGTTCATCCAAAACTTTTCTGATTCAAAGCCCCATGCCTTTTATTGCGCAGGCATTGCAAAGCTACATGCAAGATGGAAAAGTGTGATTGACAGTAATGGGGTATTTTGATGATTAATGAGGCTTCATCCAAATGTAATAAAACTTTGACAATGCAGTCAAATTTTAGACATTACGTTCTTGTCAAGGTTATCATTGCTCTTCAAAAAAATGTTAAATATGAATAGTTAGACACGGATAGAAATACAGATGCGCTAAAACCAGAGTTTTTTTGGCACTGAGCACAATTTTCGAAGCTCGAGCAGAAATCTTTAAGGATGCTTTGTGCACGGTGCAGAAGTCGGTTTGCATGTCATGTAGGTTTTCAAGTTGAATGCTTTCAATATGATTTTTACATTTTGTTTTGTATGGAAAATGATTCAATTGACAGCAGAAATAGACCGCTTATCCAGGAAAAAATGTTGATAAAATTCAGTTTTAAACATTCGAATATCAAAATCCATAAAAATTTTCGGCGCTTTGTACTGGGACTTTTTTATCCTTCTTGCCTGGATTTATTAAACATTTTCGCTTCAAGTCATTAAAGATCATTGACTTCAAGCTGATATTCTAGTATAGGTTAGCTGATTGAAAACAGCATCTCACTAACCATGATTCTAGACAGGAAAATTTAACTTTGAGTCATGGAATAAATCTTGAAAACATCTATTTATCAGCATCCCAGAGTATAAAACTTCGAAAAATTTTTCGATGCTTCGCGCCGGGATGAAGATAGATAAAATTCAGTCCAAAATTTTTTACTTTGACTTATCACAGAAATGTCACCACTGGATTTTTTAGGAAATATAGGATTTTTTCCTTTAGTTTCTGGTTGGTTTTCAATTTTTTCTATATACAAATATCAGCAACAGTGAGCCATCATATGAATTCATGCCAACAAAAGTGCAGATTTTTCCTCACGGTGCACAAACTTTTTGACCCAATTTATGCCCCGGGCACGGGCACACCACGCCGTGCACTAAAACCTGACTAAAACAATTAAATATTAATTTAGTAATGGCTGGGTTTCATTTTTTAGCATAGTGCTAATGAAGTTGATCCTGTGCTTATGAAAATTTTAGTCGTGCTAAGAAAAAGTAACGCAAAATAAGGAAACATAGCGGCTGTGCTAATGGGGCTCCTGCTAAAAAACCCTGAATAATGGTTACTAAAATTCCTAAGAACCGCACTTTAGCCAAACCAAAATAATGATCCTAATGCTTAAAACCGGCGCAATGCGCCGGAAAACATTTTGTTTTGAATTTATAAAACGCTTATTTGGATCATCAGGCAATAAAAACAACTACAGTAAACTAATAACTACACAAATAAAACTAATCGAAATCCCTTGACTTTCCCAGGCTCTCCAAAAATCTAAAAAATTCCCTGACTTTCCCAGGTAGGCTGGGAATTTCGAAATTTTTTTTTTTATATCGACCTCCCAAAATATTTTTCCCTTTTTAAATTTTTTTGGCGATTTGGGGAAAAACAGCGGATGGACTAAATTCAAGAAATTAATAAATACAATCTATTTTTTCGATGTTTTCTGAATTTAGTTTTTTGACCAGTAATTCGCAATGCATCTGCTAAAAACACACTTCGGGTGAATCAGTAGGAAATCGGTTATTATTAATTAGCCAATGATTTGGAGAATCATTCAAAAAAAGTATGTGAGATGAACATCGAAACTGGGTCAAAACATTTTGAATAAGAACCTGTTTTACAATATTTCAGCCAAAATGAAAATTAGACTGTATTATGTAATTTGGGTGGAAGAGCCATAGGAACATCCACAGAAATCATCGGTTATTTGGCTAGCTAAGTGGTGACCCTCATATAGACACATACTATTGGTCGAAAAAAATTGAATAATGTCTAGAAAGTGATCATTTCTAAACAAAAAAAGTCGAAAATGATGTTTTACGGTTTTACCGATTTTTGGGCAAAAATCGAATTTTTTGTCTTTAAAGAATTTCGGGAGATCGGTGACTCTATGCCCCCAAAAAATTGCTTGACCACCCCAAACCTCAGTGGAACAGTTGACTGTACGTCGAAATGTATATACATTTATCGTTTATGTGCAACATAATCCATAATAATCTATTACCATTAAATATCTTTTCCGCGTTTAATTTAAATTTGGTTGTTCTAAAAATCGCTCTAAATTATATATATGCCCACGTATTGTTTGGATGTAAGAAAGTATGACTTCATTAGTAGGGTTATACCTATAAGGAATTCCTTGCCGGATAATGTAATGCCTTCCAATGTGAAGACATTTTTGAGACAAATTTAAGGCATTGATTTGAATTAATCCCTAAAAGGGGTGTAGTCTTGCGCGCTAGCCAACTCACGCCTCATAATATAAATTATTTTAATTATTTTTCTTGATAAATGAGAGTAATATTTTTACTATTATTATTACTCACATATGTATGATGAAGAATAACGTGTACCGTTCACTTTCGTTTTTTAATTCTCAATTTCGAAAAGGAGTATAGTGTCCGTCAAAGCTTGTATATATTAACAATCAATGTCTCAACCATTAAGCTTTTTTTGAAAAACCGTAATTTTTTTTATTACTCATACCCGATTTATTTTTCATTACGCGTTCCAATGATGCCAAATTCTGGAATTTCACCAAAATACGATCGCACAACTGGTCGTACGAAAAATCTTCTATTTCACCGCCGCCCGAACGCCGTTCATTGCGCAGATATTTTTTCAAAATATCCGATGGCGAAGATTTTAAACCATTCACATTTCGTATTTGTAAATATTCATTTTTCAGCGTCGGAGTTGACATTTTACACTTTTCATGTCGCTTGCCCTAGAAACACGAACAGTAACGTAAAATCAAGCATGTTCAAATAAAGATCAGGAAACAGGCTTTTTTAGTCATTTTAGGGGCCTGGGCCCCTAAAAATTTGGAAATGTTTTCTAAAATTTTAGGTCCAGGAGCCATTTGGCTCTTAAAATTTTGACTAATTTATTTATATTTTAGTTTATTATAGTTATTTTCATTCAATTTTAGATTTAAAGTAAAGGTTTTACCGGCTCTAAAATCATAAAACACCAAAATCTTTCTATAATTTTTCATTTTTTCATAGCATTCTAATTTTTCGGATTGGTCTATTCACTGTTTTTCGACAAATCAAACTTTCTGGGGACAAAAATTTTTTGAAGACAGGAAAAAATATGAGGGTTCGACAAGGATAAGATGAATTCTTGTGTATTTAAGAGGCTAAAATTTCAATTTTTTTAACCTTTTTGTAACTATTTTAAATATGGAGCCGAGTTTGAATTCATGATCATAATCAAGGCGATTTTCACAAATTTCAAGTTTAATTTAAATTTTTTCAAAGTCATGAGCTATGAACATATAAGTTGTAAAATGATATATATACATTTTCGAGCCTTATGGTAATTGAAAAAGTTGTATCCATAAATTGATTTTCAAGCATTTTAGAGTGTCAGAATCAGGGTCTTTTGCACAAGTCAGGTTGCAATGTGCAACTTGAGGACAATTTTGGTTGCACAGAAAATATTTTGGTTGTCCACTCTAAAATAAACAAATTAGCTTAATTTCATCGAAAAAATATCAAAAGCTAGTTTTCTTGTATTTCATCCGATTCGCGCCGGTTTTAGGCTTTTAAAACCCAATTTTCAGAGTTTTGGAGAGAAGATGAAAGGGATTGGTGTTCGGCGCGTAGCGCCGAAAATTGTTTTTGGATTTCGATATTCTAAAACGCTAAAGTTTAATTTTTCAGTGAATTCAATAAATTTTTAGTCGGGCAATTGGAAAACTAGAAGAGCAACCAAGCATTTCGATTCTTCAATCAGCAGCAGTTTTTATTTGGATTTAAAATGTGTTAATCACACTAGAAATTTTTTCAAAATCGCAAAAAGATTTTGGGAAAACAACCGAGAAAAATTTTGCTTTTCGTCACTCTCGTCAAAAAACAACACAGAATCAAACATTTATCTATAATATGTTGATAATTAAAAGCTATAAGCATTAGCTAGAATGACCTTTTCTGGCATTTGTGTAGTTTAGGGAGTACGGAATTTTTTCATCAACATTTTCCCGAATTTGCGTATTTCCGACTAAAATGATAATACTGATTACGAATATGTCAATAGTTTTATATAAAATCAAGTATTTTGACTGAAAACAGGATGTAATATGACAGATTGTTTTCTAAATTTGCCCATTTGTGATCATGTTATGGGTAAACAGATGATGCTGATCACGAATATGCCAGTGGCGAACCGCCCCATAGGGAGAGGAATGAGAGGGTATTACCCCTTCCTTCAAAATACTGAAAATCCATCTAATGAAGTCGACATTGGTTCTAATGATTTGCCAAGCTTCTTCGTCACCGTTCGAAGCTTTGTTACTTCTGAAAGGAGTGAACGCTCTATATAGACGATAAACTGTCAACCTTGAGCTTATTGGTCAATTTTTCAGTAGGAATTTTGATTCATATACAGTAACTTTTATCGTGACTTATTAACATACGAAGAAAACTCAAATTGACGAAAAATTGAGACGTTTTATTCCGAAAACTTCTCGAAATAGTTTTTACAATTTTCAGCATTTCTTCAGCACAGGATTTTTTAGTCATTTTAGGCGCCTGGGCGCCTAAAAGTTCAGAAATGCCTCCTAAAATTTTAGGTCTAAAGCCATTTTGGCTCCTAAAATTTTGGCATATTCATTTACACTATAGTGAATTGTAGTTATTTTCATTCAATTTTAGATTTAAAGTCAATGTTTAACAGGCTCTAAATTCACAAAACATCGAAAAATTTCCGGCGCGCCGCGCCGGATCACATTATATAATTTTTAAAATTGGTCTATTCGCTGTATTTCTAGGGTAAAAAAATCTCGACAAGGAGAAAAAATATGGGGGTTCGATATGGAAAAGATGAATTTCGGTGCATTTAGGGGGTCAAAATCTCAATTTTTTCATTTTTTGTAACTATTATTTTGAATATGTATGGAGCCGAGTTTGAATTTATTATCATAATGCAGTGATTTTCATAAATTTCAACTTTAATTTGAATTTGTCAAACTTATGAAAGTATGAACTTATTTTTTTGTTTGTAAAATGATATATATATACATGTTTTCGAACCTTGTATGTTTATCGAATAAGTTATCCTTAAATTGATTTTTCAGCATTTAGAGTGTCAAAATCTAAAAAAAAGTTTTGATGCATAGCGCCGGAAAGATATAGGAAACAACAGAACAATAAGAAGTGAAGCTGCATTTTCAAAACCTTATACTTTTGAGTGAGAAGGAAATGAACTCAAGTGCTATCTTCAAAGAAGGTTTGTGCAAAAATAAACGAAATAGTTTTTTTGCATAAGAAATTTTCTTTGCACAAAGATTTCTCGGCCGATCTTTGTACATGTAGAAAGAAGCCTGTAACCGAAAACGCTGGTTGGAAATCGAATTTTGAACAGTTCCGTATTTAATTAACTTATTCGTTTATTTTATTATATTCTCCTAACATTGCTTAGTGCCGTTGCGAAAAAATTTCAATTTTTTCACCAGAAAAGTCCGAAAAAGGTCCAAAAATAATAATTTTTGTCTAAAAAACCGTAAAAAATTTATCCATGGCGCGAAGCGCAGAGAAAATTGACGTTTTTGACAATTTTTTTTTCAAAAATTGACATTTTTCAGTATTTTTCCGACCAAAAGTATGAGTGCTATGACTACCATATGGCTAGCCATAGGATTGGAAAATCCTGGGGAGGGGTCGTCCAATGGCTAGTCATATGGCCGACGATTTCTGGCGCGTGGGAGTTCCTATGACACTTCCTCCCAATTACATGTATGAGAGCAAGTATCACTCTATATTTCTATAATTTAGAGTCTGCTCAACCAATCCTCATGAAGTTTTTACCCAAAAAATCCTTTAATAAACGGTTTGTGTAAACGACTTTGAGGGCGGTCCATTTTTTTGCCAATTTTTCAATTTACTATCATTTTATAAAAACGAACTATACATATTTCTAATACTCCTTAAAATCTGTTTCTGATGATTTCCATTACCTAATTTGAAAATGCAGACAGTCATAGTCGTTGAATATATAGAGACCCTATCGGTTATGGCCTGTAATAACTCGGCATGACTGGTGGGAAAGCATATATACATATAACGGATTCTGTAGAGGGAGTTGTATCATTATTTGAAATTTTTTTAAATTCCAAGTATACCCCAAAAAAGTTTGGATGAACTCGAGTTCGGTTTGGGGTTTCTCAAAAACGCATTATGTGGGTTCCATTCGGGTAGATGAACGACTTAGGATGAATCTGGATACATATATTGCAAAAAGCATCTCTTATGTCTCAAAGCTGCTATTCGATCAGAATAATAAATCCCATAGCATACGCAACAAAACAATTGGTGCGAAGCGCCGAAAATTTCGCAAAATTCAAGGAAAAAATATGTTAAATGTCTCATCGATCTACATATTTACCAAAGTAAGGCGCCTGTCTGCCCAAAGCCAGATATGTATGCTCTGGTAACGAAACTTCTATCACTCTATATTGACCTACTCTATTTCTCCGCCTCGAACGATTATTAGAGGTGTTTGATTCGCCACCGATACTATTTTCATTTTCGTAAGCGAAAACATTGATCGTTAGCCCACCGCGCACGACCATGGAACCTTGCGTCCTATCAATGGCATTGTTCACGCAATTGGAGTCGACAAATGGAATAAGAGCAATACATTTATCGCGTTTTAGAATAATGCCTGGCGGCTCGACAATATGTCCGAATACTAAAGTTCGGAAGAGGTAGCCACAAAATATAGTATAATCTAGAGTTTAATTACTTTTGAAAGCGTGAAAGATATCTGCTTTGGACATGCTATATGGCAAATTCGTAAGTAATAACTTAGGATAATCATCAGCCTTGAAATGAGTGAAAATTAAGGGGGAAATTCTATAAAATATAACGGAAAAATACTTTCGTTCCATCGGAAGCTTCGGAAGAATTATCAGAGGCTGACGAAAGCGCGTTTTCAGGCCACTGAAGACATTTTCAAAGGATAACAAGTATTTTGCATATATCAATGGGCCATGAGTAACCAACACGTTTGTAAAGAAAACTGGAGAAAAAACATTACCTACGTGAGCTTTCAATGTTAGTCTTTCCAATATGATTTTTTCTCGGTTCATAAACTTAAATTTTAATAACGCTACGGTTCAACGAAAAATATAAATTTTGTAAGAGAATTAACCAAAATTTACGCAAGAGTTTCTGTGACGTAAAGAATCTAAAGCAAATTGTGCACCAAACAGTACGCCGATAGCTTTCAACAGAAACTTACTTGAGTGTCCGAGTTGAGTTTGGGACTGGCGTTCAACTGATCAACTTCTAGTTTCCTTAATCCAATATAAATACTGTCCTTATTTTCTAAGACAGCTTCTACAGAAAGCGGGTGACAAAAATTCACAATCGCGCGGCAGTGAGTGCTAGAGCGCTGAATAATAATATCATCAGACTGCCGAAGACGCCCATATCCTGGAAAATTTTTCAATGAGAGATTGCATACAATAGCATACATGTAACGGGGCCCCGAGGTCTGGGAACATTTTGGGGTCGGGGGTCATTGATTCCCCAAAAATTTGGTGGGATGGATCTCCGAAAAAAAAATCAAATTTCTTGCCAAAAAAATCCAAAAAACGGTTCGAACAATAGTAGCAATTTTTGTCTACAAAACCGTAAAAAATTTTCATGACGCAAAGCGCCGAGCAAATTGAGTTCTTAACCATTTCTTCCTCAAAAATCGAAATTTTTGGTTAAAAATTTCAGATTTTTAAGCGTTTCCCAACCAAAAGTATGACTGCTATATGGGTAGCCATAGGATTGTGAAATCTTGGGAGGGGGCCGCACAACGGCTAGCCATATGACCAACGATTTCTGGGGGGTTCCTGCAGCACTTCCCCCAACTACGTTGTATGATAGGCCCAAAACACAATGGGCGGTATTCAGAAAAATGTATAAACGCTAACCGCTATTACGCTACCTCGCATTTGAGAATACTGACCAATAATGTTTACTCGAAAAAAGATTTTTCAAATCAGTCTCCATTCCAGAAGTAACGTTATTAACGACGATTGAACAGCTTTTCGAGAATTCACGGCGATCAAACTGTAAAGGAACGGATTGATTGCATTTAATTGTTCTAATTGTTCACAGCACTAGAACAGTATTTTATTAGTAATGTTAACGATATGGGACCTCTCTTTTCCGGCAACATACATGTAATTGGGGGGGGGGAAGTGCTATTGGAACATCCCCCTCATCAGAAATCGTCGACCATATGGCTAGCTAGCTGGCTAGGCTAGCCATTGGGCGACCGCCCCCTGGATTTTCCAATCCTATGGCTAGCCATATGGTAGCCCTAGGGCCCCCATACTTTTTGTCGGAAAACTACTGGAAAACGTCAATCTTTTGATGTAAAATGTCAATTTTTGAACAAAAAATGATCAAAAACGTCAATTTTCTCGGCGCTTCGCGCCATAAATACATTTTTTATCATTTTTTAGACAAAAATTACTATTTTTTGAACCGTTTTTCAGACTTTTTTCATGAAAAAATCAAATTTTTTTTCCTCCAGAGACCCCCCAGGGTTTCTTTTCCGCACGCCTTCATCCGCACTGTGCGGAAATGACCCAAAATTTTTTTCGCACACGAAAATTTTTTCCGTTCGAAGTTTAAATCATTTGAAAAATGTGTGAAATGAGCGAAAATTATAGATTGCTAAGAAAATAATGGAAATTGTCTGTTTTTCTAGCTCAAAAACATTATTTTAGATTGATTGAGCAAAATTAATAGTTGCTGCTGTCATTTTTGTGATTAGAGCTGAAGATTTATAGATTTCAATTGATTTTCCAATTGATTCAATTTCTACATTTTTATATTCTAGAATGCTGGAAAATGAGCCTTTTCAACCTTTATCTCTAAAATAAAAGGTTTGCATTTTCAGTCAAAAATCGTGTAGTTTCCCAATGACAAAATTTGTGTCCACAAAGTTCAGAAAATTTCAAGTGAGAGAAAGAATTCATGAAGATCAATATTAAATCTCAATTTTCAACAAAATCCGAACCTATAGTTAGTTTTTTACAAAATGCTTCCCAATTGAAAAAGTAACACGAATCAGTACTGTCGTATAAATCTTTAACATAGAGCTCTTGCTTTAAAATTTCTCACTCGAAAAATTTTAAAGGTTAGGTCAGTAATACTACTTGCTTTCCACCTTCATTAGTTAGAAACATTTCAAGAAAAAAAGACTTTAATACTGAAGATTACTAATTGATGAATGGGATGAGAAACTTCAAATCATGAAAACCACGCACACTTAACTTTCGATGCGTGGCATGGCACCAGAGAATTTTTGAACAAAGGAGCTACCGAAATGTTGCAAAATATATTCTAGAAATAATTTGTAATAGTTTCGGTTTAGATTTTTCCTAGAAAAATGATGGTATAAAACAAATGTGTGGAGAAATGTGGGAAAAATCAGTAAATTCATATGAAAATTCTAATTCACACTACAAAGTGACGAGTTTAACTCACTCTAGCAGAGACATATAAGATTGATGGAAACAATTAGGGACAACCGAGAAATCAAACTAAATTTCTTTTTGGCTGTGCTCCAGCTTAATTGTAGTTAATATTATAAATTATTTTCATTGCCGGCGCGGAGCGCCAGAAAAATTTGAGATTTTGACCACCTAAATTGCACCAAAATGCACCTTTTCATCAATGCCAGCAGTAGAAACGCCCAAAGAAATTTCCGTTCTGTGCGGAAAATGCCCAAAAATTTTTCCGCACAGTCCAAAAAAAGTCCGCACTGTGCGGAAAAAAACCTGCGGCCCCCCCCCCCCAAAAAAATTTTTGGGAATTACTGACCCCCGGCTAAAAAAAAAGTTGCCCGACACCCCCACCCAGACCTCGGGGCTCCGTTACATGTATGTTCGGCAATGCTTTCGACACGTTCGAGAGAACGTTGATAAATACGAAGTTGAACATTTTTTCGCAAAATTTTTCTTAATTAAAATTTTCGAGTACAAATTTGGGATAATCTGCCAAAATTAAGAACTTAAAGGGATGATAGTATTTCATAATTAAAATTTTCTGCCATAAGCAAACAAATTACACGTTCCAAAGATGCAGGTGGCTTCCAACTCGACAAAAAATCGCAACGATGTAAAGGGTCGGACGACGAATAATACACATCATCCTTGCTGAAATTTTGATACTTCGTATGACTATTGCCTATGCTCGGTCTAGATTTATTGGTGAACGGAAATGGCACGTCAACTGATTTTTCTCCTACAAATAATTCATAAAATATACGTTACATATTTATGTTGATTAATTTTTTTGTAGATCTCTACCACAAATTACACAATTAGACGCTAGCATGCAGGAGACAAACCTTGACTAGCTGGTGGAATGCGAATAAGTGGCTTCATCTTCATATCCGGACAACCGGGAACGCTGACCAAGTGTCTTTCATATAACTGCAAAATTTCGCGGGCGACTCTGACGCTTTCGAAGGTCACCAAAGCGTACTTTGTCGATGCATCATATTTCGTAAATTTTATGGAATATTCATTCAGAGCACCGCAATATCCTAAGCCTAGGCGAGAAAACGAAAAGTATATACGTAAATTTTAACAGTTTATTTGTTTCATGAGGACCTAACGGTGTGATGTTGACTTTAACGTCAAAAATTTCAGCTGTAAAAATCGCTTAAGACGAACTTACTGCGGAAAAACCTGAACAGATGCGTCGCCGTAATGTTTTGCGGCAAATTAGACAAACATAACGTCGAAAAACGATCACTATCGCCGTAATAATCGTCCCTCAGATTCATTATTACTTCTATCTGATGAGGAAAATGAAAATCATTAATCTCCAAGAGAAAACTTACCCAAGTTTACTATCATAAAATCTATTCACATAGGAATCCAATACTTTGATGAATGTTTAAATTGATATACATACTCAAAAACGCTTGAAAATAATCTGTGAGCATTTTTCATGGTAAAAAATGGGAAAAAATATTTTTTTCCTATTTTTGGGCAAAGAGATGGCGGAAAAATATGGCCATCGAAATTCAAGTTCTTGTGGACTTGACGAGCGCGAAGCGCCGGAAAATTCAAGCAATTTCACCGCTCCAAGCGCACTGACATAATCAATTATTTAATCGCACTTTTTCCTCGGGGTACACCTCGTCCAACTGGATACAGCACTGGTACCGATTTTTTAAATGGGTCAGTTGGCGTAAGAGGTCAAAATTTTTTTCAACAAATTTCTGAAGTTGTTTTTTTCGTTAAAAAATGTCCACATACACTTTTTTCCGAACTTTTTTACAAAAAATTTGAACATAAATTCTCTTGTAGCTTTGATTTTCTCACTGTCCTTTCGGTACTCAAAAATCTCAAACCAACATTATCACTGGGTCCGGACAACTTATGTGCATTCTTCTATAGGAAACTTCACCTTGTTCTCTCTGAACCATTGTCAACCATATTTGAAGTCTCCCACAGGAATGGAAAAATACCCGACTTTTGGCGTGAAGCAATTATTCTTCCAATTTTCAGAAAAGGTGATTCCACATTGGTTGAAAACTACCGACCACTTTCTTTTTGCTGCATTTCATGCTAGGTCACGGAAACAATTAATTATTTGAATATGATGAAGTCGATTGAAAATCTGCATTTTCTGTCATCTAAACAGTATGGTTTTAGGAAATCTATGTCTTGTGCACTGCAATTGTTGCATTGTAGAAATATATGGTCACATGTGTATATATTTATCAGCAAATAATGTGTAAGAATTTTTAGCAATCAGTATGTGTATATTATATATTATAAAAGAACGTATTCAGTAAAAAAAATTCCATAGCTAAGGGGGTAGCAGTCGCCCCCAGCCCCTGGGTACGGCCCTGACTGAAAATAATAAACTACCTTTTCGAAAAATAGATACGCTTAAAATGTGAAAAATAGAATAAACAAAATTGCCCAGGTATGCCTATGTATGGTATACCTTATGCTTTAAAAAGTTTACTTAGTCGGTTCACGATTTACTACAATTGTTTTTGGCTGAGAAACGCTATTTTTTCGCGCAGAACTTTTTGCCATTAACCGAAAACGGTCGAAATTTTTCTAGCCAATTTTTCCTCATGTCTTAGTCTGCAGAGTGTGGAAACGACTCGAAATTCCTTTGGCACGGGAAATTTTCCCAGTTCCAACTTAAAATTATGTAAAAAATGCGTAAAATGAGCGAAAATTGTAGATTCCCAAAAAATCTTTAGATATTGCATAATGTTGTTCTAACTAATGACATTATTTAGAATAACTGAGTAAAAGAATAAAGGCTGCAGACATGTGATCAGAGCTGAAGACTTCAAAATTTGAATTCATGTGTCGTCGCGCCAGAAAACTTCCTCGAGAATATTCTAGAAAGCTGGAAAATGATCTTTTTCAACATTTATCTTCAAAATAGGCTATACATTTTTAAGCTAGAATAATGTCTTGATCGTTTTCCAATAAAAACGTTCATGTTCGAAAAGTACGGGAAACTTCAAGCTAGAGAAAAAAAGATAAAGAATTATAGAGTACATTCGATTAATTCTTCGCATCAGAAAATTTTCGTTTTCGATATTCTAGAACGCATTCAAATATTTAAAATTTAATTTCCAATCATGATAATGGCTTGTTGGATTATAGCAAATAATGAATTCTAGAACACATTCAAATATTTAAAATTTAATTTCCAATCATGATAATGGCTTGTTGGATTATAGCAAATAATGAATACTATAAACACAATCGGCATGAATTCACCGGAAAATTTTAGGGGTTTGACTTTCTAAAATGCACAAAAATGCATGTTTTTGATCTCGAAAGCCCAAATTTTTCTAATCATTTGGCCAAAAAAAGTCAATTTTTTCCGATTTCTAAAATTTTTCTGCCAAAAACACCGATTTGACGGAAGACAGTGCCGAGAAATGCTTGAATTATATAACAATCTGTAGCACCGCCACTCAATGATAAGGTGTATAGCCAGAAAAGCACGGCAAGAATTTTACGGAGGGAAAGGTCCGCGAACTTTTCATGGTGGAGGAGTGGGGGAGTGAGTGAGCAAAGAACTAAAAAAGCTTCACAAATGTTTATCATGCATAAAAATGATCAAAACTCTTGTCTTCAAAAAAGTTCAGGGGGGCGTATTTGACGATTTTTTTCCGGGCCAGGAGGGCATTCAGGGTGTTAGGTAGGAGAGTTTTACCCTACCCCCCTACGCAGACGTCTCCAAGGTCGAAAATCTATATAGGGGCAAAATCGTATATGGTAATGGTAGTACCCTTTCCATGCCGTGCCATGACCTTTTTTTTGTTCCGTGTAGGATCCAGGGATTTTTTAGCATAGTGCGGATTTTTCTGGGGTCGTGCGGAAAATTTTTGGAGAGTTTTCTGCACGGAACGGAAACTTTTAAATGTTTTAAGTGGTTTTTAATGGTAGAGCGGAAATTTTTCAGACTGATTTCCGCAATATGCGGAACGACCGGTGCGGAAAAAAGCCCTGGTAGGGTCGAAGGTGTGTAATGTCGGTACCTCCCAGCTGAATACAATGGGTGTATAGCGATGCACAAAGTACTAATCACTTATTCTTCAATGCTTTGATCTACACATCTTCACATTGTAAAACGCACCAAAATTGTTTTTTTACGTTGAATCATCAACATTTTCCCCTATTTCTGAACATTTTTGTAAAGAAGCATAATTTGGGAGAAAACGTTAAATTACCCAAACCCAAGAATTACAACTTATATCTCCTGCGCTAGGCACCAGAAAACTGTAACCTGAACTGAATGTATTTTTGCTTCATACTACAAAAATCTTCATTTGGTACGAAAAGTGTTTATTTCCTACAAAAACCCAGGGTTCTGTACAGCCATGCTTGTAGCCAGGAATTTTTTAGGGGGGAGGGGCACACACTGTTTTTCACCAGATTGACTGTAAAATTGGCATTCTGACTTGACTTTTTCTTGATGAGCTTTTTTTTTAAAACTTGAAACATTGGGAGGGGGCATGACCCTCAACCTCCCTGCCTACAGGCCAGTGTACAGCTGTCAATTCTTCCACTTTTATACATCATAATTAGGGATGTCCCGGAGCCACCTTCTTTGCCGGTGCTGCTGCTTAAACACCTGCGCTGGTGCCAATCATACATATTTTTTACCTATTTATTATGAATCTTGTGTCCTTCTATATTTGCTATCAACGTAATTTATTTATAAATGAGTTTTGGATCATATGTACAATATTTATTTCCCTGTTTTTTGCAGATTTCATTCTTTAATTTAGTCAAATTATAACAAAAGTTTGAAGAATGGCGATTTCTAATCATTCCACTGTTACATGGAATTTTTTTACTATTTCGACGACTGACGAACAAAAGGCAATATGTAATTATTGCGCTAAAGAAATTAGCCATGGTAGTCAAGATAAACATGGGTTCGGGCACAGCGGCCTGAAAAAGCACTTGACGACCCATCCAATGATTAACAGGAAATATTTAAAATCGGCAGAAAAAGTGAAAAATGAGCTCCAAGCAGTGAAAAACAATACACATAATGCCAATCAAACGACTTTAGAAGCTAGTTTTATATGAATTTTATGAATTTCCTCAATTCTCATGAAATTTTCCACAAGTCCGATGAAGAAACATCAAGCAAAATAAATGCCAAACTTGAATTACAAAAATATTTAGGTAATAAATGAGGAAAAACTTATAATTTAATTTCTTTGTTTGCATTTTACAACTCGTTTTTCAGATGACAAAGTTTCAAAAGTTGAATTTCCCTTTGACTGTTGGAAAATCAGGAGGAATGAAGTCATTTACTTGCAAACCTTGCACAATGATTCTTATGTGCCCCACCAACAAGTATATATATAGTGAACGTTTATTCAACACAAGTGGCATTATTTGCTCGGACGTTAGGACAAGATTATTGCCCGAGAAACTTGAAATGTTAGTTTATTTGTCGAAAATGTGAGGATTATAAAAGTTGATTAAGAATCATGCAAATAAATCAATTTCAACATAATTTTGTATTTTTTCCAGCTAAGTATGTATTATGCTCATCAACGTGTATATACATATAATATTCAAAGTAATTGCGGGTGCCCAAACCAGTGGCACCTGCCAGTGCCAGATACCATGGCACCTGCATCACTGCCTGGGACATCCCTAATCATAATCATTTGTGCAGTATTTGCGTTTTCGAACCAGTGGACACCATAAACATATTTTTCTCAAACTGATCATGCACTCTAAAAAAAGCTAATAGCAGTCCTCTTAGAAGTGCCCATTTACTCATTTTCTTCAAATTGGCTTACCCCAGAGCTGTGCACAAGGCGGGTTGGGGGGGAGGCGGCCGCATAAAATAAACATTTTCTGGGGCTATTCAGTAAAAAACCTAGTCCGCCCCCCCCCCCCCCATGAAAAAATCCTGCCCACGGCCCTGGTCACGTTCAATTGATACGAAAGTACCAAATATTGATTTTTGTAAAGCCCTTAAATCTGTACCTCATGGCATACTCATTCAGAAGTTGATGAAGGTTGGTATCCCAGAATCTGTTTTAATTGGATTTCTTCTTTCTAGAACAACTGTACCCAAAGAGTCACAGTTAAGTGTGGTATCTCAAAGTCATTGCCATGATCTATATAAATGATTTGTGTCAACCGAATCTCAATAGTGAATTGCTTCTTTTTGCAGATGATTCCAAAATTTTCAACTAATCAGTCAACTGAGTTATTTTACAATCTGACCTAAACAAAATTGACCCTTGGTACAAAGAAAATAGATTGAGTATAGCATTCAATAAATGTAATGTCCTGCATCAGTCAAGTTACACATCTATATCTAATCCTGCTCACTGTACCCGTATTTTCCAGAAAGGCTTTTTCACTGCAAATTTGATACTTCGTAATTTCTCCAGTAGATATAAAAATGTACTTAGGCTTTCATTACTTATGTTAGACCTATATTAGAATATGAATTAGTAGTTTGGAATAATAATCTCAAGCAAGATATCAAAAGAGTTGAGAAAGTTCAGTGGAGATTCACTAAGAGAATACTAAGTTATTATACTGCATTATCTTATGATGGACGTTTGCAGGGCTGGCAAACATAGGTTTTTTTCAACCTAGGTTTTTTAGGTTTTTTTAAAAAACCTAGGTTGGTCTGATTTTTTAGGTTTTTAGGTCTTTTAGATTTTTTGGAAATTCTGTAAAGAAATGCACATTTCCTAATGTTTAGCATACTAGAGGTATAGGAAAGCACAGATATGTAAAGCCTTTTATGTTACCTGTGGAAAACATTTCTATTTACTTCATGGTTTGAACTATCTACCTATACAGTATCGATGTACTATGCATAAACACTGGAAAATACGTAGGTGATAGTATGTACCTTGCCTTATTTTTTATTATAAGTACCTATGCAACTGTCCCATTTTCTATTATAATAAGTCAACTACCTATATCAATTATTGCCCTTGCATATATCTGATTTCAGACAGTTACTATTTTTGCTTTGTGCCCTTAAACATGCAAAATCCCGATTGATTGGTATAATGCTGCAGACTGAAATATGTGATAAAAGCTAAATAAATGTTGGTCATTTGATTTTGTGATTTGTGTGTCGTGTCAAGTTGTTACGTTATGTTGTTGTGTTGTGCGCTTAATTTTGAGTTTATAAATTTTCTTCATTTGACTCATTATTTTGATATGAAAAGGTGTCCTAGCCTTTTATCATTAATTTTACAGAATTCATATGGCTTAAAGTAGTCTTGTAAGCGATTGTACGGCAATACAAAATATAAAACCTAGAAAAAACCTAAAAAAACCTAGTAAAAAACCTAAAACCTAAATTTGAAAATTTTTTAGGTTAGTTTTTTTCCAGCCTTGGACGTTTGAACCCATAGATGTAACTGGGGGCAAGGCTTTTTTTCACACCGGTCGTTCCGCATCTTGCGGAAACCGGCCAGAAAAATTTCCGCACCACCATTATAAAGCATTAAAAACATTAAAAAATTTCCGTTCCATGGGGAAAAATCAAAAAATTTTCCACACGACCCCAGAAAAATCCCCACTGTGCAGAAACAAAAAACCCTGATTGGGGGGGAGTGCTATGGGAAGCCCCCCCCCCAGAAATCGTCGACCATATGGCTAGCCATTGGGCGACAGCCCCCCAGGATTTTCCAATCCAATGGCTAGCCGTATTGTAGCCGTTGGAACCTCCATACTGTTGGTCAGAAAAACACTGAAAAATATCAATTTTTTGATGAAAAATGTAAATTTTTGAACAAAAAATGGTCAAAAACGTTAATTTTCTCAGCGCTTCGCGCCACGATTAAATTTTCTTCGGTATTTTTCGAAAAATTGATACTTTTTCAACTATTTTTCGAATTTTTTTTTTCCTGAAAGAATCGAATTTTTTTCCCTTCAGAAACCCCCCCCCAGAATTTTGGTAATTACTGACCCCCAGCCCAAAAAAAGTGTCTCGACCCTCCCCCCAGACCTCGGGGCCCTGTTACATGTATGTTTGAACCACCCGAGTTCAGAGCGATTAGACCTATATGACGGCTTCATTTTGATCTTACTATTGTTTATAATATTGTCCGTTTGAATGTTTTGCCAATTGATAACTTTTTCTCTATTGTTCATAATTCTAACTGTGCCAATAACTCGTTAAAACTGGCGTATTGTAAATATCCCCATGATCAGTTGAAATATGAATTTTGAAATCGAGTAATCCGGGCTTGGAATTCCCTTGATGAAAGTACTGTAAATGCAATTATCGCAACAAAAATTTTTTTGATAGACTTAGGCCCGTATTCACAATCGCGTATTAGCGGTGTGTTAGGCTGACACGGTGTTAAATTTTGGCTAACACGGAGCTAAGTTTTATCCCCGTATTCACAATCGCGTGTTAGGGTTGAAAAATGGAAAAGTTAACACGGCATTCTAAACCTGCCCCCTAACCAGTTTTAGCGGCGTGTTAGCAGTAGTCTGTTAATTTTTTCAATTGTCATGGATATTATTGACCTATTGGATCATCTTGATGAAAGTGTACATCCTATTCGTCACTTTCGGGATAGGGCCAATCCATTTGAGGGCTACGATGATGTTACCTTTAAATCAAGATACAAATTGTCCAAAAATGGTTCCCAATACTTGATAACGCTTCTCCAGGATCAATTAGAAACTTCTGGTCGAAATCATGCGATTCCTCCAGCACTTCAGGTTAATACAAAATCATAAGTTTTATTCATGGAAATTAACTGCTCATCAAATGACTGTTCAAACCAGGGTTGGCAAGGCTTTGGTTTTTGGTTTTTTAAAAAAACCAAAAAATTGGAAAATCTCTGGTTTTTTTCCAAAATTATTGGGAAACTATTTTTTCACATTAGTCGATCTTCTAGGCATGTATTGGTGTCTATCTAAATCAAAAAAACAATTAATTTAGTTGAATTGACTTCACTACAAAGTAGAAAAGGTCGTATTTTTATGATACATTTCGTACTCAAAGGATGTAATATAAATCAATCGATATCCTTTGTATCCATCTTGCAACCACACATTTAGTACATGAGTCAACTTTGCTATAATTTGCTCACAAAAAAGTAGACACTTAATCTTTCGTGGAGTGTACTCCGAGCATACGGGGTGACATCCATTCATCCGTATCATCATCAAAATGTTATAAAACATGATTGAGTTTAATATACTGAATTTATTGTTACGGTAAGCTTTTTAATTTCGAAATTTCAAAATAGAATAGAATAGAAATAGTTTATTCGTCATTAGAAAAAATGCATTCACAAAAGAATAAAGAAAAAAAATATAATCATGAGCTTAAAGGCGATTAGTATCGCGCGGATATAAGCTCAAAAACGCAATGCATCGTTTTTTAAATACATGAACATTAACGGCAGATGTAACATGACTAGGTAAGATATTCCACGTATCAATATATCTATTACAAAAATCTTTTTCAAGTAATTGTGTACGAAATTTTGTCTTATATAATTTATATGGATTGTTAATACGATAATTAAATTTACTGTATACAAAAAAATTATTTGAGTCCAGAATGCTGTTACAGATTATAGAATAAACATAGCATAAATCAGTTATAGTTCTCCTAAATTCAAGAGAATGCAGACTGGCGGACTCCAATCTTTCTTGATAATTCCTAGAGTTAAAATCATATAATCGTTTTGTGAACCACCTCTGAACTTTCTCTACCCTTTGTATTTCACCCATTAGAGAAGGATTCCAAATAGGATGAGACAAGAATAATAAAATTTTATACAGATCAGTTAAGCATACTGTAGGTTAACAAAGAGAAGAGCTTTTGAGTGGCTCATTTTTATGTAACTTGACGTCGCTACTAAGTAGAAAAAATTGTGCAAAAATATGTATATTTCTATCATGCAAGCGAGAATAATAATAAGACCCATTTGCTGTAGTTATAGCTCGCAGACAGGTTTGAAAAGCAAAAATTTGGAAACATCTGAAATGTCTATGTGTGACCTTCAACTGCAGTTTGTAATATTAATAACATATGTAATAATCTATCAATTTAAAACCCTCTTATGGAGAACGGTATACTTAAAAATTGTGTCATTTCAAATTCTCTGTGCAAATGTATATATGTGATGCAATTGATACAATTCTGTAGTTGATTCCTTTTGAGTTTTGATTACGTACATTGTGTATTGTATATTCCTCTTTATTTGTAATTTTTCTTCTTTTCCTTGAATGTTCCCCTTACATATCGCATGCTCTGTTCCATTTTTACTTTTCTTGTGTTTTTCACTCATGGTTCCTTTGTTATGTGCCCACTAATACTGTATTTCTATTGCTAAATAGGGATTTCCTATAGCATAAAATAATGACACTTCTGATAAGATTAATACTTCTAGCTGCCATTTTACGGCTCCCTAACTAGTCTTAGATGATACAGGGAGCTTCCAGCAGTTTTTTACATAGTTATTTTGATGTACCATACATTCTAAAAAATTAAACCAGAAAAAAACCAATAAAAAACCATAGAAAAACCAAAAAACCATAAAAAACCACTAAAAAACCAAAAAACCAAAAATTCGAAATTTCAAAAGTTTGGTTTTTGCCAACCCTGGTTCAAACTCAAATATTACATACTGAAAAACGCTGGAATTGTTGAAAAACCTTGTTGACATTGACCACAATGTTATTTTTTTCCTGTTATATCCTTTTTCATATTAAAAAATATGCTTGAGCTTATTCTGCCACCCTGTTACAAAAGTAGGTACGAAATGTATCATAAAAATACGACTTTCTTCTATTCTGTAGTGAAGTCAATTCAAGTAAATTAATTATTTTGTTGATTAAGATAGACACCAATACATGCCTAGAAGATCGACTAATGTGTAAAAACAGTTTCCCAATGATTTTGGAAAAAAACCAAAAAGACCAGAGATTTCCCAATTTTTTGTTTTTTTTAAAAAACCAAAAAAACCAAAAACCAAAAAACCAAAGCCTTGCCAACCCTGTCCACAATTGTGAAATTTAGGAAAACCCCTGATAAAACCCAAAAGTTCAAATCCGAAATTTTGAAAATGGGTTTTTCCTACCCTGAAATGGACTCGAGTCTTAGCCAAAACCCACAAAATGGCTAAATAACTCGGACCCATCTAGCCACTACCAAAAATTTTGAGATTTTGACTTTTTAAAGTTCACCAAAGAGCATCTTTTCGGTTTTGAAATCCAAGAAAAATTTTCCACAATGAGAACCAAGCCCGAAACGTTGTTCCTCAAAAGACCCAATTTGACATCCTTAAGAGGTCCGACCAGTTGGGGGAGGGGTAAACCCGAAATTTTGGGGTGGGAGTCCAAAAATTGCCGAAACTTGCGAGGGAGGTCGAAAAAAAACCCAAGGAAGTCGAAAAGATTTCGAAAATTTTCCCAAAAAAAGCAAAAAAATCAATTGGGGGCTTGGGTACATACCTGTACTTGGGGGAGGCGTTGGGGGGACCCCCCCCCCCCCAACTCGGCCAACCCATACCTCTACTTGGGGGGGTTGGGGGGGACCTCCCCCAACTCGGCCAACCCTATACCCAAAATCCTTCCCCCCCCCCCCAGTTTGGAAAAAATTGAAAAAATTTTCAAAAAAGTGTATGTTTTTTGGCCTTTTTTGGGAAAAATTTCGACTTTTTCCTACCCCCCCCCCCCCACTGTTTTTTTTTTCCCCCGGGCCTTTTCCCCAAATGGGGAAAGGGGTCAAAATTTTTTTCCCCATTTTCCCGAACTCGTTTTTTTCGCTTAAAAATGCTCACAGACGCTTTATTTAGGTGTTTTTGAGCTTTTTAAAGGCTTCTGGTGTTTTTAGACCCGTTAATTCATTAAAATTGAGGAAAAAATTGAAATTTTCGAGTTCAAAGTTTAATCTACAAGCATTGGAACAAATTTTCAAGCAAACTATCCAAAAGCCAGGGTTGGAAAAAACCCAGTTTTTGAAATCTTCATTTTTGGGTTTTTGGGTGGGTTTTTCTGGGTTTTTGGTGGGTTTTTCTGGGTTTTTGGTGGGTTTTTCTAGGGTTTTTGTTCCAGTTTTGTACTAATGAATGATCATTTTACTTAAAATATATATGAGAATGTTATTTTTAACGTATAAAGTGTATTAAATTGCTGAACAGTGTTCAAGACTGACTATACATTTGGTTGTAACATATTTACACGAGTCACGCGACTGCACATTGCACAACGATTTTATCGATTTGGCTCATTAAAACGATTGGCTGTTTATTGAATTTTTTATTGCATGATCTAAACACTAAAAATTGAAATGTCACTTTAAAAAATTGAGAATTACGGAAATCAAATTTCACGCTTCGGCTTCGCTCACTTCATCAGATTCACAGTCACGGGAACTTTCTAGCAGCCCAAAGTTTGTCTTAACGAATACCAGTTTGCGCACTGTTTCCGTCGACAATTGATTTCGCAGCTTGGAATGTATGAAGCCATAGCCAAACGTAGAGAAGTTTCTTTCCGAAGATGCGGTAGAGACAACGAGCGAAAAAACCTCAATTAATTTTTTATACATGTAATACATTGAAACAAATAACATGTTATCTATGTGTACCTTCAGAGCGATTCGTTGCACCAGCGGCCAGTCAGCTCCATCTGTGAGCCAATACTCAAGGACAGACTTTTTCTTTTTGACGAGCATCTGGTCTGGTAGCGAAATGAGTTATTTTGTTTTTGTAATTTTGCCTCAATCATGTATTGCGTCAATTCTTGATACACAGCACTTTTTTGGTCAGCTAGTTCTGGATTTGCCACAGGGAAATTAACGATGAAATCCTCAAATTAACGATGAAATCCTCATTTTAAAAAAATTGAGAAAAACTTAAAAACCCAAATTTTGTCAAAAAAATGCACCCAGAAAAACCCAGAAAAACCCAAAAACCCAAAAACCCAGGTCTTGCCAACCCTGCCAAAAGCATAATGACTTTGAGAATTACATGAGAAATCGATGGTTAGGTTCTCTAAGTTGACAAGTGAGAAGCCAAAATGGATGTTAATCTTTCCGGCGCGAAGCACCGGAAAAATTTTTTTGGTATTGATATTCTGCGACGCTGGAAAATCAATTTTCCGAACATTTATTTCAAGAATTAGATTTGAATTTTGTGTTCAAAAGTCGTAATTTCTAGAATTTTACTTGAAAAATTTTAAAACCAGTATAATTTATTTGTAAACTCTCATGCTTGGTCGAAAATATATGAGTATGCAGGGTATAAATTTCCGAGAGATATTTCCATGAAGCGTTTGAATTGATTTTACGTTAGAAAAGAAATAATCGCATGAAAAAGCTCAGAGACTTGACGTACTGATCTTTCTCAAAAGGAAAAAATGCGAATCTTCATTAAATATCATGATAAAATATTGAAGATTACCAATGAAAACATGAGATAATATGTTCAAGATGATGAAAACTATTATAGATTATATGATAAATGAAGGTAGACGTGCTAAAAGCCGCGCCTGAGCTAAGTAATGCATAATAAAGATTATCAAAGTAATAAACGGCGCGAAGCGCCGGAAAATTTTGAGATTATGACATTCTAAAATGCACCAAAATGCATCTTTTCTGTATCCGATCCCCAAAATTTTCTTCCCCAAATGGGGAAAGAGCCCAAAATTTTTTTCCCCTTTCCGAATTTTTTTTCCCGAAAAAGCACGATTTGGGGGAAAAAAAAACAGTGCCCCCCCCCAAAATTTCGGATTTACCCCCCCCCCCGAACTGGTCGGAGGTCTTACAGGTATATGCTGGGGGGGTTGGGGGGGAAATGATTTTGGGTACAGGGTTGGCCAAGTTGGGGGGGTCCCCCCCCCAACCCCCCGCCCCAAGTACAGGTATGCCCCCCAACTACAGGTATGCTGATTGAGAAAAAACGGGGGGCCATTGGGATCACCGTTTTTTTTTTTCCTCGAAGATTTTTTCCACATGAGAACCGGACCCAAAATTTTTTTCCTCATTTTCCAAAAATTTTCCTCATTTTTAAAAACGTTTATAATGTGGCTACGGATGCTTTTTTATGCATTTTATAAGCATACCCAAGGATTTTATTGTATTTGTAGTCAGAAACCTGCAAAAATGAGGAAAAAAATTGAGAAAATTCTGGTTATGTTAGTCAAAAAGAGCCCATGAAGAATATATTGGTGTTCTATAGGAGCGGATAAAGCAAGTTAACGATAGAGTTGTCATGAATTTATCCGCTATCAACATTATTGTGATTCCGATTAGAATCATCCAATTTTATTTAGTTTTTTCCGGCGCGGAGCGCCGGAAAAATTTTTGGATTTTCACTTTCTAAAACGATGGAAAATGAACCTTCATAACGTTGGGAAATCAATTAAAATCAGACGGATGAAGTGTAATTTGCTCCCCATTCCGGCGCGCAGCGCCGGAAAAATTTTCGGGTTTTTATATTCTAAAACGCTGAAAAATAAATCTCTCCAACAGATAATTCGTGAACAAAAGTTTTAAAATCGCAGTCTAAAATGATGTCTTCAATTTCCACTTTCAATAAACGCAAAAGTTCAGATTGCAAACCTTAAAAAAATTCCAATCATCGAGAGAAAAAATTGAGAGAATTGATGAAAAATCTCTCTTTTCGGCGACACAATTGACTGTAAACGATTAGAAAATGAAACGAGCTAGCTTGATTGATAGAAACCGTTGAGCATTAATTAGTAAGTCGAAGTAGATATGTTAACGGCCGCGCCTGATAGAACATAGTTATCATTATACCCATGACCACCGTTTTTTTTTTTCCTCAAATGGGGTCTTTTGAGGAAAAAAATTTCGAAATGAGGAAAAAAATTTTGGGTATGGTTCTCATTGAGGAAAAAATTTTGGGGAATTCCAAACCGAAAAGATGCGTTTTGGTGGACTTAAAAGGGTCAAAATCTCAAAATTTTCCGGCGCTTCGCGCCGGTCACGGGTACAATCTTGACTATTTTCTATCAGGCGCGGCCATTAGCATATCTACTTCGACTAACTAATTAATGCTCAACAGTTTCTATCAATCATGTTAGCTCGTTTCATTTTCTAATCGTTAACAGTCAATTATGTCGCCCAATATTGAGATTTTTCATCAAATTTCTCAATTTTTTCTCTCGATGTTTGGAATTTTTTAAACGTCTGCAACCTGAACTTTTGCGTTTATTGAAGATAGAAATTGAAGACACCATTCTAGACTGCGATTTTCGAACTTCTGTTTATGAATATCTGTTGGAGAGATTTATTTTCCAGCGTTTTAGAATATGAAAACTGAAAAATTTGAACCAAATTATACTTCATGAGTCGGATTTTAATTTATTTCCCAACGTTGTGAAGGTTCAATTTCCAGCGTTGTAGAAAGTGAAAATCCAGAAATTTTTCCGGCGCTCCGCGCCGGACGAAGGACTAAATAAAATTAGATGATTCTAATGAGAGCCATAGAAATGTTAATAGCGGATAAATTCCTGAAAACTCTATCGTTATTCGTTAACATGCTTTACCCGCTCCTGTAGAACACCAATATATTCTTCATGAGCTCATTTTGGCTAACATAACTAGGATTTTCTCAATTTTTTCTCATTTTTGCAGGTTTCTGACTCCAAATACAACAAAATGCATGGGTATGCTCCTAAAATGCATAAAAAAGCATCCGTAGCCACATTATAAGTGTTTTTATAAATGTGGAAAATTTTTGGAAAATGAGGAAAAAAATTTTGGGTCCGGTTCTCATGTGGAAAAAATCTTCGAGGAAAAAAAAAAACGGTGCCCATGACCGGCGCGAAGCGCCGGAAAATTTTGAGATTTCGACCTTTTAAAGTCCACCAAAACGCATCTTTTCGGTTTAGAGTTCCCTAAAATCTTTTCCACAATGAGAACCATACCCAAAATTTTTTTCCTCATTTCGAAATTTTTTTCCTCAAAAGACCCCATTTGAGGAAAAAAAAAAACGGTGATTGGGATATGTTAGATAACGCAATCCTTGACAGTAATAATTTAGATTTTCGCATCATTAAAGTCTGAACTTTTCACCTAACTTTCACTCAACGTTTTGTACAAGCAACCATCACGCACAGTGCCTGAAATTCTTATTAAGAATATAGCTGTGCTCGGATATTTTTCTCACAAAAATCACCACGTCTCTTGCTGAAGCTCTGAAGCTCAAAAAATTCCCTATATGGTTGATAGCTTACATTATCTTCTACCTGCTGACAAAAATCACGAAGATTCACATGCTGTTAGGCGGCGCTGGACTTGGAGTATAAATACCATCTTATAATTGAATTTTCTGATAATTGTGACCTCTCAATCTCAACTTGATACATTTCAAAAGTGAGACATTAGAGCAAGTCTTGTATGCTGGATACTAAGGTGATTCTCATCTTGCATAAAAAATAAGATTTGCATAGTTTTCGAATTTGGGAATCTTCACATTTTTAGCATTTTTCTATCTATTTAGGAGACCCGAAATTTATAGGCCAAGGCAAGGCAATTAAGCATTCATTAGATGCCTAAGAGATGCTCTGCATGTAGTCCAGAGGTATACAAATTTTTTCCAATTTTACTTTTTATGCCTTTTAGCCAGTTTAAAAATATCACAAATGGGATTGTAAAACTTTTTTTTACAGAAAATGACTGTACCCACTGTTAAAGTTCAAGAGAACCAGTAATTCACGATGTGCGATCCTACACAAAATGACAAAATTTCACATTCTGTTAGATGATTGTATTGTAATGTACCTGCTAACGCAGTACTGTAAATATGTAGAATACATTAAGTGATATTCATTTATTAAATATTATTTCATTTCGTAATTTATCGTCTCAAGGGTGTCTGGGATTCACACCCAAACATTCCTGTAAAATCATGTGAAGTACTTTATTTTGATCCGTCCACACCCCAGTAGCCGCTATTGACCCAATTAAGACGCCCCAATTAATTTCCACAGCGGCAGCTGGTCCCCTAGAACACACTAAAATACACATTCCACGGCTACCAAAATTCCTCATAAAAATCGTAAACAACACCTGCACACAGTAAAAAGTAAAAGCCCCGCCAAACAGTAGTCTCAAGTGCAACGGTACCAATGGTCCCACAAAACATGTGTACACAGAGGACATAGATACAGAAAGCATGCACAGAAGCACAGAGGTGTGGCTAAGCCCATTGTAGGAAGCAAGCACAGAGAAGACACGAAAAGCATACAATACTAGGAAAGCATTGGAGGGTGTGACCAAATTAGCGAGAATAACGAAGCAGGAAGCAGCGATTGGCGGAAGAAGATGGACAGAAGCAAGACCTCCCGCCACGCCCAGGGAGTGACCAAAGGAGCCATATTTAAAGAGAAGCAAAGCATGATTTAGTTAGTGCGTGCCGAATTTAGATTTTTCAAAATCCGTTTTTATTTGTAAGTGCCATTTTTATTTGCAAGCGAGATTATCTTTTCGGAAGCAGTTAAGCCGTGTTAGTTAATTGCAAGCATTGTATTGTATTTTGTTGACGAATCAAGCGATCATCGATCCCACATTTGTGCTATTGTGCCATGCCCCTATTCGTCCCTATTCCATTGTACGTCGCTTCATCCCTCTAATTTAGGATAAAGTGAAGTACTTCTAAAACTGGTCGTTACATATATTGGTGACCGTACCATACCATTAACCACTGGAACTCCCTGCCCCAATTAGGTGTATATTTTATCCGGGCATCCCCAAGCATTACATAATACAGTAGTAATCATGTCCTACAGTAGGACAGACATTCGTAGAAAGCAAACTGGAAATCCCCTCCAATGAAACATTAAGCGATACATTTTTACGAATACAGCATGAAGCAAAAATTGAGGCATTTAAGCAGAAATCCCAGCGAAAACAAAGAATGACCCACCAAACGCAAGATCACTTAGGAGAAATCGTCAGAGAACAGATAAACAATTTATTTTCTGAACATTTTCGTACTCTGCGCACACAATTGAATCAGAATACAGTAAACCCTACCCTAACTGATGATCTAAGAACAGCAAACATTTGTAATAACATGGCAAATAATTTCTACGCGAAACCTACAGTATTCATGGGGGGCGTGACCCAACATTTTGGTGAATGGAATAAATGTTTAGAACAATTCATGGCACTCCAAGGCATGAAAGATACAGACGTACAGTTAAAGTTAGCATGCTTAGAAATTCATTTGGGAGGAGCTGCGTTAGCAAAATTCAAAAGTCCAGCCAATTCCAAAAATCCTCCCAACACATAGGAGCAGTATAAAATTGCATTCCAGGCCTTTTTCCCAAACAATCGAGATAATGAGCTACATCAACAATTTCTAGGTGAGAGGAAACAAAAACAATCAGAAACAGTGACTGAATTCTTGTTTGATCTAGAACACCTTGCAACCCTTGCCTACCCCAATTTTAACACGGATGCACGAGAAATGATCATAAAACCCCTTTTTGTATAAGGCATGCAAAACGAAATCAGGGAAGCAATTAAGTATAGAGGGTTTGCAACTCTAAAAGAAATGTCAGATGAAGCAGCTTACATTGAACAGAAAATCCTTAGAAATGAGCTAAAATCCAACACCCTTCCATTTATACCTCCAAAACCCGAACCCATCTTTTCCCTAACCAGAAATATGGACCAACAGGACCTTTTGCATCAATTAGAACAACAAGTAAAAGATTTACAGTTGCAGATCAAACAAAAATCCCAATCCCCACAACAGAGTAACTACAACAGTTTCAGCAACAACAACACTTTTAGCAGAAATAACAGTTACAGGAACAATACTACTCTAAGGCAACCCACATGCTTTCAGTGTGGACAACTCAGACACGTATATAACGATAACGATATATTAAGCTTTTATTGGGTAGCCGTAATACAAAGCCAATATCATAGACGTTGAGTAGCCGTTACAATATAGCGTAGGGCAACTAAAGTTATGGCGAATCACACTGATAGATCGGCTCTAGCTCTCTCTCTTATCTATCATTATGACAAAGGTTTATAAGCAGTAAAACAGCTAAGTAAATATTATTCCCGTTAGAACGATCGAGCTCCGATAGATAGCTAATTATAGCAAAATTATAGCGATAGAGTAAACACAAAACATGGAATCAAACTAGAAAAGTTAGTTACAGAAAAGAGATAGATTGGACATTACAGAAAATCGTACAAGGAAGCTAAAAATGAGAAATAATGAATATCAACGAATAAACCATTCGTTACACCTCACCCCTTAAGAAAAACCTACACCAAAATACACAATTTCACAAAGGCTTGGTCTCTGTGGTGAATAGTCGTAACTGATTGACATGAACAACTTCGAGGCGACTATCTGGCTTTGTTATGAGTCGTATGTGGGCATTGGGTGGGTCCATCTTCATGATTCGATATGGTCCATACCAATATACGGTATACTTGGGGCACTTCCCCTGCTTTATGGTCGGATTATACAAATAAACTATATCTCCTTTCTTGAAGATCACAATCTTGGCTGTTTTATCATATTGGGTTTTCTGCAGTCGTTGTGCTTGTTGTATGTGCTCCGATGCTATTTGCCATGCCACAGTCAGTCGATCTTGAAGCTCTTCTTTGTATGATGAAAAGCTCTCAACATAGGGGCTTCGGTACACTGCAAAGTTTTCATCTGCAGGAATCCGGGCATCACGTCCATACAGTAAGTAGAAGGGTGTTTCCTTGGTGGATTCATGGACTGATGTCCGATAGGCGAAAAGGGCATACGGTAAGTGAGCATCCCAATTATCATGGGTTGTAGAGACATACATTTTCAGCATATTTGTCAGTGTGCGATTGAAATGCTCTACCATACCATCACTTTGGGGGTGGTACGGTGTTGTTAGTTTCTGTTCTGTTTCGCAAAGTCGTGCTATTTCTCGAAATAACTTCGATGTAAAATTTGTACCACAGTCAGAGAGGATTTGATGTGGGCTACCAAAGCGACAAACTATATTTTCTACAAAAAGTCTCGCCGTTATCTCTGCTGTGACATTATTCACTGCAAATACCTCGGGCCACTTAGTAAAGTAGTCCATGAAAACAACAAGATATTTGTTACCATGCTCTGTGAGAGGCAAGGGACCCATAACATCAACTGCAATCATTGAAAAGGGATTCCCAGGGACCAATATAGATTGCATTGGAACTTTTGTCTTTTGATTCGGTTGCTTGTAGGAGAAGCATTTTACACACTCCTTACACATCTTATGAATGTCGCTATTCAGGTTGTGCCAATAGAATCTTTTGGAAATTTTGGCGAGTGTTTTCATAAATCCTAAATGACCACTAAACTTGTCTTCATGGTACAATTTGAATATTTTTGTTGTCAGGGACTGTGGGACTACTATACGAGGTGATCGGTTATCTTTGTTACCTCTACGATACAGTAGATTGTCCAAAATCATGTAATGAGAGGCTTCAGCTGATAAGAACTGCATATCTTCAGCAGACATTGTAGGATCAATGTATGCTTTCCCGAGATAATCTATTATCCATTTGCAAAATCTATCAGTTCTTTGCCCTTGGGCAACCAGGTTGTGACTTCCACTGTCATCTTCTTCATTTGAACTCTCATCTTCTTCGATTCTTTTTGTACTGAAGAATCCAACATTGGTGCAGATTGTTCTTTGGTGAAGTCCGCATTTCCATGCTTCGATTGTGGCTGGTTTGTGGTTTGGCTGGTAGAGCTTCAGTTGAACCTTCTTTGGCACGTCCTTTCAAGGCATCTTGCAATCCATTGTCTTTGGTATTGCGATTGGATGGCCGCTGCAGCCATGACCACATTGGTAGAAATCATGCTCTACTCCAACAGTCAATGGGCATAGTATTGCCATAATAATAATTCCTACGATCATTCCCACTTGAAGGGAAAGGGATTTGGTGGGAGTATACTTTTCATACCATCGTATACTTGAACGATTTTTGTTATCACTAGTTGACACTTTGTTCCTAGCCTTGGACTGCAACTTATTCTTAGAAGTTGACTTTTTTTTATTCGTTCTGCTACTCTTGTGAATATCTACTGGAAAATCGTCCACATTCTGGTCAGTGGGATACTGTAGCACAATGTCTGATCCACATTTGTAAGTAGGTAGCCGTGCAGAACACTGAGATGCCATATCTTTCTCAGGGAAGGCAGGTGGTGCGGTTACACTGAATGATGGATTTTGTGAGAAATTTTGCGACATCTGTTCAAGTTGTCGCCTTAAGCTTTCAACTTCCTGTTCTAGGAGATGTTCCCTACTGGGTGGTGTGCACTCAGGTTGGACTAAAGGCTGTGCAACATGGACACTATGGTTCCCAGGCTTAATTCTAGGAAGCGAGGATTTGGGCATTCTATATGCTGATTGACCCATGGAAACTGCCATGTTTGTGCCATTTTGAATGTCTCTTTGCCTTTTGCGACATACCGAAATAAAATGACCTGCTTTTTTGCAATAATGACAGATTTGTTTCTCTGTCTTCTCATGTCGATTCCCTGCTGGACTATGATAATTATTGGGTCGACTGTTTTGGGTTTTTATGGTATTTACCTGGTGGCAACCTGACCATTCCTTATTTTCTCTATCTCTCAACTGTGATTCAATTAGTAGTTGGGTTTCTAGCTGCCTAGCCAAAATTTCTGCTTCAGAAAACATTGTGGGGCTACGTTTCATCACATCAGGGCGTAAGTCCTGGTTTAATCCATTAATGAAGAATCTTTTACAGAGCGTATCTATAGCATCAGGTGGCAAACCTGGATATGATTCAAGAACTAATTTTTGTATGGCAATACTGAAATCTGTAACACTTTCAGACGATTTTTGACGGCGAGCATGAAGCTCTGTGGATCGAATGTCACTAATATGTGGTGGCCGAAATCTTTGTCGGAAAAGCTCTGTAAGAGCTAGAAAATCAAGTTGGGTGCGTTGGGTGTCACTAAGACTATTATAAACTATTTCTGCTGCGTCCCGCAACAAGGTTGGGAAAACTAGTCGTTTATATGTTTCATCCCATTTTTGTGCTTGTGCAACTAAGTTAAACCGATTCAACCAAGACTCGAAATTTTCAGTGGGCCAACCATGAAAGAAATCTGGCTCAAACCGAATAAGATTGGGTCGCGGGGTCTGGAGGGCATTGAGCTTTTGATTCAGTAGACCTAGCTCTTGACGAACCTGTTCCCGCAACAAATCTAAATTGGTACGTACCTCGTCCAATGTCATTGCTCGTGTAATTGGTATACAAAATTCGAATAATTAGTTTTGATGACCCCCCATATAACGATAACGATATGTTAAGCTTTTATTGGGTAGCCGTAATACAAAGCCAATATCGTAGACGTTGAGTAGCCGTTACAATATAGCGTAGGGCAACTAAAGTTATGGCGAATCACACTGATAGATCGGCTCTAGCTCTCTCTCTTATCTATCATTATGACAAAGGTTTATAAGCAGTAAAACAGCTAAGTAAATATTATTCCCGTTAGAACGATCGAGCTCCGATAGATAGCTAATTATAGCAAAATTATAGCGATAGAGTAAACACAAAACATGGAATCAAACTAGAAAAGTTAGTTACAGAAAAGAGATAGATTGGACATTACAGAAAATCGTACAAGGAAGCTAAAAATGAGAAATAATGAATATCAATGAATAAACCATTCGTTACACGTAGCTCGCAACTGTAATTCAGTAGGGACCCAAAAACCATGTGAAATTTGTTTTTGTAATAATCACATTATGCATGATTGTAAAAGCCGATGCATCCACTGCTCCCAAACAGGACATAGATCTGATAACTGCCTCTCAAAACCGTACTCCAATTTTCAATGTTTCCTATGCAAGCAAAGAGGTCACACAAGTAGGTATCGCCCTAACCAACAAAGTTGTTATATTCAAAATTGCATTGAGTACAGGCAACCTTATCCCCTAGTGGACATCAATGACCCTGCATTCTACTCAACATTACCTGCCATAACTAACGGCCCTCAGACTACTTTATGAACTATAATGCTGACCACCCATCACCGCAGCCAGGAGGAATACATCCTCAACTTGGACATCCCTGATTGGTGCACAAAGTTGCCATCCCCCACACCCGAGGCAGACAAAGTTGTAAAATCACCGCCCACCATCCCTGCGGATTATAAGATTCCATAAAAACAGACCGCCAATTCCCCCATCACCCCAGAAACACCCTCCAAAACTGGCCGCAACCTCTTGTCCCTCTTACATGGCCTCACCCCTGAACCCTACAGATTCCGCCCCCACCAAACATTACTGCCGACCCTCATGAGTAAGCAAATCCAAACCCCATCTCATGACTCAACTTCTAAAACTTTGCAGACTGTTCAGATTGTAAACCGGCAACCCCCTCAGCACAACAACGCAAAACGCCAACAACAGCCACACCAAACTGGCCAGAGCGAAAAAACACAATGCCCTGTCGCCTCCAATAAAAAACTGTATTGGCTGTTGTATTGTATTTTTATATGCATCATAATCCCTACATTGTGTAGTGCCCAATTTCAGATCTGTGGAACTTCATTGAGCAGTCACTCGGTCAGCATACCAAAACTTGTATCATGTATGCCCCCTTCTACAGTAGACAAACCAGTACAGACATTCGGAAAAATCTATATCCCCTCCACTAAACGTCACATAACAGATGCATACAAATGCAGTGTTCGCAAATGCTAAATTTGTACTAATACAGGATTTTTTGGCTCAAAAGGTATTGTTTTCGACCAAACTGAAATTCAAAATCTAACCCCGCATGTTTGTAAGGCAATTGTTGTAGACAAGGAACACAATGGTCAAAAATTATGCGAAACCCAACCAGGATTTTGGTCAACAAACAACTCCCTAAGTGTAGAATATACATGGTGTTGTACAGACCACTGTATGTGGGTCACTAACCTCATCATAGAAATAGGACAAATAGCATCTTGGAATGGAAAATCAATGACAGGTACATTAGGTGACCTAGGGTCATGCAAATCGACATCAGGCCATTGTGTAACGGCCCATGGGTCCATTATCTAGAATGAAACAGCATTCGAAAACCTATGCCCTTTTAAATACAAAAATACACATCCCATCAAACTGACGCAAACCCACATGATAATAGAAGAGCTACAAGGCGCATTTTCTGTCAAAAATACACTCTTTTCGAACCCTAACTGCCCAGAAATCCAAGACAGTGTCCTAACCAAACAGGGCATTGTTGTGCAGTTAGACAAAAGCACCCCACATCGTAACACCTTTTTAACACCAAAAATCA
Source organism: Romanomermis culicivorax (assembly GCA_963922205.1). Lineage (NCBI taxonomy): Eukaryota > Metazoa > Nematoda > Enoplea > Mermithida > Mermithidae > Romanomermis > Romanomermis culicivorax. Next base: position 542,325 of record CAWUHX010000211.1, on the reverse strand, counting down.
ACGAAACCCATACTACACTCTACGATTTTGATGATTTTGAACCCATTAACGCAAAACTAAACTATCTAGCAGATAAAATCCAGGAATTCGAGATCCAAAATTTCAAAAACGTTTGGAGTGAATTATGCAGACAGGCACAGTGTCACCTTGATCTAGTATGGCAAATTTTGCGCCTTGATGCAACCCTTGGGGCGCGTGCATTCCTACAATGAACCAACATAATTGCAGAATTCACAGGAGATGCCCTCACAGTCTGGCCCTGTAAGCAGGTAAACGCATCCAAAGTCTTTCACAACCATAAAATCAACGAAACATGCTACAAACTTTTATCTATTCTGGTGGGAACCGAACTCATGTTTTCGAACCCAGGAGGAAACAATTTGACTCCTTTCTCACAAACTGTAGATTGCCAATACATGCATGTAGCCCTTTACAAGCAGAATAATACATGGGTCAGCGAAACAGGATCCCCAAATGTCACTGATCCACCTTTAGAAATCGTATGGAAGGAAAACTTCTCCCTCTTTCATTTCAACACACCTGCAATTTTTCATGATCAACTTGCAACCATTTCAACTAACTTACTCTTTTTAAAGCAATACATTTACAAAACTCGCACACTTGAAAACGTTGTTTAAAAACTCATCAATTACACTGCCCAAATGTCCCTTAACTCCGATTACAATATGCTATCAGGCAGTGGTCAAGCATTTGGAAATACCCTCTCTGGCCCCAGTCAAGGACAATAACCGGCACTACCCAAAGCCTCACAGACAGATTAAATAATCTACTTAAGGGACCCTTGCAAATCATTATCAATCTTGCTGTTATTACTGTAGTCATTGCAGGCATCTTTTATTCTTTTCTTATTGTTCCAAAATACTTACCTTCCCCAAAGCATCATGTTACTAATGAACATGCATACAAAATACCATCACACAGCAGGCATTTACATGAGACCATTCGACCATCATTTGGCCATTCTCTCTTAGAATTAGCTAATCGTCGTGGGGCCCAAACTCAGCAGAAATACGTCCTTGTCGATATTGATACCCCTAGAAGTCCTGCAATCGAACTCATAAATCAAATCCACCAATCTGGATCAAATAAGTCACCCCAAAACATATCTGAGAAACATACTCCTCACATTCCGATCACACTAAATGGCAAACTATTCACAAAAGGCATGATTGACACTGGTGCCGTATACTCACTCATTGACTCGTGAATTGCTCAAATCCTACAGCTAGACATGAAACCTCCGCTAGTCCAAGCCAAAGCAGCAAATAACCTTCCGATTCACTTTGTAGGAACCACTTTTGTTAGAGTAACAGCCCAAACTATCCAGGAAACAATAATGGTCCATGTCCAAAAAAACTGCATAGCAGACATCCTCCTAGGCAAAAACTTTCTCAGTCGATTTTTGGAATACACTATCGACAATCAGAAGTCCCAGATCAAATTTGGCAATGTCATACTACCTTGTGATGGCCTGGAATATAGCCCCCTTTCGACCTGCAGTGGAACCTACTTAGACGAGAAACTAGAATTACCACCCCGTAGAGTCACCGAATTCACTGTCCCCTTGCCCAAATCATACCTACAAGTTAAACAGCTTGAATTTACTCTGAAACCCAAACAGGATGCGAAAGTTCATTTCGCACCTTGTGTTTCTGAAAACCGAAACAGTCGCATATGCATCTGGAACATGAACACATAAGACACAGTCCAAACTCTTTACCCTGGAACATGCATCGGTGCAGTCTCATGCTACGTCCCAAAACAAAACTTTCCTACCAAACTAACATCTTCTATGCACAATCACCCAAACTGTTTTGATACATTCACATGGTTAAAAGAAAACGTTAACTTAACCTCCAGTGACCTCACTGAAGCAGAAAAAACCCAACTCCTACGTGCTTTATCAAAGTATCCTACGTTATATGCTAAATCTAAAATGAAGGTAGGTAGAACCACCCTTGTTTCACATACAATTGACACCGATGGCTCCCAACCCGTACGTAGAGACCTTTTTCGAACTTCCCCAAAGGAAAAGCAAATCATACAAGCAGAAGTTGAGCAGCTTGCAGCAGCAGGTGTCATAAGCCAGAGCAACTCTCCATGGTGCACCAACACAGTTTTAGTCCCCAAAAAATATGATGGTCATCGTTTATGCATTGACTCTAAAGGCCTAAATAAAGTAACAAAAAAAGATACCTATCCCTTGCCCCGCATAGATGAAATTCTAGATACCCTGTATGGAATGAAATATTTTACATCTCTTGACCAATCAAACGCCTACTATTCCATCCCAATTGCGCAAGCAGACAGAGAAAAAACTGCCTTTAATTGCTCAGCCGGACAATATCAGTTTAACTATCTCCCCTTTGGTCTTACTAATGCTCCAGCCACATTCCAAAGGTTAATGGATGTTATACTCTCGGGATTGCAATGGAACACATGCCTTGTCTATCTCAATGATGTTTTAGTTTTTGCAGAATCCCATGCCCAAATGCTGGAACGTTTAGACAACATTCTCGCCCGTTTCTCCCAAGCAGGCCTCAAACTCAATATACAAAAATGCAAATTTTGCCAGCCCCAAGTCCAATACCTCGGTCATGTCATTTCTCAGCAAGGCATTTCACCAGACCCCAATAAGGTACAGTCCATTTATGACATACCCAAACCTAAAAGCTCCAAAGAAGTTAAGTCATTCCTCGGTCTACCCTCTTATTATCACAGATTCATCCCGAACTGCTCCCAAATTTCTATCCCCCTCACAGCGTTACTCAAAAAGAATTCGGAAATTTCATGGGGGCCTGAACAGCAAAACCCATTCACTAAACTCAAAGAGTTGCTTATTCATGCCCCAATAGTGCAGCATCCTGATTTCACAAAACCATTCATTTTGCAAACTGAGGCCTCAAAACTTGGAATTGGCGCACTTCTAAGCCAACTAGACAGCAAAGATCAGGATCGCCCCATCGCTTTTGGGAGCGGCACATTGAAACCCGCAGAACGCAACAACCTAATCATTGAGTTGAAAACCCTCGCCGTAGTTGAGTTTATCAAGTATTTCCGCCCCTATCTTTTCCAGCAGCATGTTATCATCCACACTGACCATACTGCAGTTCAGGCAGTCTTGCAGAAAGAAAACCCCTCCCCTCGCATTGCTGGTTGGGGACTAGCCCTCTCTGGTATTCAGCTAGACATCGGACCTAAGAAAGGCATTGCTAACCGCAATGCAGATGCCATTTCTCGTTTTCCCTCAGAAACAGCGAAGCAATCCTTTGACATTGAGCAACTAGAAACCCATCCTGAGATATCAGCCATTAATTCTGTTCTCGAAGCCGAAGCAACTGAACAAGAAGAACAACAGAAAAACTTTGCTGAACTCCAACGCACTGATGCAACTGTCAAAAATATCTTAGCAAAAATCACCAAAAAACACCCCCTTACAATGATCAAATTCGCAGTGCATCAAAACATCCTCTTTCGTATAATCAACAAACAGGCTAAACTATACATCCCCAAATCACAAATACAGGATCTCATCGCCTCCCATCATGATAGCAAGTTCACAGGTTATTTTGCTTCCCGAAAAACCCTACACTTGCTCCAGCAAAAATATTTTTGGCCCCAAATGAGCTGTGATATCAAACATTATTGCAACACCTGCCATCCATGCCAGACACAAAAAGCCCTCCGGCACAAAATACATGTGAATCTTGTACCAATTCAGCGGACAGCCCCATTTGATAGAGTCGGTGTTGATTGCATGGGACCATTACCCCTCACTGAAGACGGCAACCAATTCATTGTCGTATTCATTGATTATTTTACCAAGTATGTGGAGGCATTTCCGATCCCTGATATCACCACAGCCACTATTGTCAAATTATTCGTCAACAAAATTGTTTGCCATCATGGCTCCCTGAAAATAATCCATTGTGATCATGGCTCCGATTTTGTATCTGATCTTTTTTCACGGATCACTAGTTTATGCAATACTCAGAAAATTCATACCACCCCATACCATCCCATTGCCAATGGGGAAGTTGAGCATTGTAACCAGACCGTAGCCACCCGTATTTGAATGTACATCAATTCAAACCACACTGATTGGGATACTTATCTACCCTTTGCCGTTTTTGCGGTTAACATTCATAAGAATGATAGCACTTCATATCCCCCATTCGAATTACTCCATGGTTGGCAGGCTAATCTCCCATCAGACCCAGCCTTAAATTTTTTCCCTACATCCTACATGGTTGATCTAGACGATTATGTGCTTCGTGTCAAATCTCACTTTACAGCAGCATTCTCAACTGTGCAAAAAAAAATTGCAGAAAGCCCAAGATCACTATACCCTTCAGTATAACAAGCATGCTCAGAACATCCATTACATGACGGGTGATCTCATCCTCCACAAAAATCATTCGTGTAAACAAGGGCTGACTCCCAAATTCCTCCCTCACCAAAACGGGCCCTATACAGTTACAAATTTCATGTACCCCAACGTTAGACTCAAACACCCCCATAAGAATATCACATTTACGGTACATGTAAATGAGACAACCCCTTTCTACCCTCAAGAAGCAACTATCGAAACTGCCCCCACCCCTTCTCGCCCTCGAAACCCTTGAACCATGACATTCAACTTCGAAAAATGTACCTGCTAACACAGTACTGTAAATATGTAGAATACATTGTGTGATATTCATTTATTAAATATTATTTCATTTCATAATTTATCATCTCAAGGGTGTCTGGGATTCACATGCAAACACTCCTGTAAAATCATGTGAAGTACTTTATTTTGATCCGTCCACACCCCAATAGTCGCTATTGACCTAATTAAGACGCCCCAATTAATTTCCACAACGGCAGCTGGTCCCCTAGAACCTACACTAAAACACACATTCCACAGCTACCGAAATTCCTCATAAAAATCGTAAACAACACCTGCACACAGTAAAAAGTAAAAGCACCGCCAGACAGTAGTCTCAAGTGCAATGGTACCCATGGTCCCACAAAACATGTGTACACAGGGGAAATAGATACAGAAAGCATGCACAGGAGCACAGAGGTGTGGCTAAGCCCACCATAAGAAGCAAGCACAGAGAAGACAGGAAAAGCATACAGTACTAGGAAAGCATTGGAGGGCATGACCAAATTAGCGAGAATAACGAAGCAGGAAGCGGCGATTGGTGGAAGAAGATGGACAGAAGCAAGACCTCCCGCCACGCCCAGGGAGTGACCAAAGAAGCCATATTTAAAGAGAAGCAAAGCATGATTTAGTTAGTTCGTGCCGAATTTAGATTTTTTAAAATCCGTTTTTATTTGCAAGTGCTGTTTTTATTTGCAAGCGAGATTTTCTTTTTGGAAGCAGTTAAGCCATGTTAGTTAATCTCAAGCCTTGTATTGTATTTCGTCGATGAATCAAGCGATCGTCAATCCCACAATTGTGCTATTGTGCCATGCCTGTATTTGTCCCTATTCCGTTGTACATCACTTCGTTCATCTAATTTAGGATAAAGTAATACTTCTAAAACTGGTCATTACAGTATCTATAAAAATAACTGCAAACTTTTTTAGGCGATAAGTCTTGACTTTTAATTTTTCATCAACAAAAAGTTGGCATTTCTCGAAATTATATGTTTCATATTAGAGGATAGTAAAGCATTAAGAGTGGACAAATAGAAAAGCAAAACATTACAAGCTTTCGATGCAAATCGTTTCTGAATAAATTATTTTCTATCTGCAAATCCTAGTCATATAGGGTTGGGTCATTCATAGCTTCTGTGTATCTTTCCAGCATAAATTGTCCGAGCAGGATGATAGCAGGTCTCTTGGTCTTTACAAAGGCGACTTGACTTGCGTGACTAAAAACTTGCAGATAAGGATGCAGGAGGGCTACCTAGTCCACGAGTACTACCATAGTCACAAGTGTTACCAAAATAGAAAAAAATGCCGTATACATATTGTACACTTTGCGTTGAAAGTTACGGCGGTTTTATCAATCATCATGTCCATAAAATTGTGTGAATTGGGAGTTCGATATGGTGGAAGTCAATCGCAGATGTTTTTGATAATGAACAATAGAGTACATTGAAAATACTTCATAGTGGTGCACAAATGGATAAAATCCTCAATGGGACCACCCCGTTACAATGTTACAATATCGGCACACATTGTTTTATTGCTGACGGAGTATTCCAGTATAAAACAATGTTGTATGGAGAAAAATCTAAACAAATGGAGACAAAATCATCAAACCAGACATGGAAGTACAAAAGCGAAAATTGGATGTTTCCTCAGTTCATGTTGTTCCAGTGGGATAACCCTGGTTCCCGCACAATAAACACTCCAGAAGATTACCATAACCGGTGAAGTTCAGGATATGCATTTGGCTGTGAAGAATTTTCTGCACCTGTTGCAGTCAATGCATAATCGTGATCAGGTTCGTGTCAGAAATTTAAGGCGTAATGTTCACACTCCTAAACCTATGTAGGGATGAAGTCTGTGTTGATTTAGATAATCATATTCATGGGGTCGATAATTTTGATGTCAATGCTTTACCAGTTGATATTCCGCATTTTTTGCACATCAGTCTGGAAATCATTTTATCATCGAACTTTTCCTTAAGATGAATTCTTTCATTAAATTTTCTCAGCAGAAACTGCTTCTGCTTTGATTGCTGCATACTATAGAATGCTTGTAATGCTTTTTGAAGATGTGGGAGTATTGCATCAAATGGATCGCTTCATAATAAATGCATAACTGAAAAGAATTTATTCAATGCGAAATTATTGTTCATAGTCGTGATTCTTATAGATCACATTATCAGAAAATCTAATTTTAAGGTGGTATTCATACTGCAAGCCCTGCGATCCCCTAGCTGCACATAAATTTTCGTAATTTTTTATCAGCAGATGGAAGATATCGTAAGCTATCTATTGTACAGAGAAATATTTTGGTGCGTCTGAGCATTAGCTGTAGATGGGGATTTTTGTGAAAAATTTCAATTTTTCTCTCAGAATCTGATGTTTCGAGCTTTGCCGTATGCTTAGACTTCTGAAGCCGTAGACTTGATGTTGCTCATCCAAGTCACGGGCCCAAACTTGGATTTTTATGACGGGGCACTCCTGCAGTCGCAACAGGCGATGCAAGGCTGTGCAGTCGGTGATAGAGAATCTACCACCCAGTGTGCGAGAATCGTGACATGGTGACCATACCAGGGGTTCCCTTGCCTGCCTCAGCAGGGGGAAGGATGTTGTGACGAGGGCGTCACACTTCCCTAGGAGGACGGTCGTCGGCCCTAAGGCCTACTGGTCGCTTGTTTGGCAGAGATTGTTTCGTTCGTAATATTCATTTGACCGTCGTTGTGCCACGTTTTGTATTTCGCTTGTACATCGTTTTTCCAAAGGTATTCTAGCGTATTGAGTAAACTAAAAAACCCAAACGTCACATAATTTTTGGTGCCCTAAACCCAGGGGTCGAATTTGAAAATTTTGTTGTTTTCTTTTATTTTGAGCCTTACCCATCTCGTGATTTTATAACTTTCGGTTACCGTGTTTTTCGTACAGTCACCATGTAAAGGTTCTCGCACACTGGATGGTAGCTTGGATAAGCAACATCAAGTCTAGGGGTTCAGAAGAAAATGCACGATGGCACCTTTTGCACATCGTCACAGCTTAGCGATATATTTTACAACTTTTTACGCCGATTTCGGATCCGATAAGCATTTTTTACAATTTGTTGTAAAGTGACCAAAATCGCATGTGCAAATAATTCTGTAGTACTATTTATATTCCTTCTAATTTTTAACAGTTTTGAGTGCGGTTATCGATGATAAAGTAAACAGACGTTTGAAAAAATATAATCAGTCGCCAATCTATCTGTTAGTTCTAATACAGTGTGCGGCAAAAATCGAAAAAAAATAAATTTTTACACTTGGCAAATTTTTACAAAGCATTACAACTTGGGATTGGTCATATAAAATCAAACCCTACTAGACCACAACATGTACCATCCATATGTCTAACTACATGCAAAAATTTAGAGCTTATGTATACGTTAAAAAGCCTTTAACCAATTTTAGAAATGTAAATCAAACCCCAGTTTTACATCCTATGAATAGCAAGTTTTTGCTTCAAATTTTCATTGAGGTTCCCACGGCATTCCCGCTGTGTACTTTACCCAGCCATTCATGTGTTTGACGTCATCTAATAGAAAACATATAACCGTTTTTCATTAGAATTTTCTCATTAACGGCACGTTAGACATTGATGATATTATAGTTTTCTGAAGCTCTCGTGATGCTCTTCAATCGTATCGTGAAAATTTTCAATGAAATTCTGTAGGGAAAAAGTGTTTTTTTCAATCGGCCGTAGACGAAGTCGACTATTTAGCGGCGATGTAAAAAAAAATACTGTGTTTACTGTAGAAAAACAAATCTGAACTGCTTGCTTTACTTTTATTTCGATTTCCAATTGTTATAATTCTGATTTTATTCCTGTTCTTTCTTTTAGGTCAGAAAAAGTAAGCTCTGCTTGAGATTTGAGTTTTAGAATATAGAAATGATCTTTTTTGGGTTTTTTGGAAACTTCTCTTTGAATCATAGCATCTATTCTCTACTTTTTGACTGAGATAAAATCAGGTTCTGTTGGCTCATGGATTCACCATCTCAATCGCCCGACAATGATTCGCCAAAACCCACGACTTGGAAGAAAAAAAGAAGCCAATCAGCTAGAACATTAGCTGCGAACAGAGCGAGACAACGGTTTTTCATCTATCTCAAGTAATTTATCTTCAGACTGGTAGTAGGTTCTATTTTAGGATCAATACATCCACCAGAACGCAGTGCTCAAGCTCCGTTGATCAGTCCACCACCGAGAGCGCCCATAGCCAAAATCAGTACCAAGATTACGATTCGCTTATTATTGATGGAAACGCGCCAGTACTAGCCATCGAGGAAGAATCGTTTTCAACGATGTTCGATTCTCCTGTCAAAAAACGTAAGCAGTGTTTTGAGTTTTTTGGCCTATAAAAATGTGGAATGGCACCACCGTTTTTTTTTCCTCGAAGATTTTTTCCACATGAGAACCGGACCCAAAATTTTTTTCCTCATTTCCCAAAAATTTTCCACATTTTTGAAAACGCTTATAATGTGGCTACGGATGCTTTTTTGTGCATTTTAGGAACATACTCAAGCATTTTGTTGTATTTGTAGTCAGAAACCTGCAAAAATGAGGAAAAAATTGAGAAAATTCTGGTTATGTGAGTCAAAATGAGCTCATGAAGAATATATTGGTGTTCTATAGGAGCGGATAAAGCAAGTTAATGATAGAGTTCTCATGAATTTATCTGCTATCAACATTTCTGTGATTCCGATTAGAATCATCTAATTTTATTTAGTTGTTGGTCCGGCGCGGAGCGCCGGAAAAATTTTTTGATTTTCACTTTCTAAAACGCTGGAAAATGAACTTTCATAACGTTGGGAAATAAATTAAAATCAGACTGATGAAGTGTGGTTTGCTTCCCATTCCGGCGCGGAGCGCCGGAAAAATTTTCGGGTTTTTGTAGGTATTCTAAAACGCTGAAAAATAAATCTCTCCAACAGATAATTCGTGAACAAATGTTTTAAAATCGCGTTCTAGAGTAATGTCTTCAATTTCCACCTTCAATAAACGCAGAAGTTCAGATTGCAAACGTTAAAAAAATTCCAATCATCGAGAGGAAAAATTCAGAGACTTGATGAAAAATCTCTATTTTCGGCGGCGACTAGAAAATGAAACAAGCTAACTTGATTGATAGAAACTGTTGAGCATTAATTAGTAAGTCGAAATAGATATGCTAATGGCCGCGCCTGATAGAATACAGTTATAATTATACCCATGACCGGCGCGAAGCGCCGGAAAATTTTGAGATTTTAACCTTTCAAAGTCCACCAAAATGCATCTTTTCGGTTTAGAGTTCCCCAAAATTTTTTCCACAATGAGAACCATACCCAAATTTTTTTTCCTCATTTCGAAATTTTTTTCCTCAAAAGACCCCATTTGAGGAAAAAAAACGGTGAATGGCACAACAAATTTGGGGCGTTTATGCCAATTGGCACAAATTTTTGGACTGGTCCAATGCTGAATTTGTCCAATAAACAAATTCTTTGATGCTGACATTCTTCTGAAACGGAAATTTGAATTTCCGACTGAGATCTGTCAAAATTGACGATTTTTGGCTAAAAATTGATTATAGTTCAAGAACGGAAAAAAATTAAAACTTCCCATTTTTCTCGGACTGTAAATGAACTTAAAAAGATGAATTCGACATGTCCAAATTTGATGGTGCAAGTTTTTTCTTGTATAAATTTAAATTTCCCACTCAGATATGTGAAAATTGACGATTTTTGGCTGAAAATTGATCATATTCAGAAAACGGAAAAAAAGAAAATTTTCGATTCTTCTCGGACTGTAAATTAACATAAAAAGCTGAATTCGACATGTACGAATTTGATGATGATATTTTCTTCGGATGGAAGTTTGAGTTTCCGACACAGATCCTTGAAAATTGACGATTTTTGGCTGAAAATTGATCATATTTCAAAAACGGAAAAAAACAAAATTTTCGATTCTTCTCAGACTGTAAATTAACATAAAAAGCTGAATTCGACATATACGAATTTGATGATGATATTTTTTTCGAATGGAAGTTTGAGTTTCCGACACAGATCCTTGAAAATTGACGATTTTTGGCTGAAAATTGATCATATTCCAAAAACGAAAAAAAAGAAAATTTTCGATTCTTCTCGGACTGTAAATTAACATAAAAAGCTGAATTCGACATGTACGAAGTTGATGATGATATTTTTTTCGAATGGAAGTTTGAGTTTCCGACACAGATCTGTGAAAATTGACGATTTTTGGCTGAAAATTGATCATATTCCAAAAACGGAAAAAAAGAAAATTTTCGATTCTTCTCGGACTGTAAATTAACATAAAAAGCTGAATTCGACATGTACAGAGTTGATGATGATATTTTTTTCGAATGGAAGTTTGAGTTCCCGACACAGATCTGTGAAAATTGTCGATTTTTGGCTGAAAATTGATCATATTCCAAAAACGAAAAAAAAAGAAAATTTTCGATTCTTCTCGGACTGTAAATTAACATAAAAAGCTGAATTCGACATGTACGAAGTTGATGATGATATTTTTTTCGAATGGAAGTTTGAGTTTCCGACACAGATCTGTGAAAATTGACGATTTTTGGCTGAAAATTGATCATATTCCAAAAACGGAAAAAAAGAAAATTTTCGATTCTTCTCGGACTGTAAATTAACATAAAAAGCTGAATTCGACATGTACAGAGTTGATGATGATATTTTTTTCGAATGGAAGTTTGAGTTTCCGACACAGATCTGTGAAAATTGACGATTTTTGGCTGAAAATTGATCATATTCCAAAAACGAAAAAAAAGAAAATTTTCGATTCTTCTCGGACTGTAAATTAACATAAAAAGCTGAATTCGACATGTACGAAGTTGATGATGATATTTTTTTCGAATGGAAGTTTGAGTTTCCGACACAGATCTGTGAAAATTGACGATTTTTGGCTGAAAATTGATCATATTCCAAAAACGAAAAAAAAAGAAAATTTTCGATTCTTCTCGGACTGTAAATTAACATAAAAAGCTGAATTCGACATGTACGAAGTTGATGATGATATTTTTTTCGAATGGAAGTTTGAGTTTCCGACACAGATCTGTGAAAATTGACGATTTTTGGCTGAAAATTGATCATATTCCAAAAACGGAAAAAAAGAAAATTTTCGATTCTTCTCGGACTGTAAATTAACATAAAAAGCTGAATTCGACATGTGCGAATTTGATGATGATATTTTTTTCGAATGGAAGTTTGAGTTTCCGACACAGATCCTTGAAAATTGACGATTTTTGGCTGAAAATTGATCATATTCCAAAAACGAAAAAAAAAGAAAATTTTCGATTCTTCTCGGACTGTAAATAAACATAAAAAGCTGAATTCGACTTGTGCGAATTTGATGATGATATTTTTTTCGAATGGAAGTTTGAGTTTCCGACACAGATCTGTGAAAATTGACGATTTTTGGCTGAAAATTGATTATATAGCACAGTAACTTTGAAGGCAGATCAAAAGCCTACACATAAAATCATGGAAACTAACATAATATTTTCTCCATGGGATTAGGCTCTTTTATCACTCACTCAACGCCGCGGTCTGCTGCTCAAAGATTGCCACCCAAACCCGATGGTCAAATTGTTGATCTCAAAGAAAAGATCAAGTGTTTGGAATGTAGTCTTCTGGCTCAAGCACAAGAATTGGCGGACTCTAAAGCTAAGTTGATAATTTTTGAAAATCAAGTAATTCAACTAAGGAAAGAAAATTTTGACTGCAAAAATTTGATTGGTACTCTTGAAAATGAAAACATTAATCTCAAAAATCAATTATCTTCGAATTTTCCTACTGATCATCTCTTTTACTCTGGAAAAACTAGTCCGTCTATAGATTTTAGAGAGAATGGAAAATTGGCCGTAATTAGTTCAAACTTGACATCGAACCGTGCATTCTTTGCGACTATAGAATCAGCCACATCGTATGCATCCCTTTCTCACCAGCGTGACAAAATGCGACGTCTTGATATCCTGACCGATTTTGTGAAACATCTAGCAAGAGGTGATGCTACGATAGATGTTGGCAAGTGTTTAGGTAAGCTACTTTGTTGCAGTCTTCTATATGAATAGATGTGCTTTCTACTTCACTGATGCAAATCAGTTGCTACTCATTGCTTAAAGAAGTTCTCTAGATGATGACATGATTTCTATAATCAAGTGATCTTATGCTTTATCTAGTTAATTTCTGATGCAATGTCATGCTACTTTGTCTGTATGTGAATTTCAAACTCGAATGACTTGTGTCATCTTTTTAGGAGATTTTTTGCTTCGAAATCCGTCTGTTGCACAACATGTCTTTCAATATTGTCATGACCAAACAAGATTCCGTCTTAGTGCATCAGACTCACTATATTTCAAGCTGGCTTTGGGTAAGAATAGATAGGCTTGGTTTGTGTTACTCTTCATCATATGCCCAATGTGTGCTTTACTGAAACTAGTGAAATTATTGGCATTTTTTCTCAGGACTCTCATGGAGTGACTATCGCAAGATCAAATGCTTCATGTCGAAATATGACAACGATTTTCTGGCTCCAACCAACAAGGCCATTGACGAAACATGCAATCGAAAGGTCAAATCAGAATTGATTTTCTCCTTATTGAACCTGACTGAAAAAGATGAAAAATCAGAAAAGCCTCTTTTGGTTGTCTCTAATTTGTCTGATTTTATTGAGGAATGCTGGCTAGAGACCTGTAAGAGTGGCGAATTGACCGATGATGACCCAAGATTCAACAACGAAATTTGGATTTCTATTGGCGGCGACAATGGAGGGAAAATGACCAAGCTGACCCTCAGTTTTATGAATGTTGTCAAGCCGAACAGTGTTCACAATGTGCGAATTATCGGATTTTACGAAGGTGCAGATAAAGCCGAAAATTTACGTGCAGCTTTTTCACGATTGGCCGACCAAGTTCGACATGTTCAAAACTCATTGACCCTGCCTTACCCATTGAAAAGTGGATTAACGGAGCAAAGAAAGATCAAATTGTTCCTCGTCGGCGATACAATGTTCCTATCGTATTTCAATGGACATCAAGGGCCAGCATCATCATTTCCATGCCTTTTCTGCATGGTCAAACTTGGTGATTTGAAGAAGACTGGAGTCTGCAAGCTAAGTGCCCTGAATAACACTTATAAGACCAGGAATATATTCCCAAAAAAACTGGAAAATTCCCAAATTTTGTACCCACTTTTCTCGATCCAATTAGAAAACATTGTGCCACCTGTTTTGCATATTCCACTTGGATTATTTAATGATATATTCAAACAGATCCGGATTATATGCAAGAAAATCGATTTGGCTACCAGATTCACCATCAGACTGGACAGTGAGCAGGATATGTTAAAAAAGGACACCACTATCCAAGATCTGTCAAGTAAGCTCAAATATTCCTCACTTAATGATTTACTGTACATAAACATTATCTTACAAAAGGAAAATATTTTTTTTATTCTGTTTTCCCATTATATTGTTTACTTAAGATAGATTGTTCCAAATTTGAAGCATGAAAACTTGGTTTTATTCTTTGATGAACTGGTTTTCTATTTATTCTCGAATAAATAATGAATCTTTTCCAGCTGCAATTCTGGACCGTATTGACTGCCTATCCCGTGAAATTACCTACTTAGAAGAGGACATTGATGTTTATGAGAGGCTTCGAGACATGATCACTACCTGCATCAAGAATCAGGTCAAACCTTTAAAAGCATCCAGGCATTGTAGCTCAGTTTTTTGTTTCTCTAGTTCACCTTTCTTTAAGCAATATTGCAACAACTGGCTTTACTGCAGCAATTGTCCGAATATGACTCATACCGTTTGCGCCCTAGTTTTGACAAAACATCAGATGTCAACAATCAATGGAGGGAAATTCAAATGCTTCGACTGTAGAGACATGAACAAGTCTCAGGATATCTTGCAGGTCTGAAGAATACATGTTTATATTTTAGCTGCCCTGATCTTATTGCAGTGCAATAATACAAACCTAAGCTTGTCTTTTAATTTTTTCCAGATTCAGTGCCTCAACAAGATTTTCATAACTTATCAGAGCTGAATTTCAATTACATATATGTTTTGCATGAAATTATAGATGTGTGCCACGAAAGAAAGTGATCTGAAAGACCAGCTGGCCACACTGAAAACTTGTCGAGATCAGAACAGTGCAGAAGCAGATAAGTTGGATCGAAAATTGTGTGAAAATGTAGGCCCTTGTGAAAAAAGACTATTCTCTGCTTTAGATATCCTTGGAGTGGACTTGAAGGCATACCATTCTGGGTCATTTGTTGGCAACCACGTTTTCCGTATGTTGAAGATCAATAAGGAAATTAATGGACCCGATTTATTGACCAAGTGCCTAGAAAGCAAAGATGAGTACAGGCAAATGTTCTACGATGCCCTCGTTCAACTTGGAAAGATTTTCGCTATAACAACAAAAGTTGGCTTCCTTAATGACACCGAGATCGCCAATTTACAAAGATATTGTAAAGACTTGAAGAAAATGATGGCCGAAAAGTTTGCGGATTGGACAACGACCGTGAAGCTGCACATGCTAACCGACCACGTACCCGATTTTGCCAAGACCCATGGATGTTGCGGATCATTTTCAGAACAAGGTATTGAAAGCCTACATGCAGAGATGAACCGCATTCGCCGATTATTTGTAATGCGAGGTCCAGGTAGGTTCATGCCTTTAATTTTTCAACATCATCATCTCCTGGCATCTGTGAAGGATAGCCAACGTTTCTTACCCAAAAAACGGATTTTCAAAAAATCTTCACTCCAGAGTTCTAACAATCCAGAGGAAGTTATTGATGATCGACTTAGTGATGATGAGTTTGAAGTTGAATTCTAAGGTGAGTCCTGCAGAGCTAGTCTTCTTATTCATTTAACTACTTTGTTGTGCTAAGTTGTTGTGATTATTTTGTGATCTGACCATGAAGGTTTACGAATGTAAAGAATTGTTCTCTCATCTGTATAGTATTTTAATATTATTTTTCCATGAATCCAGTTGTACTAAAAATTTAAAAAACCTAAAACATTGTCTCCTCGTGTGTACAGTATTTTAATATTATTTTTTCTGAATCTAGTTTTTATACAAATTACAAAAATCAAAAAATTATCTCCTCGCCTGTACAGTATTTTAGTGTTATACAGTATTTTAGTGTAATTTTTCATAAGTTTTTCGAGAATATAGTCAATTGAAAAAATTTATCTTATCATCTGTCTGGAGTTGTGCAATATTATATGTTTGTGTGCCATATATTCAGTTTCTTTTTCAGCCTACTTATGCCAAGGATTCCCGGTGCTGTATTTTAAATAAAAATTCTAAAACTCAAATTTTCAAACTATGATTTAAAAGGTTTTTTGTGATAACTCAACGAGTTGTGCCAAACAAATGTGCAATTTTAATTCAATAAGTCTGGTCGTTTTTTGTTGTTTGTTGTTGTATATAATCATTGTAATTGTTTGTTATATGTTTTAATTTTTGGCATAAGGTCTCATGAACCTTAGCCCCACATTTACCATTACATCTTACGAGTTGATGTAAATGACGTTTGTTTGAATTTCTAGGAATTCTATTATATTGGAATTTTCATTCCACAATCCGATTTTTGGCAGAGTGATGGCAAGTGTGGTCATGAACACTCAATGGCTGTTTTTGGCATTTGAATATGCCTGGAAATCATCCAGCCAATTTGTGTTTGTCACCTCTTGTGCCTCCTCATTCTTCATTTTTTCCATGCATTCCATGGAATCCAAAATTGTAGCATTAGTGTCAAGTAATATTGATTGGTATGGTATTCCTTACTTGTTTTATGCTGGACTAAGTAAGTAGAGGTAAGTCTTTGACTGTGTCAAAATTATGTATATTTCGGACCTTTTGATGTCACAGGTGCAAATCAGTATTTGTTGGGAATGAATAATTTTGCAGCTTTCTAGTTAGTGCTAGACAAGTTTCTTAGAACTGATAGTTGAAAAATTTATTCATGTTAACACATTCATTCATTTATACGTGTTTTTCACAGGAGGCAACAGGATAAAAACACTTCTTCCTTTTTTACCTCTCATATGGCATATGCCCTATTTGGGTAGGAATCACTTGGCCAGCGTATTCACTTGGCCAGCATATCCACTTGGCCAGCGTGTTCACTTGGCCAGCGTAGTCAGATGGCCAGCTCGTACAAATAATGAAAGACGTATTGCACATTTTTTTGTGCTAGACAGAATGGACGTTATAAACAATGAACTCTAACTCTCGGTAACCTTAGTAAAAAAACAACAATGGTCGGCAAAACTTAAAAGATACTCATGACAAAAGTACAGTACAACAATGGTCGGCAAAACTTAAAAGATCTCATGACAAAAGTACAGTAGCAATAAATCAAAACTTGCAAAATACAGAAACATTTTTGACCACAATTTTGTATTGAAAAATGGACTACGGTGAGGCCGACTTCATTTTGAGCTCCAAGCTTGCAAATTCAGTTATATCTTATCAGTCTTTGAATCATCCTGAGCGATTCTATCAATTTTCAAAAAAAAGTTCTCGGTTGCTTTCGAATGGACTTGTGAACGAATATTGGGAATGTATCGACTGCAAAAAAATTAAACGACAAAACGGCGTCCAGGAAAACGAAAATTATTCTACGATTATTGTCTGCGGAAATCGTATCAAAAAGAACCCAGATATCGGCCATCACAGCGACTGCACAGGACGAAATTTTGGTGAAACGAACGCTTTAATCCTGAATAGAGAAGCTCGGGATTCCTGCAAGCGCGGCAACAAAAGACCACTTGAGGCCCATACGTCTATGAATTCAGAAGTTCCCAAGCGATTCAGGCAAGCAGATGAAGCCGATAACGTAGAGGCTAATTTACCCGAATACAAATCGATCAAATCAGGTCTTCGCCGCTGGTTCAGGCAGGGAAGAGTTCCAGTAGAAGACCCTTTTGATTTGCCTGTGGAATATCAGGTTCGTGGAGTATCAAACTTGAGTTGCATTTTGTTTTTGATGTGTAAAATTTTTACCAACTTAAATTTTTTGACAAAAATTATACCATCAGAATTGGAATTGAAAGATCTACAAGATGGTATCTTCAGAATTTTTCTAGCTTATCTAGAAGTTAGTAGAGGGGCCAATCATTTCGTTACACCCTGTATGTTTCTGCATGAACTTACATTTATTTCATTTTAAGGTGACAGAACGTGGGCGGCATGCTGCCCCTGATTCTCCATTCTATCGTGAAAGATGGTTACTTTGCTCAAGTCGCGACGAGCAAGCTGTGGTATTTGCCTCGGACCAGGACATTTCCGTTATGTATGAATCACCTCACCTTATCATGGACGGGACATTCAAGGTTGCCCCAGACGAATTTATGCAAATTTATACAATCCACGCCTGGGGAAACTATGGGCATGAAGCTATACCCGTTGCTCATGCAGTTATGCACTCAAAAACAGCTGCATCATATGCTTACGTGCTTTCTCAAATTCGTCAAAAATTAGAAGCTGCTCATGGAGGAATAGGTGCAATTAGGTAAAAATATCACAACTTTCTGTTCTTGAGTTTCTACATCCTGATTTATACCTCTTCTGTTGCAGATTCATGCATACTGACTACGAGCATGCTGCTCATATAGCGATCAGACAAATTTTTCCGGATGTCATCCTTAAAGGCTGCAACTTTCACTTTGGTCAAGCAATCAATCGGAAGCTGCAACAAATTGGCTTGCGATTCCTGTGGAACGACGCGGGACTGACTGGTATGCCATGCTTTGCATAATTTAGATTTTCCTCTAACTACCACAATGTGCTTCATTTGTAGACGAGTTTGTACAACTTTTTTTCTTTATGACAGGAGAATGGCTTGGATGTTTGAAAGCCCTGGCAATGTTGCCAAGTTGCCTGATTCGACCTGCATTCGTATCAATAATAGGATACCCACCAGTGCAACAGGATGATAGTGTTCAAGCCAAACTTCTGGCATTTCGAGGCTACTTCGAAAATACATGGCTCAATGGAAATTTCCCAATCGATCTTTGGTGTCAATGGGACAACAGTGGTCCTCGAACGACTAATCATGCAGAAGGCTACCACAACCGCTTGAACATGATTGATTTGCGTGACATGAATTTGGCTATGCGAAATTTTCTGCACCTTCTGCAGCCCTTGCATAATCGTGATCAAATTCGGGTCAGAAACCTTAGACGACGTGTTTTCCAACCAAAGCAAAGAGATCAAACCTATGTTGAGCTGGACGACCGAATTGAAGCAGCCAAACAGCGTCTTGTTGAAACGACAGAACAATTTTGGAATATACCTGACTTTAATCCAGACGCCTTACCTCAAAATGATTTTCATGTACTTATGGCTGAAGTTCATCGGTTTTTGAGATGTGTTCGATTTTTGATTGGAAAAAAGAGTCGAGTGGTTATCAATATTGAATAAATTTTTGACATTGTACGTTTGTTTTTGTCTTTGTCAATTGTCTATAATTCATAAACGTACTTCCACAATTCCAATGTACACGATCATTATATATAATGTGCATTGTGAGTATACGATACATACGAGTATATAATGCGGATTGGCTGGCCATCTGACTATGCTGGCCAAGTGAACACGCTGGCCAAGTGAACACGCTGGCCAAGTGAACACGCTGGCCAAGTGACTCCCAATCCCCTATTTTGTGCATATAAAACTCTTTAGTGGCCCATGCACAAGTCTTTCATAAAAATACATGATATCTTTTGTCGTGCATGGTCCTTTTTCTCTTCTCACCCATGTTTTCCAAAATATCGATTTTTTTGTTTCCCTACTCCTTCTATGCAAGCAAAGCCATTACTTGGGGACATTGTCATTTTTTCTGGCCTAGTGCATACTTCACTGTATTCATTCCATAACAACTATTTTCCCTAATCCCCTTCGAAATTATCGACTTTTAGACAAGTTTTTCAGTTTGCTTACCCTTAATCTATTCATTTTCTCAGATGTTCGCCTCACTTGATTGTTTAACCTTTCCTACTTTTTATTGTTTCTTATCCACATATCACCAGATTATTGATTACTCAAGTCATTTTCTGGACTCCTTTCATTTTTATTTAGCTGCATTCATGGGGAAAAATTTTTTTGTACACATCTATAACTATTCATTTCTTATCCATCTGTTCTTTCTCCTCTACGTTTTCATTCCTTACATGCCTCTCGAGAATTTTCATTTCCACCCCATGTCCAATTTGTTCATTTTTTCCTGCCTTTCTTATGCCTCTACATTTTCTTGCATCCATTGTTGTTCACTCTTCTAATATATTTTCCCACGCATTCCCAGGTTAGGTTTATCGATTTTCTCATCTGCTTACTCTATATACTCCACTCAATTTTAGTTTCAAGAGGGGCGATGAGTTTATTTATTTTTCTCGGCCATTATTTTCCCATGTACTTCCCCCTATTTCAATTTTCATTTCATTATTTGTTTTATCCATTTTTGCATCGCCCAAAAAGCTTTTTTGTGGGGCCCCGAAATTATTTCCTATATGTGTTATAAAAAAACAGACGGGTCTTTTATTTTCACATTTCATTTCATTGTTCTCCTTATTCATTTCGCTTTTACATTTCATTTTTGAATAACTTACACACCTATCGCCCAGTTTTACTTCCATGACACTTTTCCATCATTACTAAAAATTTTTCTGTGACTCTTATTCGATGTCTATTTTCCACTCATTCTATTTCCCCATCATTTTGCTTTATCGATTTTTTCACTAGCCCGATTTTATTTTTTGTTCAACCCTTTTAGTTTTAAATGATTTCCCAAGTTATGCCTACTTTTTTCTTTATTCTTTTTTAACGACATATTTGGGTTTAAAATGCTCATTTTAGGACGAACATGAATTGGTCGCAAACAGAATCGGGAAAAAGAAACAATGGATGTACATTATATGCTAATTTTTTTCGTAAAAAATTAATGAATCAAACAGAGAACTCTTCTATTTGACCCCATGCATAATAATGTTGGGTTAGTATTAATTGAGCTTTAGACCAGGGTTATATGCTAATGTGCTGCTGTTTTCAATCAACTAGGAGCCTAAATAATCGGCTAAGAAAGACTTTGATCTCTGACAAATTCCTACAATAGAATTAGTATATTTTGAGCTGAAAGTAATAAGCATACTGAGAAATCCCACATGCAATCAATCTGTTGGCCTTTCAACCAAATGGCCATTTCCATCACCCCACTTTGTTGAATCCTAATAAAAATCCTCGAGCTTACTAATAAATTATTTTCGGTCTAATGAACAATTACTTCCATCCCATGGAACATGATGTGAGAAAGCAATCAAAATAAGACTTACCATTCACCAAGTTTAGTTATAGTTATCTCAAAATGATTTTCAGCATCAAAATGTCACCATTGTGTGTTTTGACTGATCTAGCCACCAAGTAAAAAGATGCATCGCATCGTTATGTAAAATTCCAATTAGAAAAAACCAAATTTTTCAAAAAGCCTACCTCAAGAAAAGTAGCGGGCGGCATGCATTAAAAATAATAAACATTAATTACATATGAATTATAAAGTGTCATGCATTTCGCAAGGCGTTCATGCAGGTCTTGATAACTGGAACACAAGAAATCGCTGAACCAAATAATTAACAGCGACAAAATGTGTGCATAGTTACAGAGAACCTGTATATTACAATGGCGCGCACAAAAACACAAATAACAATGAAATGCTCGGCTGATCATAATATTTCGCGAATATGGATAAACACAACATAAATCAATATAAGTCTGAATCTCAGAATTTGATTCTCAAATCAAACTAAAGTGACTAAATGACTAGCAGAAAGCACATCATCGTAGAAAATTATTGCAGTTTTCGTGCCAACTTTTTACCAGTTGGACGACAAGATCAAAATTTTTCTCCAGACTTTTTCACATTTAGATTAAAAATGGGTTTCTGATGACACAACAAGCTTTCTCAACTTTTCGAAGTTGAAAATTCATCAAAAATCAATGCAAAAATAAATTTTTCAGTTCAAAATACACTCACGATAAATTCTTATAATTGAATCATGATGAATGCAGCGAAATATACACTGAAAAATCAAAAAACTCTGATATGCAGTGAGCTTTTTGACACGACTCTCATTCGAAAAATAATTAATGTTTTGGTATCAAGAACTTATTTCCAAGTAATAAGAAATTCCAAAAAAATGTTCTTACCATTTCGAAAGAGATTGAATTTTTCCGTACTTTCATAAAATTTCTGAATCAGGCGTCAAGTAGCAGCTGGACCTAAAGGGAAACTGTTTTACTAACAAAGGCCTATTTGCAGACTACTGGACATGGATGGGTGCGACGGACTAGAATAAGTCATTGAAACTAGGTCATTCATTCGACTTAAAACCTAATTCAAGGGATAATTATCTAACGAATTTCAGAATAATCACCTCGAATAATTCGCGAATTCCAGAATTTTTTTACAGTGAGTTTGAAAAAAAATAATGGTTTCTACAAAACATAATTCATTCACTTAGTTGCAATGTGCCACTTTGGTTTACGGGAAAGCCTGGTTGCCCGGAGAAGAATTTTTGGTTGATCGTACTAGAAAATTTACTCCTGACATCTCTGTGATCAGCCAAGATGAGGAAATATTAAATTAATTTTATTCAAGTACCTTCAAGCATGAAGCACTGAAAAAAATTGTGGATTTGAATACTCTAAAACGCTAGATGTAAGACTTATTCCATTACAAAGGTTCAATTTTTCAGTCAAGAATTATGCTCAAACTTGGCCAACGGGAGAAAAATAGTGAATTGATTTGTAGAAGAAATTTTCATCGGTTTGAATGATCAAAAAATGTAGTTTACTGCTTCCTTACCGTAAATCTAAGCCTAAGCCATGAAACTTGCCAGAAAAAACTCACAAATCGATATAACGTTTTCGATTTATGAAATTGATGACAGGCTTCGCGATCTACTAAAATGCGCCAGTTCGATGTTAAATCTCCAAACGGCTTTCGCCATTAGGGTAAAGAGCCAAAATTTTCGGCTTTTATAAATTTTCTCGCCGAACGTTACTAATTTGGTGAAAAACAATCTTTTCAATTCCTTTTGAGATAAACTGCCCCCCAAAAAAGATCAAAGCAATATTTTTTATTCTTTACAAATTAAAACAGAAATTAAGCTTCGAATTTCTGACTGCCTTTGGTTTTGTGGAAAGAGGTAACAGCATTGTTTTTTTCGCCAAATCGGCGTTTTTGACCAAAAAAATCTGGAAACGCGAAATTTTTTTGGCACTTTCGCCAAATGGCGGAAAAATTTCGGAATTTTCAAGTCGAAAAGGTGCATTCTGGTCTATTTTAGAAAGTCAAAACCTCAAAATTTTGCAGTATGATTATTTCAATCATTATTTGTTATAATCTAGCTCAGGGACGACCGTAAGCATGCCTTGCTAGTTAGCATTCAATAGTTGTTACCACCAAGGATAATGTCTCAACACATGGTTTAATCAGTTCATCTCTGATATTGCGTCTTATTATTTAACGAAAATGCGGATTTTTTCGAACTTTTTAACATTATTTTTTTGTAGTCTATGAAAATTTTCAAACTGTGAACTTTTTGCATTCGGTAAACGATGAAAACACCACCTGTTTGAGACAGTGACAGATATTTCTGGTTGAATAATCCAAATTTTTGGCTGCTTTTCTGATTGCACGAATTGAGTGGCATGCTTTCAATATGATTTTTAGCATTTTGTCCGACTATTAGAAATAGTTGAACCAAATGAAAAATTAGACCACTTATCAATGAAATAAATTTCGAAAAGATTCGTTTTCCAGCATTCTGGTATCAAAACTCCAAAACGTTTTTGGCGCCTCACGCCGAATATTTTTTGTTTCACCAAAATTTATGAGACATCGCTGACTTCAAGCTGATTTTTAAGCCGGTTAGCAGATTGAAAACATCCGCACATCATTCAAGCATGAACATGATTACTGGTTAGGCTAGGCCGGAAAATCAAATTTTAAATAAAGAAATCCGTCTTGAAAAGAATCGCCTTCCAACGTTCTAGATTAATGGTATACTAAAATTTTTCCGGCGCTTCACGCCGGAAGGATGAATAATTAATATATGCAGTCTACTATTTTTCATTTTGGCTGAGCAGAGTTATGTCAACATCAAAACCATACCTATAGAATATTATTATACCTGTAATTGGGGGGAGGTAGGGGGGACCCCCACCCCCAACTTGCCACTTGGTCGACCCTATACCAAACCCCCCCCCTAGACTAGGGAATAATTGGAAAAAATTAGGAAAAAGTGGCTTTATTTGGCCCTTTTTGGGAAAATTTTCGAAATTATTTCGACTTTTTTGGGGGCTTTTTTCGCCCCCCCCCCCAAATTTTGGAACCCCCAACCCATAATTTTGGGTTTACCTCCCCCAACTGGTCCGACCTCTTACAGGCATACCTGTACTTGGGGGGGGTTGGGGGGGGGGGACCCCCCCCCCCCAACTCGGCCAACCCTATACCCAAAATCATTTCCCCCCCCCCAACCCCCCCCCAGTTGGGAAAAAATTAAAAAAATTTGCCAAAAAGTGTATGTTTTTTGGCCTTTTTTGGGAAAAATTTCGACTTTTTCCTACCCCCCCCCCCAAAATTTCGGATTTACCCCCCCCCCAAGTCCCAACTGGTCGGAGGTCTTACAGGTATGGTCATAAGTCAAATTTTTCTGCAATCTAGATTTTCCCCGCTTTGGTTTTTTGGTTTAATATCATAATCTGAGCCGAAAATCAAATTTTCTTGTTTTTTCTCCACTTATGACGAATTACTGACTGCAGAAGCACGAATATGTTCAGAAAAGCTCAAAAATGCTAAAATAAAGCATATGGTGGCAGGCGGCATTGTTAAGCGAAAAAACGATACGACGAAAAAATTTTTGACATCTCCGGCCAAGTGGCTAAAGAGTCTCAGCGAAAAAAAACAGTCGGTAACAGGTGCAAAATTTGGAATTTCAAATCAACTCTGAAGGCAGAAAATGACAGCACCGTGTACGCCCATCCATTTTTGGATTGCACGCAAAAAAAATAAATCAAGTCATAAAACTATATTTATCATAATCCCCAAAAATTTTCACCACGCTGATATCAAATTTCGAAAAATGAAACATAAATCATAAGGCGTTCCACAGTTGGCGATTTTAGGGACTTTTTGACTACAGTATATAACGAAAAAGATTCGGAAGCACCAGGAGTACCCGAGAATTATTGATTTTTGGGGAAGGCGGTCACGTGACACCCAATGGCAGGCTGAAAACACCCCATGCAACGTCTCATGCAATTTTCGACAACTTCTCATTGAAACGACAATAATTCAAATGTGGCTTCCAAAGAGTTGGTGCAGTGGTTTTCTGGAGTTTTAGTTCTACTTTAACATGTGATGAAATTGAAAAAATAAAATTCTTACAATTGACAAATTTTTGTGAGCAAATCAGCGTTTGGTAGAATAAAATCGAGGCTCATATTCCCGCAACATTCACTATTCATATATGCTTTGCAGGATAAAAATCAGAGATAAACGATCAATATCGTTTGACCAATGTTGGTAAACAAAACGTAAAAAATTACAGCTACAAAGTACAATAAAAATGACAAAATAAACCTGAAGCAAATTGGTAAACATACTATCCAAGAAGAGAAATCTAGCATAATATTGGTGAAATTGAAAAATACTGTTCAGGAAGAATATCGTGAAGGAAACGATACAAAGCATATAAATCAATTTAGTCAAATTGTCAAAACATTCAGACTGAATGTATGTTTGCTACCGGTGTAATGACTTTTGCACAGTGGATGGTCGCTGCTCATCAACTGACTGCGCAACTCGATGCAGCTGCAGCAGTGAGCGTCTTATTTAGAACGTTGACTTTGATTTGAACCATCAAGTTAACAGGTTTCAGAGGAAATGCAAGCTGCTGCTGCTTTTTTGTGTCATCACATTCTCCTACGGAAGAGTGATGCCCTTATTCATCACGTCGTCCCCCTGTTGGACAAGCAAGAAGCCTCCTGGTACGTTCCCATGTACTGGTTTCCGCACACTGGGTGGTAGCTGCTGTACCGCCAACTGCACAGCCTTGCATCCCAGAAGACTGTGCAGTTGGTGGTGGAGCAGTCATCATCCGCAGCGTGTTATTGTATGGAAACTGTTACACCTGAATAAATATTCACTCTGATTGGATTCTGACCTGTTGGCACTTCTCTTGGATCATATTTTCGAAAATCATTCCATCATCAAATTTCTTTACTGAATATTAATGCTGCTTCATATTAACGCCTTTGCCTCAAAGTTCAACCAAGCGGTAATCTTTCCATTGATTCGTCATCAGCGTACATTGCCCAAAATTACTGTAGTACTTCTTTGAGACTTGTAAGTCAAGGCATCAGTTGTCGATTGTCTATTTACTGTTTGTATGTTGCAATAGCTGCATCCCGTAAGGTCAGCAGTCGTCGAGGTTGATACGTAAATTGCTCGATTCCATGTGATTAGACATTGATGAGATTAAAACGATATTGTGCAACCAGCAATGAAACATATGAAAATAGATTTAATGGTGTGAATGTGAACTGTCGCTTTTTGTCCAGCTGCCATGGATGTTATTCGATTAATTATCGAAGGCTCTTCTGATCAGCTGCAAAAAAACATTTGGTTCAATTTCCCCTAGTGATTTTTCTTGATGAACAATGCACTTAGCATTAAGCAATTGTATTTGATGTACGTTTACAGATGCATGCAAAATAAGAATGAAAAAAAATAAATCTAAAGCAAATTGCTAATTTTTTACGTTCAGTTCGATTAACATCTGCTAACATTGGTCAAGCAATATTTGTTATTAATTTTTGTTTTTATATGGAGCCAAGCATATGTGTGAATATTAGACGTTGTGGAAATGTGAGGTACAATTCAATTCTACCAAATGCTAAGTTGTTGTGTTGAATATAAAAATTTGTCAATTGTAAAAATTTCATTTATTTTGTAATTTCATCGCATTCGTCTAGAAAACTTCTGGACCAACCGTTTGAAAGCCACATTAAAATATTGTCGTCTAGAAAATTGCATGAAAAATTGTTGAAAATTGTCTGTGACATCAAAGAAAATTTGCAGCAAAAACATGCTGTTCATGAAATGTAACACTGAGTTTGATTTAGAAATGCTATAGTCAAATGGTTTTATAATGCTGCTCTAAATTTTAAAAGAAAATTTGTTAACTGTAAAAATTTATTATTCGTAAACCAATATTTTATGCTATGCTAATATTTTTTCAAACGCCTGCTCAATCTATCATCGATAGAAGAAGACCGCACTCAAAAGTGTTGAATATTGTGAAAAATATATGCGATACTACGGAATTTGCCTATGCGAGTTTTATAGCTTTACACAACAACTGCTTAATGAAAAAAAACTTTTTTGTGCAAATGCTTATCGAATTCGAAATCGGTGTAGTAAAAAGTTGAACAATATATCTCGATTCGACAAAAACAATTTTTTGACTTATTCACTTTGTCCTACCAGGTAATTCTTACTAACATTGGCATTTAATATACATTTTACACTAATGAATCATACAGACAATTGCAGCCCATTCATTCACCTAATATTGGGTAAATTTACAGAACACGATGTTAGACGCACCTGCATGAGTTCAAAGGAATGTATGTCGAAAATCAAAAATGAAAAATTTTCTACTTATGTCGTACTATAGCTATGTGTTGCTCTCTGTATAAGTAGCCAAATTTTCTCAGAAAGTTTGTCTTAAGACACAATTTCTCTAAGGCTCGACCAAGGTTGTGATAAGTAAAAAATTAATCATACATCAAAAAGCATACAGTTTTTTGCACTCAACAACCTGTTGTAGTGTCATTTTGACGTCCACTTCTGTTTTAATCTACACTTCATATTTTCGCTTACTTTGCAACCACCGATACCTATGTTTTCACCATGCTATCGTTTTGCATACCGGTTGATGCGACTACTGTAGTGAGGTCGGTCAGTGATTACTAGTTTATTAGTAAATGCCCCGATGGGGCAGAAAAAAGAAGAATATACTTGCTTGGATAGTTGCCTTTGCTAGAAAAAGAAGTGGACTGGATTTTTGAGAACTTGGGTTAAAGTTGAAAAAAAAAATCACTTTCGTTATATCGGATTTTCATTCTTTCTCAAAAAAATTTTCCATGTCAGTGAAAAAGTACATTCTGCAGCATCGAGCATTTGTCCTTCCATGGCATCAACTACAGTAACATTTTTCTATATGAAAATTATATGCACATGACTTCAAATGTAAGGAAATGGTAAACCAATAGCATTTTAACTCCCGACCGATTCAAAACTTCTGCCTCTCACAATAGCTGGAAAATGGTGAGGGAGGCATATTATAATCATTTTCAGAATTATAAAGAAAGCTGATATTGGTTGCGTTAACCCAACATGAAGAAGCTCAACATTGGGATTAAATTGACGATAGTGAGTTTGAGCTAATCGCAATGTCCAAATTATTTTCTTCCAATGCACAAACAATACTCACATCAGGATTAATGAATACTGACGTTGAAGTTCGAATTTAGAATTGCACAAATTTTTATATTTATTTGCTTTAGGGATAGGGAAGTTATGCCAAAATGTTAGTGCAACCCAACAGCTCGAGCTGGGGATAATCTCGATAGCGAGCTCGTTATAGTGCTGAGGACATTCAAATTATACCAAGCTTGAGATCAAACCGAGTCACCTTTTTGTTCAAGATTATCTTGAGCTCGATCTTAGACCCGTTTAGTGCAACTGGGCCTTGGTTACAGTCATTGGGCATCGATTTGCAAAGGCCAAGCATACAAAAATGCTTCTGATTCAGCGGTGCTTATATTAGGGGTGTGCGCCAAATCCTGTACCCGGTTTTCCCCCACTATACTCGCACTCCCACAGCAACAGTACGACTTTTTTGAAAGCAGGATGTGAGTGACAGGGATGGGTGACATTGCTTCCCCTCTGCCATACCGCAAAAGCTTGCGCTCTTTCTGCAAACTTCAGTTTGAATCAAAAAACTGTGAATGATGCTATTTTGTTGAATAGTTAAATAGAGGAGAATAAATTTGTTTATAGGTTGTGTTATCAGTAGAACTTACGGAGTGAATCCTATATGATATTTTATATAAAATGAGTGAATTAAACATATCTTGCGCAATCGATTTAGTTCTAAGAGGACTTTGTGCTGTAGCCTTTTCTAAAAAAACTGAGTGGGATTTCATGTGTCACTTTCCCAGAGTTGATTCCTGTTTTATTGACACTAAAAATAGCAATAAGTTCAACGCAGCTAGTAGCATACATGTGTGAGGGAGGACATGAGGATATGAACTACCCCAAGGGTTTTGAAACTGGGAAATTTGTTATGAAAAGAAAATTTTTTGGTCAACTTTTTTTGAATTTTCTGTCTCAAAAAACGCCAAAAAATCAAGGTCCACCGCTATACCCTCCTCAAATGTTCTAAGATGCACATGTTTGGTTGGAAAGTGTGTTGATACACTCAGCTGCAGAATATACTTTTTCACAGACATGGAAAATTTTCTTGAGAAAGAATAAAAATATAACATACAGAATGTGAATTTTTTCCAACTTTAATCCAAGTCCTCAAAAATCTAATTCACTTCTTTTTCTAGCATGGCAACTATCCGAGCAAGTATATTCTTCTTTTTTCTGCCCCATCGGGGCATTTCCTAATAAACTAGTCCACCTCTTTATAGTGGGCCTCAGCCATGAATGAAAACCTTCGTAGAAGCACATTAAAGTGTTAAATTTGGTCACCTTCACATCAAAGAAAAAATAAAAAACAATCTTAAAGCTACGAAATCTCACTTAAATTAAACATGTGTAAACTACATAGAACTTAAAACACGTTGTAAACATAGTGTAAAGTGACCATTTCCATTGAATTCCCCATGATCAAGAACCCGTCAACCCAAAAAGCCGCGGAAATACCTCGGTTTACACACAGAAATTTTTTTGTGTGAAGTGACTGTGTCCATTGAATTTCTCATGGTTAGAAACCTCTTCCCCCGAAAATCGCAGAAATACATTAGTATACACTCAATATAATTTTGTGTGTAAAGTGATCACATTCATTAAATTCCCCATGGTCAAAAACCGTTCTATAAAAAATCTCGAAAATATGCTTGTTTACACCAGGGATAATTTTTTTAATGTCGAGTGACCGCATTCATTGAATTCCCTGTGGTCCAAAACTCCTCGCCCCAAATTATCACAAAACAACATTTGTTTACACTCGAGAAAATTTTTCCTGTAGAATGACCGCGTCCATCGAACTCTCAATGGTCAAAAACCTGTGATGTCAACTGTACTGAAAATGACGTCAGATACCATAAGAAAAAGTGGGATGGGGTTTCCCAAAGTCAATTTCTTCATTTCGATCGAAAACAATAGTATTTATTTGATGATATACAATAAATGTTACCTAATAAAAGGAAAAGGCTTGGTCGATGAAATGATACACGACGAGAAACGAAAATCCGAAAACGATGAACGATAATTTGGACAAAAAGGGGCAATGGGACAGCCACCAAAATTATGGTAAAACTATGGTAAGATTCTGAACGTTGTTGTCAAATGGCTACTCCAAACTGCTTTGCAAAAAGTATTGACTGAGTTTCAGCTGTTTACAAACAGCTGAACTGGTAAACGAGTACTGCACAACTGAAAACTTAGCTGAGCTGAGAACTGAGAGAAGACTGACCGACTTTTTTTAACAAATTCTGATCGAATCGGACAACTGAGACTCCACCTTTCAGGCTGATCCTGATTGGCAATTTTTCTGTGGTCACTGTTTGACCCTCCTACCTGCATGCTGTGCAGGTAGAATGTCGCTCAGATGCAGCTATTGTTCATGAGTACCACACACTTTGTGTGTTCTGCAATGCACAGTGGTTTTTCATGTACTTTCCAGACTTCCATTGTCTTCTGTTTTTCTGTTCCGTGTCCTGCTACAGTCGGACCATAACCAACATGCGTCTTTTGTTTTTATATTTTTCGTTAATTTTTGGATGATTGGCACCTGTCCTGTCCCGTTAGAGTCTCACAGAAAAGGGATTATGAGTACACAAAAAACGGAAGATAAGTACTTAAAGAAATATTGAAAACAATGAGCTCACTGTACAGAATTATTCAACAGCTCAGACAGAATTAATGATGCGTACGTCTGGAAAAAACGAACTGTCTGAAATTGAAGTACCTACAAAAATATATGCAAATTTACATGTAAAATTACCTACAGTAATCTACAGTACAAAATTTACTAACATATACAAACTTATCATTTTTCGACTCCTGGTCACATTCCTCTCCTTCTGAAGTGAACATCCATGGTCGCAACTTGCATAATTCAATGATTCCATTCTGCGACGAAATTCTTTGTAATCAATGTTGTCCAGCGACGTCCAACATTTGTCGATTGACGATTTTGATGGCTAATCATGCAAAATTTGGGTGAATGACATGTAACGAGTGAAATGTGGCTATTTGGTAGTGCGGGTCGAATGGCCAAAACGATATTTTTAGGGAGTTCAAGGTGGCAATGAAAGGGCACAGTTTCATTAACATGAACTGTGGCTTGTTTCTTTGTCTCTGGATGTAGTAAAGTTACATTTGGGTACTGTATCTTGATAATTTCATATGGCCCATGCAGCCTTGTAATGAACTTGTGGTTTTGATAACTCTTCATTATTCTGGTTTTTCTTAGTACTTTACTGCCGATGTGATAAGCTGCATTGCATGCTTGTTTATCACACTGTTTCTGGTAAGCAGCTTGCGCTGTTTGCATGTTGTTCATTATTGCTTGAAAAACTAATTGTAATTGCTGTTTGGTTTTTGTGGCAAAGTCGTCCATATCAATCTGATATGGATTTCTTGATGATGAGAGTACTGCATCTATGGGTAAGTTGGGTTTTCTGCCATAGACTAATTCAAATGGAGCAAATTTTGTGGTATCATTCTGGTGAACATTTATAGAAAATACTGCAAATGGGAGAAATTCATCTCAATCATTGTGCATTTCATTCACATACATTCTGATTCATGTTATTATAGTCTGATTTGAATGCTCGACTTCACCATTACCAATTGGATGATAAGGTGTTGCATGAACTTTGGCAGTATTGCAAGCCTTGGTTATTTCTGTAAATAATTGTGACATAAAATTTGTGCCATGGTCACAGTGGATTATTTTGGGTGCGCCAAACTTGCAAATAATTTCATTGACAAAAAGAGCAGTGATTGTTCTTGCAGTAATGTCAGGCACGGCTGCTGCTGTGACAGATTTTGTGAAATAGTCAATAAACACGACAATATATTGATTGTTGTTTTCTGTGATAGGCAATGGGCCCACACAATCAAGACCAACACATTCAAAAGGCTCTGAAGCCTGAACTGGAACTAAGTTAGCTTTGATGTTTTGACAGACAGGTTTGTTCACTTGGCACTTGTGGCAAGTTCTGCAGTAATTTTTGGTATCTCTGCCCATTTTTGGCCAAAAATATTCATTTGAAACATTTTGATAGGTTTTCATGGCTCAAAAATGACCAGCGAATTTACTATCATGAAATGTGAGCAAAATTGTGTCACACCAATTTTTTGGAACAAATAATTTTTGTGCATCTTCAAATTTTCTAAAGAGCATTTCATCACAAATGACATATTTGTCAGTGACAATAGTATTTTTGGATTTCAACTGCTTGATGATATTTTTTACGTCCGGATCAGCATTTTGAAATTGACAAAAATTTTTAAAATTTCTTGTTCATCAGTGAGTTCATCCTCTAAGCCCTGTATGGCATTTATTTCTGGTCTTGTTTCTAAATTTTCAATATCAAAAACTGGTTCGTTATTTGCTAGTGGAAAATGTGAAGCAACATCTGCATTTCTGTTTGAGGAACCTTTCCTCAGCCTGATATCAAGTTTATAGCCTGACAATGTGAGACCCCATTGGACAATTTGGGAAGATGGGTTTTCTTTTGTGAGCAGTGCATTCACTGCAGTATGATCCATGTGAATGATCACTTCTTGCTGAAATAAATGCACACAATAATATTTTACAAATTCCACAATGGTGAGCATTTTGAGCTCCATTATGGGATAGTGTTTTTCTGCAGGTTTTAGTCCACGACTCGCATAAGTGACAGGGTGCTCTTGCTTATTATCGTCTATCTGACTTAAAATAGCTCCAATACCCAGCAATGATGCATCAGTTTGCAACAAAAAGGGTTTTGTGAAGTCAGGATGATGCAAAACTGGTGCAGAAACCAAGCATGCTTTAAGCCTGTCAAATGCAACTTGCTGTTCTTGACCCCAAATGAATGGAGCATTTTTCTTGAGAAGTTTTGTCAATGAATTTGATATCTGCAAGCAATTCTGTATGAAATGCCGATAGTATGATGGCAGTCCCAGAAATGATTTTACTTCTTTGACCATTTTTGTTTCTGGGATTTTTGTAATGGCTTCAATTTTCTGTGGGTCTGGGGCTATACCTTTTTCGTTGATAACATGTCCCAAATAATGAGTGGATGACCGAGAGAATTTGCATTTTTGCAATTTTAATTTGAGACCAGTGTCACTCATTTGTTTCAAAATTTCATCCAGATGAGACAGCATCTCATGGTGGGTTTTCGCAAAGATAAGCAGATCATCCGGATAGACAAGGCATGTTTTCCATTGCAAGCCAGAAAGGAGAACACCCATTAAACGTTGGAACATGGTCGGGGCATTGCAAAGTCCGAAAGGTAGGTAGTTGAAATGATACTGTCCCAATAGACAGTTAAATGCTGTTTTTTCTCAATAATTTTCTGATATTGGAATCGTGTAATAGGCATTAGCCTGATCCAGTGTGGTGAAAAAAGGCATACCATACAATGCATCAAATATGTCGTCAATGCCTGATAGTGGGTATGTGTCCTTTTTAGTGACACTATTCAAGCCTCTGAAATCGATGCACATTCGATAACCACCATCTTTTTTGCGAACTAGGACAGGGTTTGTGCACCATGAGGAGTGACTGGTACTGATTATGCCTTTTTTTCTAGCTGTTTGACTTCTTCAGCTATTATTGCTTTTTCTTTTGGTGCAGTTTGGAACATCTGTCATTTTACTGGTTTGTTTTCTTCAGGTATTGATTGTATGTTCAACTAAAGATGTGCGTCCAATGTCCATTTTGCTTTTCGCATACAAATTAGGATATTTGCTTAACATTTGTATTAATGACTGTTTTTCTTTTTCATTTAGGACAAGTTGATGTTTTGCTTCAAATATCTGACAAGTCAATGTTTTGCTTCAACCATTCCACAAACTGGCCATTAATGGGCTTATTGGATGACTTATTGCTGGTAAGAATGGTATTTATTTCTTCATTTGGTGGCAAACACCTTACTGTACTGATGAAAGTATTCGGGTACAATACTACTTCAGTTTTAAGGGAATTCATGGCAGACATTTGAATTTGACCAGCAAGATTTCGTGAAATGATTCCAGCAAAGAAAATGCCATGTTTCTATGCCACGCAATCATCAAGAGTGAACTGAACAACAGGTACCTGTTTATTTTTGTATTCTTCTGCAACTGGGACTGAAAATTCTGTTACACTTCATGGTGGTAGTACTATTTGTTCATTTAGGTAGATACCTCCACGCTTTTTCAATGGGTTATACTGCACTCCAGAACAAGGAATTATTTCATCACTTAGTCTGTCATCAGCTTTTTCGTTGTTGATTGCCCATTCCTTAAAAGGAAACAAAAAATTTGAGCCAAGCAACAAGTTGGCTGGGCAGTTTTCTTGGACATAGGCCAACAAAATTTCTGTGATGCAGCCAATTTGCAGGGTTATGTAAACTGATCCCACGAGTGGGACACCACCATTGTTAGCAGCATTGGGCACTACATTAGTTGGCTTGATGATAACATCATCCAGTTGATCAACAACTGATTTGTCCACTAATGTATATGTAGTGCCACAATCACCATAGCATTTGCTAGGACTTAATTATTTATCAAAACATGGATGTGTGGTGTTCTTTGATGAGTATTTGTGATGGTGTTTACATACTCGAACTTTGGGGCTGTGGAAGCAAACTGCTGTGGCACTGACAGGTAACAATGTGGAGCTTGACTGACTTTTTGGCTAACTAACTCCAAGAGTGCCTCTCCTATGGTAGGAAGATCAAGTTGCCTGATTTATGTTTGTGGTAGTGATATATATCTGTTTTGCTTCGGCAATTCGTAATGAACTTTGGGCTTACAGCAGCCTTTTAGCCAATATGACATGTAAATGATTCCCACAAGAAAAGCAATAATAACTGCTAAATTTATTAGCATCTGCAGTGGTCCTTTGAGCAAATTGTTTAGGCCTTGCATCAAGCCTTCATGAGTGCCAATGATGATGTGTTCTAATCCTTGTCCAGCTCCTGTTAAGACATTTCCCAGGACCTGACCACTTCCTGACAATGCTTCAAAAACACTGTTGGAATGTAGTGACATTTCTGAGGTGTAATTTACTATGGGTTTCACTGTTTGTTCCAACTGATGTGTCTTGTACATGTATTGCTTCAGAAATGACAGGCTCGTTGAAACAGCAGCCAATTTATCATGGAAGATAGGCAGCAAATCAAAGCAAAAAACTGAGTGGTTTCCTTGCCAAAGGACCTCTACAGGTACTCAACTGGCATGCACTTCCCTGGTTTCACTTGCCCATGTTCCATTTTCTTTGAAATAGCTCACATGCCTATGGTCACAATTGACCATTTGATCAAAATCTGTCAGATCAGAGCTGCCAGGCATTACAAACATGAGCTTGTTTTCGAAAAGCAATGGTAAGGTTTTGTAACAGATATCATTGCCTTTATAGTTTCTGTAAACATGTGAGACACTGACTTGTCTGTAGGGCCAGATGGTCAATGCTTCTCCTGTGGAATCAGCTACTAAATCAGTTCATTGCAAGAAAGTACAAGCTCCCAGGGTAGCATCAAGCCTGAGCAATTGCCACACAAGGTAAAAATCAGGTTGGGCTTGTTTGCAAAATTTGTCCAAAATATTTTCAAAATTTTGCATTTCAAAATTGTGAACTTTTTGTTCAAGGTAATTGAGCTTAGCATTGATATGATCACTGACTGATAGATTGACTGTGATATTTTTGATCAGTTTATTACTAAAATTTGCTGATTTAACACCTATCAGGATGCCTTGTTTGGTTACATAGGTGCCTTTTATTTCTGGACAATTTGGATTGCTAAAGATTGTGCTATTTTTTATTGTGAATGCACCTTGTAGCTCATCTACTATCATATGATTGCCAGATTTTGACTTTTTCAGCTCGAATGGAGAAACATTTTCAAGGGTAGTTATATCCCAAATGGCAACTCCATCATCCAAAACACAGTGACCAGCATTGGCCTTGCAACTGCCTAAATCACCTAAGGTATTGATTAAAGTTTTTCCATCCCATAAAGTTATTTTACCTTCTTCAATGATTAGATTTTCGACCATGGTGCAGTGATCGGAGCAACACCAGCTATATTCAACAGTAAGTTTGTTACTAGTAGACCACAGGCCAACTGAAGTTTGATTTAGATCTTGTTGTTTGAAAGTTTTTGTTTCCCATGAAATGCTGCATTCGACTGGGGTCAAATGCTCCACTTGTGTCTGATCAAAAACAATACTTCTTGCTCCAAAAAACTGGTTCGAGTGCAAATTTTCTGAGTTCGAATACTGCATTTGTAGCTAAACGTATGTGCAGGAAAGCTGTGAGGCACATATACTTTCCCCAATGTTGTGATCGGAACATTTTGTGATTTTATTTTTGAGCATGAAACAAACTGTGGTATGTCCAAAGAGTGACCACTTCAGGCAGAGCCACAGATTTGGTAGCTCTGACTGATGGGCATGCAACAACACGAAAATATACACAAAAATAAAATTTCAAAAATGTTTATTTTTGTTCGACAGGCCCAAAACGAATTTTGGCAGTTGTTGATTCAACTGCAGCAATTCGGTAATCTAGTGGGTGACAGCTTGGTTGAACCGTGGTATTTGGCGTCGCTGATTTTTCCTTTGCCTGTCCCCACCTTGCCTGTGATTTTGGTGCTGTCTTTTTTGTTGTTGGTCTGAAAATCAAGACTGAATTTTGCCGTTTTTGTAAGGATGTTGCTATTTTCATTACTCAAACATTCAAAAACCAATTTCCTTGATTGTCGATTTTCGATCAGTGTAGCTGGAATCAGCTCAGTGATCGGTGTATTTTATTCGATTCCCAAGGCTATGATTTTGTATGCTAAGATATTGAACTGCATCGATCCCAATTGAAGCAATGGTATGGGTGTTGAACATTGACGCTGATAGATGGACAGTTTTGGAATTTTAAATGCTTCCAAAACTGCATCGTAGTTTAACGTTGATTCAATCTGAAGCTTTAATTTTCCTGACTGATCGGTAGCCAGGGTGGCATCTTTCATGGCTTTACCACTTCCTCCTTTTCTTTGTGATGGTCAGGCCATCTTCGCTATTTTGCGACGTGACTGGCTATTTTCTTTCTTTTTTATCAATTTTCGAGGCTGTTGTTGAACTGTGACCTGATTCTCATTTCCAGCTGAAGTTGACATAACTTGATCACTGTTTGCATTTTTGCGGTGGGTAGCTGTAATATTGCCTGGAGTCTGAACAGACCCTTCATTAGTTGTTTTTTCCTCAGGCACCTCCAACAAGAAAAGATCATTGTCATAGTCGAGCTCTTCTTCTTCGAAAAAGCTCATAATTGTTTTGATGCCTGGAACACCAAAAAAAGAGTCAGTGGTGCATAGGTAGGATCATCCCCATCCAAAGGTTCATTGGCTCTGCCCATGATATTATTCTGGGCACTTTGGGGGCAGTGTTTCTGATAATGACCCTTTTGTTCACAATTATTGCAGGTCACATTTTTAGATTGGCATCTATCTATGGCGTGGCAGGCATGCTTACAATTGTCGCAGTACCTAACCGGACAATCAGCAGCGGCATGACCAACACTATTGCATTTGATACAGGTAAGCTTTTTCTTGCAGTCTTTAGCTTTATGACCTGCTTTACCACAACTGAAACATGTATGTAGGACTTGATTTTTCTCTGGTGTATGATTTTTTGGTTGATTGATTATTATTTTCCAATTTATTTTGATATTTTTCATTTGTTCCGTAAGCAAATCAATTTGTTGTTTCATGTAGCCATTTTGGACAGAAAAAACATGCTCAGCTGCTAATGGTGCTGCATATTTTACTGAATAGGAAGTGATGCAACTTTCTTGGGGTAAAATTTCTCATTCAACAAAAATCGCTTCTTCAAGCAAAGTTTTGAAACGTTGAAAATGCTTGAACTACAAAGCTTTTTGAATATCTGGAAGCAACCCTTCTCGAAAAATTGGTTCAATCAAATTTTCCTCGCCAAAAGTTGGATATGCCAAAC
The DNA here is from genome assembly GCA_963922205.1 of Romanomermis culicivorax. Taxonomy (NCBI): domain Eukaryota; kingdom Metazoa; phylum Nematoda; class Enoplea; order Mermithida; family Mermithidae; genus Romanomermis; species Romanomermis culicivorax. The sequence goes on along the minus strand of CAWUHX010000211.1, from coordinate 504,092 downwards.
GGCCAAGCTTTTCCAGATCATTGAAGTAGGCTGTGGCAGTTTCAGTGCATTTCTGTCTGCAATCACGAATGACAGTTCTATGATGAAAATTATCATAGGTGTTTGGAAACGCTGATGACAAAGCTGCTTTGAACTGAGCATAAGTGACTGGTAGAGTTGGAGAATTTGATATGTTTTCAAATTTTGTTAGGACATCGCCCCTCAAATGGAACTCCAACTTTTATAGCATCATCATCTTGCTTGATGCCTTTCAACAGCATTTGTTTTTCAAGATTTTTGATCCACTCATCAAAATTCTCTGATGGTGATCTGCAAAAATACGAAAATTCGATATTTTTGTCAATAGATCACTGTGTAAACTGTTTATTCGCACATCATTTATGCCCTGTTCTGCTGATGCAACTCTACGGGTGAGATGTTCCTCAAGCACTGGTAAACGTCTGCCAAGCACGGACATCAAGATATCTTGGAAAACGTCTGCAAATGGATCAGGGCTCGATTTTGATGTACAGTAGGAAAACCAACCACATTACTGCTGGCAGTAGAACTAGCTGAACTATTTGCACTGGCGCTGTACGCCAAATTCATCAAGCTAGCAGGATCTATCATCGTTTTTCTGGATCTAAGCCTATGTGCAGTATCTGTTGCTTGTTTTTGTATATGCAAAAATTCTTTGCTCAAGGTTTCTTTTTGTTCCTCCAGATTTTTGACACAATGCAACATAGTGACATAACTTCACAAAAAGTATCAATACTGGCAAGAGAAAAAAAATGCACAGCAAGCAGTTTCACTTGGATGCAGCTACTGTTCATGGGTACCACACACTTTCTGTGTTCTGTAATGGACGGTGGTTTTTCATGTACTTACCAGACTTCCACTGTCTTCTGTTTTTCTGTTCCGGGTCCTGCTACAGCCGGACCATAACCAACATGTGTCTTTTGTTTTTATATTTTTTATGTTAATTTTTGGATGATTGGCACCTGTCCTGTCCCGTTAGAGTCTCACAGAAAAGGGATTATGAGTACACGAAAAACGGAAGATAAGTACTTACAGAAATATTGAAAACAATGAGCGCACTGTACAGAATTATTCAACAGCTCAGACAGAATTAATGATGTGTACGTCAGGAAAAAACGAACTGTCTGAAATTGAAGTACCCACAAAAATATATGCAAATTTACATGGAAAAAATACCTACAGTAATCTACTGAACAAAATTTACCAACATACACAAACTTATCATTTTTTGGCTCCTGGTCACAAACTCTTTCCTCAAAAAAGTTATGGGAGTATCTTCGTTTACATTAATGATGATTTTTTGTAAGTGACTGCTTCCATTGCATTTGCTTCCATCGAAAACCCCTTCCACCAAAAAATCACAAAAATACGCTTGGTTACACCTGGGATAATTTTTCGTGTGAAGTGATCGCATTCATTAAATCCCTTGTGGTCGAAAACCCCTTCCACAAAATTATCACTAAAATACGCTTGTTTACACCCACAATAATTTTCTTGTGTTAAGTGACCGCATTCATTGAATCCCCTGTGGTCAAAAACCCCTTCCTCCAAAAATTCACAGGAGTATCCTCATTTACATCAATGATGATATTCTCTGTGTAAAGTGACGGTGTTCATTGAATTCCTAGCGGTTAGGAACCCCTTCCACCTGTAAATAGCGAAAATACATTGGTTTACCCTTGGGATAATTTTTTGTGTACAGTGACCGCGTCCATTGAATTCCCCATGATCGAAAACCCTTATACCCACAAAAATCCCAATAAGGCTACCGGTTCAATTGAAACTGCAAAAAGTAGTGCATAATACTGCAAAAATTATTTTTTTGAAGCTGTTAAGTTTATATAACAAAATTGCCAAATTTTGCGGTTCTCGGGACTTTGGACAAACATATAATTGAACTGAGGCCATATTTCAAAAAAATAAAAAATAGCATTTGAGATTGCACCCACAAGATGTTTAGGTCAAAGTATGGAGGTTGGATATGGCACACCCATTGCTGGGCATGGTGGAAGTGGGGGGGGCCTCAAAAAGTGCATTTTTTGGGCCCCCACCAAGCACCACTTGCAGATAGAGGGGAAATGACAAAAGGCGTCCCATAGTTTGCCCCTATACCCGAAATTACGAAAAAAAACCCGAAGGTTCTAGCTCTTACCGTTCTGGCGCTAGGGTTGGGGGACATGAATTTTGGGGCCAAGTAGGTTGACGCTATCGCGCCACCTGTGATTATTATTCGTTTTATAAAATTAGTTGCTTCTCCAGTCGCCCTCCGAGTAAAATCAAGTACGCATTTCACCCGCCGCCATTCATTTAATATTTTAAATCGTGAAATCGATTTATTTTTCAAGTGGCGTTTCTCAAGAGGTGTACGTGTTTCGGCCCAACACGAAGTAAGTCTTAATCATTAAGGTCTAAACTTCTTGGTAATCTTCGGCACAAATCATTCTTGGTTCTGAATCATTCCTATTTTTGGTGGATCAACCAAACAAAGTCTCGAGTTATAAATATAACAAACATGCCAATGTTAGTTTGATCTTAAAATCAAAATTTGCATCGAACATCAATCCAAAGGTTGAAATTTTTTGCAATTTTCGAAATTTTAGGTCACAATTTTTGAAGGCCCATAAGTAATCAGGTATGTGTGGATCAATAATATTTCTTTGGTGTACCTATGTAGCAATATTTAGTGTATATGCTTGGCACAAATGCTTATTCCAAAAAAAAGCTTATTCCAAAAAATATGCTTATTCCAAAAAAAATTCAGAAGGGAGATACTAGAAAGAAAATGATTTTTGAGTTGAAAAGCCACTTAAAAGGGCCATATCTCAATTTCTGATCCATTTCAGACATAAACCGTCCCTGAAGGACATATCATTGGAACTGTCGCATTAAACATATTTCAAATCTGAGTGGTGCATTCTTCCATTTTTATTCAATAAATTTGGTATTAAGACATATTAATTGCATATTTAGTAAAAAAATTAGACATTGTCAATTCTTCCAGACCTGGGCTATCTGTAACCTACTAATTTTAATTTTTTAAAAGATTTTGAGGATACAACTCTACCTTGAAATTCCAAATTCCATATCAAATAATATTGATTCATGTACCAAACCATGCTCAATGTTTCTCACATGACAATGGCGGGTAAGATCGTGGGTTTAAGTCAAGTAAAATCGTCGGTAGAAAAATATAACCCAGGATTTTACCGATATTGAGATTACAGAAGGTGGGTAAGGTAAAAGTTAGGTAAAAAGTTGGTGAAAAAAGACCTGAAATTAACCTGCGACTTAACCCTGCTATTAGCAGGGTTATATTGACCAGAAGTTTATAATTTTCACGTAAGGCTCGAATTTGATTGGTTCTTTGCATGCCGTCGATGTGTTGCAGGTTAAACTGAATCTGATGTTAGTGATGGCAATCACCAGAAGCCCGAAAATTCAGATTTTTTGGAAATGCATTGATCATCATTGTACATATTTCAGTACAACAGCATCAGCATAAATTTGTGATACCAGTGGGTTGCTATTATCGAAGAACACTTTTCGAGCTACACTATTACACCATATTCCAACAATTTTGAAACACATCTTTTGTTTTTCAAACTCTGTTGAGATGAAAGAAATCAACAGGTTTTTGACATCAAAATTTTGATATGTCAATCTGATGAAAACGTTTGAAGCTCGATCATGGGTTCTCTTCCTTTATTTTTGTCAGCGTGATAATTGCATAACCAATAATTGCATAACTGTTTGTGCAAGCGAGTCAAAAACAATGACAAATGTGCGACAGTGTAGCAGTCTGCTTTTCATCACAGTGGCATATATAATGTGCCATGGCAAACCACACTTACCAACATACCTGTAAGACCTCCGACCAGTTGGGGGGGGGGGGGGTAAATCCGAAATTTTTTTGGGGGGGGGGGTAGAAAAAAGTCGAAATTTTTCCCAAAAAGGCCAAAAATGCACTTTTTTGCAAATTTTTTAAATTTTTTCCAAACTAGGGGGGGGGGGTTGGGGGGGGTGAATGATTTTGGGTACAGGGTTGGCCAAGTTGGGGGGAACCCCCCCCCAAGTACAGGTATGCTTACCAAGCCAGGTTGATTGGTCTTCATATCTACTGGAAGGCTGAAATTTGATTGCCCAATCAAGCTGGATTAAGTTGATGCAACGGAAAGTGTCAATGATGTCTTTCCATGCTACATCTTAGTGGATTGATCTGAGCAGGTGTTGACGTGATTCCAATGCATTATTGAAACTTTATCAGCTAAATATTTTGCATCAACTTAATCAATTTGGTTTGCAAATAGGATTAAGTCACTGCTTCTTTGATAACCTTCAGCATCCTCTTTAACTGCTCACAATTGTCACATTCCATGTCATGAATGTGATCTGTACATTTCCCTTGTCAATTTGGATGGATTGAATCACTAAAAGCATGCAATTAATTATGATCAAAAACAAGTGATTTTGGTTTTATGTGCAGTCGATAATCGCCTTTTAGATACAATTTTGCTTCTTTTAGCTTTGATGTAGTGTGTCCATGTGGGTCCCATTTGCACTCCCATTGCTTTAACAACTTTGGTTGAAGTGTCAATGGCTTCCATCCCACAGTAAAAGTAAAAAAAATCCAAACCATGTAGGGAAGCATTTCCTGTAGAAGCCGTACAATAATCATAGTATACAAAGTAGAGTCCTGCGGCTTAAACCTAGGTCAAATTTGCATCTAAAGTTTTTTCAACAATATCATAAATGTGTTTTACTCTGTATAATTTCTCATGAAAGGGAAAAGGATTTTATGATCAAACCTTGCAGTCAAGAGATCGGCCTACAATGCATAGAAGTTTTAGTTAGATTATTACAATTTTGAGTGAATGAGTGCATTTTTGAACAAAGAATTCCATAATTTGATTCAAAAATGACTTCCGCTTGTTTCTCTGTGGCACACGGTTAGATTATAACAATTTACATTGTTACATACACTGACGAAATATTATTGATCCACATTGCCAACCTGATTACTAACGGGCCTTCAATAATTGTGACCTAAAATTTTCAAATTGCAAAAAAATTTTAACCTTCATGTTTCAATGCAAATTTTAATTTTTACATCAAATGAATTTTAGTATGTTGTTCAGTGCAAAAAATGTACAAAATACGTTTTTTTGAGGTACGATTAATTTTTTTACTTATCACACTTAACTACATGCCTCGGTTAATTCTTACAGAAATTGTGTCTTGAATAGTCACATGATTTCAATTTATATATTTCTTTTTGTGTTCATTTGTTCTGTTTTTATAGTTGTTCCATAATCTATGTTTTCTTTAATTCCTTTTATCATTCATTTTATCTGATTGATCCTCTTATCTATTCTTCTTTCTTTAAACAAACTTTAGGGGACATTTTTGACCGTTTTTGAAGAGAAATAACTATTAAGTGCCCGAAACATAACTTTTCTGACTTTCTCGTTCAGAAACCATTATTTTCGACCGTAAATCTGACATTTTTGAAAGTTTTATGTTCGAGAAAGGACCACATTCTACTTAATAGCTGACATTATCAATTGTTTTTTATACGAAGATTTCTATTTTGCATAGAAATATTGACGTTTTCTAGAGTTTTTCTTCAAAAACATACCTGTAATTGGGTGGACTTGGTCAACCCTATACCCAACTCTCCCCCAAACTCAGACAAATTGAGAAATAAAGTGACTTTTTCAATCTTTTTTGGGAAAATTTTCGACTTTTATCGACTCTCCCCCCCCCCCAATTGCGGGACGCCACCTCAAAATTTTGGGTTTACCCTCCCAAATGGTCGGACCTCTTACAGATATGTTCAAAAAGGACAACATTTTTCACCGAGAACTAAAGTTTTCTATTTTTTTTTGTTCCGAAAAGAATTTTGTGCAGAAATTTCTTGATGGTTTCCCAGAAATTACCAGTTCCTGCCAAAAAATGATAATTTTGACCGTTTTTTTCTGGTTCAATAATATCCTTATTCCGCGAGAAATTTTCACTTTTAACCAAATCTGAATATTTCCTAGCAAAGATTGACAATTGTCTCCATTTTTCGTTCGAAAGTCACGATTTTCTAGCAAAAGTCGATATTTTCAATTGTTTTCGTTCAAAAATCATTATATTCTTGCGAAAAATTTCACACTTTTGACCGTTTTCCGTTCAAAAATGAGCATGGTCTGCTAAAAATTAGAATTCTTTTACCGTTTTTTTTTTGTTAAACTCCCCGTTTTCAACTAAAAGTTAACATTTGTCACCATTTTCTGCTCAAAAATCAATATTTTCCACCGAAAAATTAAACTACGCATTTGTCGTATAGAAAATTAGCATAAACACAGAAACGAACGCAAAAATTGGTTTTAAACCCGTTGAAGAGATAAAAAATTAATCAGAAAAGCGCTAGTGTCAAAAATGACGTAAATTTTTATCGCAGCGCTGTCTCCCTTTTTGCTCTAATCGTTCTCTCGTGAGCACATTAGTGGAACAGGTTTCCAGAGCCAACTCAGAGTCGTCTCGAGAGAGACTGTCTCAGCCATGCCGAAAAACTGGCTATCGGAGAACAGTAGCCGTCGTGGAACCGGCTGCTGGACACACTAAAACGGCTCTCATGTAGTTTCCAGGTGTTATATGGTTCTTATGAATTGAACTTATTGTACTTTTCTGCCGTAAAACATGTTGATTTGGTAAATTTTTTAAATATTAGCGAAAAATCGACGTTTAGTATTTTTCATTGTAGTCAATCAATATTCGAGCAATCTGGCTGAAACCTTGCCCGTTTTATGCCAGATGTTTTATCTACCGAAACAAGAAACTGCATTAAAAAAGCTTCATCCGTTTGGAAGTTGTGAAAGTCAGTACCGGTCGCCTTTTTTTGGCTCACCCTGTATATTGTGCTTTTATTAAATAATGATCACATAGCAAAATGCGCGATAAAGGATTAAATCAGGATGACCGAAGTCACAGCGTGAAGAATCCATAAGAACACGATAAACGTTGTACACTGCAATATAATTATCGATAAATGAAACTCGGCAAATTACAACTCATAATAATACATGTAACCGTGGGGGGAAGTGCGATGGGAACGCCCCAAGATTTTCTAATCCTATGGCTAGCCATATGGTAGTCATAGGAACCCCCATACTTCAGATCTGAAAATGTCAATTTTTGATGAAGAATGTAAATTTTTGAACGAGGAATGGTCAAAAACGTCAATTTTCTTGGCGCTTTGCGCCATGAAAACATTTCTTATGGTTTTTTTGGACAAAAATACAAATTTTTGAACCTTTTTTCAGACTTTTCGGCTGAAAAAAATCGATTTCATTTCTTCGTAGACCCCTCCCCTAAAATTTTGGGAAACCAGTGACCCTCGACCCCAAAAAAGTTGGCTGACCGCCCCAGACCTCGGGACCCCGTTACATGTATGTTCATAATCGATTTATTCGTATCACAAAAATCTAAGAAATAGCTCCCCCCCAGAAAAGCTTATAGTACATTAGCCAAGTAAGCTATAGCAATCGGGTTTTGTTCATCAGTAACCAGCTTGCTTCAGTTTTTCACCTAAAAACTTATACTATGCAACAGCTGATTTTTGTGTCAATTATTTTTACTTCATTTCTTAAAAATTGATCTGCAATATCCAGCTATTTCAACGTCAGGTTACAGTAAAAACGCTCAACACAAATGAAAAACAGCGAAAATCTGATTTCAGAGTCAGAATCGTCGTTTTTGAAGTTTTCTAAACATTTGAATACATAAATTTTTGAATGAGAGCTGTAGATGGATCCAAAATAAATTCAAGTTTTCATGCGTAATGATCTCATTCAGAATTTTTTATTCGCAATCAGCCAAACGAGTAGTTGTGAATTGAGCTATTCCAACCAGTCTGTGAATTTGGAACAAGCATGAAATTGTGATATTTTATAGAGTCTTGCAACTTGAGAAACGACGTCGGTGCTCAGCTCAGATTTGGTAGATGTATTACAAAAAAAATTGTTCTCCAAATTCTGAAGAACCCTTCAAATCTTTACGGACAAGGACCCGTTTGCACTAACATTTATACCCTCTGTGAGTTGCAAGAGATAGAAAAATCGACTTACGCAAACCGTTTTGAACTCAAGCAAAGTAGGACTCCTGGAAGTTGTTTCTATTATTAGAATGAAATGGCTTGCACCACGAATCTAAGAAAACTTTGTATAGTTTTTAAAGAAGAGTCGCTCATTAACCGCTAGAAAGTAAAATTTGTGATATTTTCCTAGGCATTTTCACATATGTCAAACCTTCGTAGATGATGAAAAGGCATAACACCGACGTAATCCTCAAGATAGGAGCCTGAACAAAGATTCAGTTTGATAATTTGTAGATTTTTAAAATTCAACTGACGATTAGAATGACCGATACTGATAGGAGTTGAGATAAGTCGGCCATGACAATTGACCACACGCTCATTTATGAAAAGCGCCTGCTGCACCTTAGTCAATGGGCACATTACCAGTAATACTTCGTCTAATTTAGTGTTTTATTAAAATTAGATTGGCAAGAATCCAAAGCATTTGCAAGAATAAAATTCTCATCTGAACAACCTAATCAACGATAGTGACAGAAAAATCGATCAATTGTGTTTGTTGACAGCATCAGCCGATCTACAGTTTGACTTTATGTGCTATATGATTTTCGTCAACCTGTAGCTCAGCTGTAGCTTACGATAATGGCATAACACACTGAGCTAGGCTGCAACTCGGCCAGCTTATGGACTCCTGAGTTCCTCATTAGTGCAAGTGGTTCCTGAAGAATTTGAGCAGAAAGTTTTTCTCGGCCATCTAGTAATACGCCCCAGCAAAATATAAAAAACTAGAGGTCCCCAAAGTCAGATGTTCAGCTAGAGACAAGGTTAAAAATTTGCAGGGGCAGTGAAGCTGAATGTCTACTAAATACACCAATTTGTCTCAAAACTGGGCACGCAATAGGGGTGATACCTTCTCACACCCTTCCCTATGGGACAGTGCGTGAAAAACCTTAGAACGTACAGCAAACCCGAATTCACGCTCAAATCAGTTTAAAAAAGGCAATTTAACCAGTAAGCCTGAACAATTAGTAACAAAGGGTTTGGGAGAGGAATTTTGGAATTTCCACATAAGTTTAACTCCTCCCGGCCAAAATCTTCTATTCTTCCATCAAATGGTTAGAACAAACGAAAAATATTCAGGGCCGCACTTAAAATTTTTGAAAGCTTTCAAACTTGCCGAACTTGACCATTCAGGCAGATGGGCAGCCCTCCCCTTCCAGCTTGGCTGCATTATTACATGTACGTCAGAATCCTGACTACAAAAATTTTTAACCGCACGTAATAAGATAGGATGGATAAGCGTGATTATCCGAATAAACTACGAAAATCTTCGGATTAGTGATATTATCTACCGTACTGTCGTAACGAATTTTATTCTTGGCATCGAATTCTGGCGCCGTTTTCATGTTCGGGGCACCAACGCAATAATTTCCTGTTAGTACGCTACAGTAAAAAATCGTTTTGCCTTGACCGAACTGATAACTGTAGCAGAAATCGTTGTGAAAATACGATCCTTGGCCGTAAACGACGCCTAAAATATTGATGACTGGGAAAATATTTTAAATATGATTCAACAAGGCTTGAAGTAGAAACCATACTCCCCAACTTATGTATTTTCCTCAACGTCTTCACCAATTTAAAAAGTGCATCGGGCAGGGCACCCCATGGGGGTATTACTCCGGCCTTAGGCTTGGAAATTCATTTAGTATCCCGGTAGGAATGACTTACTGATCGAGTGAAATGTGACATAAATGACTTAATGGTACACAACATTTTGGGAAGTGTCATAATGGATAACGTAATTTGAAGCAAATGAGTAAGTGGGCACTTTCAGAAGGACAGCTTTTGACTGTTTTCTTGAGAGTGCGAGGTCAGTGCGAGAAGAATACGTTTACGATGTTCACAGGTTCGAAAATGTATGTACTGCATAAATGATTTTGAGGCATGAAAGTGAACAAATTAACAGCTGTACAGAACTACTGGTATGTGTAGGAGACACACATTTTTGGCTTCGAACAAAAATTTTTGTGGTACATATGTTCGTAGAAAGTAGAAATACATTTTGTCGAGATTACAGTTTTCTAACGCTTTGCGCAGGAGCCTATGCTGTAATTCTTGGGATTGGGAAATCTACTGTTTTCTCCTTTTTCTCCCAAATTGTGCTTCTTTTGGAAAAATGTTCAAAAATGGGGAAGATATGGATGATTCAACGTGAAGGAAAAATTTCAGTGAAAGTGAGAATGTGAAATCGATCAATCCACTGGGGAGTAGGTTATTTGCACCATGTACATCGCTGTGTGAGCCAAAAAAGTGACGGCGCGGTATAGGAAAAGTACTACCTTTACCAAATACGATTTTACTCTTATCTAGTTTTTTACCATGGGGGCATCTGGCATGAAGAATAGAGAAGAATATCATCGAGAAATTAACGATTTACACGTACATCGTAATATGGAATTCAAATACTCGGAGCTCTTTTATGGTATTTTAAAAATTTGCAAAAAAATGCCTTGCCAGTAGTAAACAGTAAATTTACGTGCTAAAATTTTCTAGGAGCGTAATTTAAATTTCTAGTCCATCATATAGTTAAAGTGCAGGTTGTAACGCGAATGTTCAAAGCGAAGTACGTATGATACATATATGCAGGCCTGTAGCCAGGTACGTCGGTTTTTATGGATTTTTTACATATTTTTTGATCACGGAAATATTTAAATCTTTGAGAAAACTCAAATAAGTAGTTTTTGTCACAATATTATTGTCAATGCAAATATGTTGGCTTGGAAGAATCGCACGTTTTGGTGTTGAGAAAAAAACCGTAAACGAATATATCCGGTTAATACGTGCGGCTAGGTGTGGTCCCTCAAGTGATACTTCCTATCCGAGTTCGACTACGGTTACTGTAGAAAGTGTATGATGTTTTCAAACACATTTAAATATACATAAGAATCTATTGAGTAGAAAGGAAAACTCTACATTCTGTTTAGATTAAAGACAGTGCGTAAAGTAACAAATTTGGGCGAATTTAATTGACATTGCGAGAATAATAAAAATCTTTTAATTTTATGAAATCATTTTCTGAGTTAGTTTTTCCGGAAAGGTAACAATAGCAAAAAGTGCACGGTGAAATATCTGAAAACTTTTACGGGAAAAAATATGAATTCCTCAATTCTGTGAAAGACAATATTTACTCATTTGACGAACATAAATTCCTACCGAGTTAAATTTTAGAACAATCCCTAAAAATCAGATAAAACATATGTAATTTTTCAAGGACAAATTTTTTCAGTCATGCTTGCTACATGAGATAATTAATCACCATTGACGCCTGAGAGACTACGATCGAAACAACCGGCGCATATTCCGGGAACGCGATCGGGAGCAGTGCCGTGAAAAAGCATACGTTCGCAAGGGTGACCGTCGCGTACGATTTTTTCCACTTGCTTTTTGGCTAGAGCGTATTGTTGAAAACGAGTAGGATTTTCGACGCGTTCGATCTGTAGAAATGTTATGTAAATCAACAAAAACTTCAAAAACTTCATGTCTGAACAATTTTCAGAAATATACTATACTCGATTTATTTTGAAATGATCGATGCAGCGATTCACCATACATGGACACACTCTGTCGGTTCATCTAGTACCAGTCAACCAGAATGTCAATTGGTTGCCACACCGTTTTCGTGGCCACCAAAGCCAAATTGCACGGATTTTAGTAGATTCATCCGGTAGAAAATATACTGTAGTCAAAGTTCATTTTCCATCTTCTTCCATGGTCTATACTCTTCTAGGACACAGTAGAAAAAATCAGAATCCATCCTTTGAAGATAATACTGCGCGTACTCTTGGCCAGTTATTCAATCAAATCCATCTTGACACAAACTTTGATCTGGTGCTGGGAATCAGCTCATGTAGTACTGAAGTTACCTCATTTGATACCGAGTTGCATCCAGTTATGGCTGCCATGGGAGCAATTTCAACACGGAAAAGATAGTAAGCTCATTAGTGTATTCAATGAAAAAAGTTTCTCGTCCATGAGCCTCAAAAAATAGCTACCAGAAATTTTCTTCAATAACCTCACTAAATGATCAAAATTTCTCGAGTAACATTCAAGTATCGACAAAATTAGAAGATGGCCTATGTTTTTAACCTCTTGTCATCAGCTCTCTTTCTACAGCGTAAAGTTCTCCATTATACGTGAAAATTTCGTGTTAAATTTAATATCCTTTGTGACTGGGTCAGTCATTTTAAAATAGTCGTAGTAAATGAGCTATGTATATTATACCATGCGTGGAATTGGGGGAATCCTACCTCAAAAAAAATCCCAAGCCTGTAGGCAATTGCTGACGGCATTCTTCAACTTTTCAGTCGACAAAATCTATCCCCAAAGGAGACCAAAAATTAAGGGAAATATCATTTTTTGCCGGAGATGACTTTTGAGCGTGAAAGTCGGTCAAAAATTGTCATCTCTATGTTTACTTCACGTAAAGATGAAATAAACACTCTCCGATTTTTTTGAAGTAAAAATCACTAATTAAGAGCTTCCAATTTTTCGATCGAGAAGACACATTTTCTAAGCACGCTTATCGAAAAATCGACTCCTCTTTTGACCTAAAATTGGCTTTTATCTCGTATTCAACTGGTTGGAGCTCTTGTAGGTATTATTGTATATACTTCTTGAACAAGGTTGGAAAAAACATTTTGTCGAAAAATTTATACTTCAGGAGCCTTTGAAAAATTAAAATCACTACGTCAAAATCAGAATAAATATGCTAAAACATTCATGAGACGTATAACTGAAAAATCGAAATGTCAATATTTACTTGCGATATAGCCAAGTTTGGGGACGTTTGCAAGGCAGCATTACGTACAGTTCGGTATTCCTCAGAATCCGAATTCAAACGAACCAAGTTGTAAGTAGCATTCTCGATGTTATCGCCCTCTTGCCAATCCCATTCGAGGGGAATGTTGTCTAGAAACGTGTATGACTATAAAAAGTTTAATGGCAAAAAACGCAACTTATATGAGAGTATAAATTTCACAACGAAATCAGGTTAACCATAGTTTTAATTGAACAATAATCTGCTCACCATGATTATCTTTTCTTTTCAGGCTCCAAATCCTCGTCCCAGTCACGTTTCTAACTACCATATCTTTCATATCAACTGTAACGCGTTCGTCGCCTTCGAAAACGCGCAAACTCGTAGGGTTCTCTTTCCTCGATTTGTAGGCCATTTCTAGAGCTCCGAGGCCAGTATTTACGGGCGCCCAATCGGGCTTTTTCACCGATTTTTTATACCAATTGGCATCGATGCGACAAATAATATGCTCTGACAATTCTTTTAAAACGCTGCGCATGAGATCAGCGAAATTGTCCACATCCGATCCGCGTACTTTGATTTCGCCTTCGTCGCGGTGGACGGTCAATTCGATATTCAACTTTCGAGCTTCCGTTTGCAGATATGTAATCTGAAAAAAAGCAGCAGCATAAAAGTTACAAAGTACTAGGTAGAATGGACCAGTTGCATCAAGAACTAGGGTTACGTGGTCAAAAATTTCTAGGGTTAAAAAATACGTGGTCAAAAATTTCTAGGGGTTACGTGGTCAAAAATTTCAGTTGCACCAAGCCTCGTGTGTACACAACTGAATTACTCTAGAATTCGGTAGTTCCGTCCGTTAGTCGTTTTTTCAAGTTTTCAAAAAGCGCACACAACCAAGTTACTATCATAAACGTAACGAACGCGGGTGAAGTCATAGCAAAATTAAGGAGTTGAAAGAAAAAAGCTCGAGTTTTTCGCCTGAAAAGCTCGAAATAAAGTTGAACAAATACTGATTGCTCTCTAAAAACCACGAAAATTTATATCTACAGCGAACACAAAGCGTCAAAAAAATTTGTATTTTCGACTATTTTTTCTTCAAAAATCATTTTCTACCAAAAAATGTACATTTTTCAACTTCTTGATCAAAAGATGAGGCTCGTGACTAGTCCTCAGTTAGTCAAACGATTGTTGTGTGAACATATGGGCAAAAATTGAGGGGACATTCCTATAGCACTCCGGCAACCTCGTGTGGTCTAGTCGAAACCCAGAATAGTCGCAAAACGACCGCTAAAAAACCCATCGCACCAAGAATCTAGTTGTTCGGTGGTTCTTTTGATGAAATCGAAACTATGTTTTGAAATAGAGAATATTTTTCAAACTATCCATAAAAGAGATTTACCTTAATTTCTGGAAATTTGTAGTGTAAAACACATCACCTACATATTCGTATATCTAAGGGGCACTACTGCATACATGTAAGTGGAGAGGAAGCGTACCTGGAAAAACTCCATCCGTTCATCTGATACCAAAAAGAGCTGGTTTCCGAATCGTTTTGGTGGTTGTCATGCCAAACAAGGGTAGGGAACCAGATGTATAGTACATTTATCTAGTAGAAAATGGGCAGAATGCAATCAAAGTTGATTTTCAAGCTTAATCCAGAGTTTACACATTTTTTAGGGCATACCAGTGTATCCAGCGAACCTGGAACCAATAAATTCAGAGGAAAAAATTATGCTTGAAAACTCTGGAAAATCCTGAGATTTTGAAAAAGTGCATTATTGCGCATTTTAGAAAGTCAAAATGTCAAAATTTTTGGGCTCATAGCGCCAGCGCTCATTTATCAGATTCGGCTCAATTCAATTTTTCTGTTGATCTTATTAATGTATATTCTCACTTTGTGAATGTTATGAATTATGATAGTTATAGGCAGATAAATAGGAAAAATTATTGTGATAAAAATTTTGCAGCGTACTTTGTACGGACTTTTTACCATTTGACTAACGAGTAATTAATTATTTTTGCTCAAAAGAACTGAAAAATTCTGGAAAAACTACCCGGAAAAGTTTGGGAATTTAACTTTGAAAAACTGCGGATACCTTGACATAAGGACCGGAAAGATATCAGTCAAACTGAAGAACCAGGCTCGGTTTCACAGTCACTTAACACTTCAAGTTTAGTCAGAAATTATAGACGCATCCGACATAGTCACATATGAGTGAGAAGTGCCTATTTCTCCAACTTATTTCATACATTTCCAGCATGTTAGGCGAATATCTGAAAAACTAGGACCAACTCATTTGGTATCCAAGTTCGGAGTTGCACAGAGTTGAATCATACATGTGACAGAGCTCCAAGGTCTAGGTGGATCAATTGACCTTTGTATGGGTGGAGTCATCGATTGCCAAAATTCTGGGGGTCATCGAAGGAAAAAATTCGAAAAAACCATTGTTGCCTAAAAAACATGGAAGAATATCTAAAGTGCTCTCCTAGATGCACTTTTCGGATTTTTCTTGCATTACAAAAGAAGGATTGTTCGATGACATGCCTGTATATGCTGCGTGACTAAAAAATTTAGAATTTCTAGCTTTTGAAATGCACCGAAAAATTTTTTCAAGAATTTTAAACGCTATAAACACGTAAAGCTTGAGTTGTAAAAAATATTTTTGGAATATGACTGGCGCGAAGTGTTGGAAACATGTGAAATTCGTGCCTTCTAGAACACATTCCGAATCAAATCATATCGTTGCACTTGGATGACTTCCTGAAAGATTGTTCTGTCCTGATTTATAGTAATGTATAATTTTGCTGCAAGGACACGTGCTAGAAAATTTGAGATATTGCCGCTTTTTTGCTTGAGGAATTTTCGAGACTCACTTAAAGTCACTTCTGAACTGTTTTGTATTTTGACGCATAACCAGTATATGGCGCCAAAAACTGGGGTTTCAACCTTCTAACAGGCACCCAAATGTATTGCCTTCATCTCCATGCACTTTTACCTAGTCAATAATCAGCCGGTCAAGAGGGGGCGATTTCTGGTGGGGTTCTTATGGCACTGTATCCTTAATTTCAATTACATGTTTTTTCTGTACAAGACAAAGATTTTTGGCTACGTACAAATTTTTTTTGGTATCTTTTTACAAAGTACAAATAGAGTTTGTCAACATATCGTCGGTTCAACCGGGGAATACTGAACTAATAAACTACTGGGAAAGACTTCACTGATAATGAATACGGCCCATGAAAAGAAAACAAATGGTGTATCAAATCAAAGAACTATTGTCTTTCAGAAACATTTTCGAGGAAAAATTTTTTCATCTGAGCTTCTAAGAGAAAAAGAGACTTATGCTTCGTTTTCTAGATAAAATTTAATACACATCAGACATCAAGAAATGTTCCGTTACTCTATTCTAGGCATACATGTAACGGGGCCCCGATGTCTGGGGGGGGGGGGTTGGGCGACTTTTTTTGGGCCGGGGGTCAGTAATTCCCAAAATTTGGGGGGAGGGGTCTCTCAGGGGAAAAAATTCGATTTTTTCACGAAAAAAGTCCGAAAAATCGTTCAAAAAATTGGAATTTTTTTCTAAAAATACGGGAAAAATGTATTTGTGGCGCGAAGCGCCAAGAAAATACACATTTTTGACCATTTTTTGTTCGAAAATTGACATTTTTTTATCAAAAAGTTGACATTTTTCCGACCAAAAGTATGGGGGTCCCAACAGCTACCATATGGCTAGCCATTGGATTGGAAAATCCTGGGAGGGGGCGGTCGCCCAATGGCTAGCCATATGGTCGACGATTTCTGGGGGGGGGGGGGGGGGTTCCTATAGCACTTCCCTCCCAATTACATGTATGATTCTAGGGATGGGTAGTTTTCTATCACTCGAATATACCTTCGTAATTAATAAAATAATTTCCTGAAAAAGTTACCTCTGAATTTCTTAATTCTTCAACTACGTTGTTGTAAATAACTTTTTGCGGCCAGTTTTCATCGCATAATTGTATAAGGAGAGTTTCGGCATCGCTGATTTGTTTCTTCGTTCCATACAAGGCGAAGCATAATGGTTCTTCTTCGGACGATTTAACATAGGCTTGCTTGTTCTTAGCACTACTGAATTTTGCCTGTGGACGACTTCCTAACGCTTCTATAAAAATCAAGGTATCGGGGGGGGGAAGTCAGGGCCGTGCACAAGGGGGGGGGGGCGAGGGGCGGCCGCCCCCCGTTGAGGCAGCATGCACACAGTATATCCGCATAAAATCAACATTTTTTGGGGCTATTCAGTAAAAAAACCTAGTCCGCCCCCCCCCCATGAAAAAATCCTGCGCACGGCCCTGGGGGAAGTATATAACTAATTGTTATGTAGAAATTTTTCGATCAACAGTTATAAATGAGATTATTGATTAAAAAATTAATATTAATAAAAAATGAAAACATATAAGAGTTATTTGGTTCACTATGCATTTTCTGCAGTAGAATCTATAGGCCTGAAACCATAATTGAGGGGAAGTACCATAAAACTCCCCCCCCCATGAATCTTCCGCATATAGCTAGCGATATGATGTTCATCCGCCAACGTCTTCCAATCGTTTGGCTGAAGTGGGAACCCAATATTTTTGCTGTCGAAAAAACTGAATAATGCTTAATTTTGTTAAAAAGGGTCATTCTTGAACAAAAGGCGGTCAAAAATGTCATTTTTAAGCCTTACGCGTGATAAATACATACCGGTTTAATGGTTTTTCGAACTTTTAAAGCCAAAGAAAAGATGAAAATTTTTTTCCTTCAATCAAAATTGTCGTCTAAAATTTTGGGCAATCGATGAATCCGCCCATAAAATGATGCTCTATCGCCCAGATCACGGAGCCCCTTACGTGTCTGCCTAGAACCACGCATATAAGTACTTTTAGTGACGTAGTTCAATTGTTGAGGGGCAAAAGAGAAAACTTATTTTTTAGCTCATCTGACCGTTAAATTGAAAAAAATTGGAAAATTAAAGTTGAATGCATTTTCAAATTCATCTCTAACTGTGACTAAAAGTTCAAATCTGTCAGAAATTCCAACTGAAAAAATCATTATCAATAGGTACTTTTGAAAATATCTTTCAATATTGCGCATCGATTTTTAGAATCGATCAACGTAGAATGACTACCGTTGTTCAAATACTCTCGCACCGATTGCAGCAAGTTCGAGTTCAAATCGGATGATACCAGAATGCGAACTTTTTCCAAGGGGCATTTTCCGCCATATTGTGCTACCAATGTCTGGAGCGCATGGAACGTCAGATCAAAAACATCGTTGATCTCTATATTCGGATAGCCTAGAAAAATTCCAAGTCGGTCATAATTATATATTATAAAGTTATTGGAAGTTTCTACCCGCTGACCGTGAGAACCAAAAACAAGAAATAGAAGACACAAAGAAACGCATAACGAAACGAAAAATGTGCAGAAAAACAGGGAAAAACCAAATAGGAATGGGTTATTTTGGAAAATTGATAAAAAATACTTGTCATAAGTAGAGGCATTGAAATATATTTGAAAAGACGTCCAGTCGCCAAACGAAAAACTTTCGAAATTAAGGAAAAATAATCGCTTTTGCTTTTTATCCGCGATACATCGACGAACATAATATCCGAAATTTTCAAGTTCGTGCGTTGAAAGACGTGCAAAATATGGACAGGCAGCTTTTTATCCTGTTTAGAATTTTCGATCAGTTTTTTAAGAATACCGGACCCCGTCGCGACAACTAAGTCACTACCGATTCGTCCGTATGATAAATCTATGTTCGAATCGGTGGGGCACACGATGACTTCCGTGGTTTCTTTTGCCAACTGACCTTCGGCAATCTGAATAGCCAGTTTTCCGATACTGACGTCAATCGTATCGACAAAAGCGCCTTTCAATTTTGTTTGAAATTCGTCTTCAAAGCATTTAATACACTTTTGATTGCCGGGGAAAACGATAATTGCAATTTTTTTCACAGTTGACCTCACTTTCATGTGACTCTGTATGATATCGATCATCGTTGGCGCTACTTTCTCGGGCGGGAAGCCCAGTCCGCCGGTTCCGATAGCCGGAAACGCTACCGAATTCATTTTCAATCTGGCAGCTTCATCAAGACAATAACTGATTTTAATTTTCAATTCCTTAACGGAAGCCTGCTCAACCCAAGGAGACGCGCAACAAATATGAAATATTCGTTTACAGGGCAAATGACCGGCAACTGTAGTCGCCATAGTGATGTCGTCGATACCCTTTGGATATTTGGCGCGAACTTCGTTAATTAAAGCCTGGCCGGCAGCGCTGACAATGCTTTGAGAGCAGGTGCCGCCTCCCAAAACGTTAGAGCCTAGAAGTGAAATTTTAATAATACTTTCACTTACTATTTTGTGAGTCATGTTCAATCAGAACATCAACAATATGTTCGTCAGTCAGAGTGATTAAACGAATGTTTTGATCGAATTTCAACGATACCTGAAGACATACTTGTAAAAGGTCCGATCAGTTGGGGGGGGGGGGGGGTAAACCCGAAATTTTTCCCAAGGCCAAAAAATGAACTTTTGGCCAATTTTTTCTAATTATTTCAAGTCTGGAGGGGGGTTGGGTACAGGGTTGGCCAACTTGGGGGGTACCCCCAACCCCCCACCCCAATTACAGGCATGCCTGAAGATTGCTGCCTATATAGTGTGTGATCAAAAGTCTCTTGAATTTTTAGTATGAATAAGCATATATTCACTTCTTAAAACAATATTTTTTAATAATACTATGTTTCGCAATCGGGTAACTCACTGACGATCGACAGATTTTTTTGACTTCATTTCGGCTCGAACTGAGTAAATACTAGTGATGTGCCCCGGAGAAATTTTCATATCCGGATATCCGTGTTTTTTGCACCTTCGGATATCCGGATATTTTTAATGTTTTTTGCGCAGAGGTAAAAAGAAGTCACAAAGTAATAATACACTGGGTCAACTACAATACTACATATAATAATATTCAATAGGTGCAATAATTTCGTGTTATATTTACATTAACCGTGAATGTTATGAAAATATGTTACTTTTTTAAACTGCAATATCTCAGGAAGTATACTGTAGGAAAAGTATAGCTTTTTTATATTTTTTCCTCTCTTTTTTAGTGAAAAATGAAAAAGCTTTTCGGTGAATAGATTCTAAAAAATTGACATGCTTTTCCTACGTCTCTCTTGAATTTCTGGAGATCCAGCCACATAGTGGAGTTGATGTTGAATCTGCATCTTGTATTTGTTCGGTCTGGATTTTACTCTGGAATCGTTGGATGCGACAGCTCCAGTAAAATTTGACTTCTACGAACTTGGCGACTTTTCAGGAGAAGTTACTTTTAAACCACATTTTGGACTTCAACTGTCCAATGTCCTTTGCATTTCAAACAGAACTTTATATAATCTTTTTTATGCTTTTTAATCGGAGACGGACTGCATTAATCACTGTTAAAGTCGTTTACACAACGCTTTCACAGTAGGGTTCTTAAAATTGGTTCAGTATGCCAAATCCGATGTAACGTATATAGCAGGGTTTTTTTAGCACGGTGCTAATGACTGAAAGGGAGAAATTTTCGAAAGAAGTTCGAGAAGAAAGTTAAGAATACGACAAAATTGTAGTGAAAAATCAAAAATCGCCATTTTCACAAACAGTTCCAGATACCGTGACAAGATGTAAACGTTTATCGAAACAGAAAGCGAATTTAGCGATTCCTAAAAGTATTACCGTCGAACTAACTACTCAATATTTACTTCTCGGTCAACTAATCAAAAGGATATTATCAGAATTGATAAAGTCGCACATTTGTTTGACACCAACGAAGTATTATTTGTCAACAGTGCTAACTCTGCTAATAAAATTTTTTTCATTAGCGCGGATGCTCATGGGACTCGTGCCAACCTGCAGTGAATAGTATATGAACAGTATATACACTTACATAATTTGAACCTTCTGTTGTTTTCTTGCCGAAACCTTGTGTAATAATGTACCACCTAACTTCTCAGTAACTTTTACTTATTTTTTGAACATTAAAAATACTCGGAAAATACTCGGATATTTTTTCACATTCGGATATCCGTTTTTCAAAATATCCGTCCGGATATCCGACGCACATCACTGGTAAATACATAGGTA
This sequence comes from Romanomermis culicivorax, assembly GCA_963922205.1. Classification (NCBI taxonomy): domain Eukaryota; kingdom Metazoa; phylum Nematoda; class Enoplea; order Mermithida; family Mermithidae; genus Romanomermis; species Romanomermis culicivorax. Next base: position 483,034 of record CAWUHX010000211.1, on the reverse strand, counting down.
AAAACATTTTTTGAACAACGATTCAGTATTCGAATAACATTTAAATCAAAATTTTCATAAAAAAACAGCTAAATCAATAGGCTCGTATAATCCCAGAAATGAAGGTCAGTGAATAGACTGATGTATCTAGCTTCCCTAAAAACGGCTATAAATTAGTAATCAATTTAATGCTTAGGTGTAGAGGCTCTGATTGTAACACAGTTTTCGGATAATTTCGAAAACTCACTAGTAGAATTCACAATAACATCGAAATCTTTAGCGACGTTGACTATAGAATCTCTTATAATTTCTAACGATGAATCGTTGATCGTTATTTTATTTGCCGTCATTACATTGGCTGATTTTACAATTACCACTTCTGGGGTGGACTTATTCTCATTGCTTTTGATTTGCATAGGAGCAATGAGTATGTCTTTGGGTGCCAATTCTGACTTCAATTTGAAATTCGGCAAACTCTTCAATGTCTCGATGAATAAATCGATCGTTTGCATATTTATGTCGACAAAGCGAATTTCAGTCAGTGATTTGTGGGCGAACGAGAGACAAGCGTCGACTATTAATGGAACTGATTTTTTTACTGGATAACCGAAAATGCTGGAGCTAATGGCTGGTACGGCAATACTTTTCATCATCAATTGATTGGCTTCTTTCATTGTGTTTAAAATGGCTTTCTGTAAAAGACTTTCCTCATTTCGGCGACCGCCATCGTATCTAGGACCGACTGCGTGAATCACTTTTCTGAAGACGAAATAAATTTTGGGTGCGTACAACAGATGAAATATTAGAAGAACTTTTGATTCAAGAAAGAAAATCAGAAAGACTTGTTCATAGAAATAGAATCTTCCCCAAAAAAGCAAAAGAAAATACATGCATTTGGAAAATTGTGTTATTTTGACTCCGATTACAGAAACCATGAATATATTTGAGGCCGTATACCGATTACCGACTGGATGAATAGACTACCATATTAAAAATAGTTTCCTGTGTCGTAATGGCGCTATCATCTGCTCATCTCGTGGTTCACTCTGCACACACCAACTCTACTATAAGTACAATTTTGGAACAATCCACCTGGGTTGGTAGGTTAGCGCAGTTGATAGCGCGTCTGCCTTGTGTGCAAAGGATTGAGGTTTCGAGCCCCGCACCGAGCGTTATTTTTGTGTAGCGTCAGAAACGTGGATTCGACCGTATGACATCTGCACCAAGTATTTTTTCAGCTGCTTTGGTCTGTACCCGTTACGCATTTTTCTAGAGAAACGATCACACATGTTTATGGGAGGTTTTGACCACTGCAGACTAGTTATTGATCATGTGAAGAAGACCACATAAATTTGAGCAATCGATGATCCTCCATCCCTAAAAACTCGCTTGATCACCCAGACTTCGGAGCTCCGTTACATGTACGACAATAAATCGTACTTCAACGACCAAAAATGACAAAAATTCACCCATGCCATACATGTGGTAGAGAGGAGCCAGTCGAATTACATGTGTGAGTCGTACTGGTACATGAACTGTATTTTCGACGAAAATATAGACTTTTAGGGATAAGTAGAAGATAGTTTTCATCAAAAAATGATTCGTGGTTTGGGAAAAGTTGCTGGAATGTCAATGTTTGACTGTCTCATAATGGACTGAGAGGCAATGAGAGCGTATTACTAAAACCTGAGTTACAGAAAATGATTCTCTAAAAAAATACACACTTCAATTTCGATTTCAATTTTCAATTTTGAGAATTTTTAGAGAAAAAACGGCTTATTTTACCTAATGTTGAATTTATCTCCATCGTGGCAAACCTTTAACTTTATCGATAACTGAAAATTTTATCATAGCGATGGCAACCTCTGATACACATTACACATTAACAACAGATGAAGGATTCGTTTCAATTATTTTGTTTACACACAGAGATCTGTTCACATCACATGTAGAAAATATACGCAATATTTTTTACTTGAGGCAATCCAACTCACTTGCATTTCAATTTTCCCGGATTTGACGCGAAAACGTCACCCGTTTTCAACGGACCATGTTTCTTGATATGATTCGTACATTCTTCTTGCAAAATCGGCCCCGCCTTTGTCAACAAATCGGCCGCCAAGCCGCCCATGTGCTGCAGACTATTATTCGAAGCATTGATTATACAATCCACCATTTGTTCGGTCATATCGTCGCAAACGACCAAAATTTTAAGATTGTTAATATCGCCGCTCAGGCGACAACCTTTCACTTGGGATCTAGCAGAGGAAGCGATATCGTCGAAATCAATTTTGTGTGTTTGGGCGTCCATAATAATGGCGCCGGTCAAATCTTCTAAACCTTGGATGTCTTTTTGACCTTTAGCGCTGCGGAAATAAGTCGGAACACCGTGTTTGCTAAAACTCAGACGCACTGTTTGACTTTGCATCAAAAATTCGTCGACACTCTGACGGACGTCTTTCAGCGCAGATAAAAGGCCCATTGCGGAAACGCTTCGATCAGCATCTGACCAGATGATGTGACAATCTAAAAAATGAAAAGTCATCAATCATCCAAACGTCTGAAATTTCAACCAGTGCATGGCAAGAATTTTCCAGGGGAGGGTCTTCGGACTTTTCGTTGAGGGGAGTTGGGGGTGGATGAGCAAAACAAAAAATTATCAAAAACCTGTCTTTGAAAAAGTTCATGAGGGGTTGTCTACGAATTTTTTGGGGTCGCGGCAGGTGTCCAGGATCTCAGGTAGGAGGGTTTACCCCCCCCCTATGCGCATATATGCGAATCACACCAAAAATGACTTTTCATCATCCAACAGATTTAAAATAACAGATGTCGCGACAACAAAAAAAGTGGATCTAACTTCAACGATTCGCAACACCTTCCGTTTGAAAATTAATACATTAATACATTTGAAGATTCCGATACATTCTTGCCAAAATAAATACGAGCATATTCAAAAACTTGACGTATAACTGCCACGAAAAAGTTGTTCGTCTAGAATTTTCGAGCATCTCAGTGGGATAATACTCCGTTAAAGCGAAAACCACCCGATTAAATATAATCTTCGGATAGAAAGGTTTTTCTAAACTTTTAAATTTTGGACATTTGACGCAGTTGTACCAGTCACGATTCCGATGGACATGGGTAATTTTTTGGTACTTTCAGTCAGCTAGATAGTGCCGTTAACGAGCTTGAAAAATAAGCACTCGAAAAATACATCAATTTCAGTTTATAAAGTAAACCAATATCATTAATTTAAAAATCTGACAACGAACCAAGAAGTGAGACATATCAACCAGAACGAACGTATATGATTGCTAAGCACTGCGTTCCGACAGACAATGGAATTCCACTCATTACAATGCCAAATTAGGCGTGAACTGATAACTTGCTCTCACCATTCGCGAAATTCTGAATTGCAGTCTGATTCTTCTTCAAATACTTGTACTCCAAAATGTTTCGATTCAACTTCTCCGTCATGCTGACATTTTTGTTGAAAAACGCTTCGAGCATTTCGTACATTTTTTGCGTTTCGGACGTTACTATAGTCAGAGTCGCGTCGTTCACTTCGTATACGTAATCGCAGGTAAAAAAACGTTCCAGCTCTTCGTCAAAAATCTTACTTTTACCGAGCAATAACTTCGACATCGAATCGTCTAAAGCTATGACTATCGGTTTTAATTTCGATCTTATAGTATTAGCAATATTTGTACTAACTTGGAGCGCGGTTGATATTATACTTAGCTCTTTTGCATCTTGATCCAGCATTAGAACGAAGTTCCGTCTTTGCAAGCCTGGTAAGTTTTTGAAAAGTTCCATATTTTTATCATTTTTCAAATATTTTGCCTGCAGATCGGTCAATTTAATAGGATATTTTGAATTGTTATACTCTCGAACAAAATTCGCTTGGTCTCTATCCGAAATAAATCCCAAATGGTCGTAAAACGTAGAAATTGATATTTTTAAGTTTTCAATGGTTACATTACCAGTCAAAAATTTTATGCAACGGTAATCTTCGAAGATTACCCAATAAAGCTGATCAATCGGTCGATCGATAACGTATCGAACACTACAATCGATCGAACTGGTAACTTTCGACAATAAAAAATCTTCTAAAGCCAAAGATAAAGCATCAATAGACGGCACCTGACCCCGTACTAGAACAGAATCCGATTCGTGAACGTGCATAGGTTCAATTTTCGGGTCATCTTGGGTTACCGTTTTTAGTGGTACAGAGTTTATAAGATTTTTTAGGCGTTTAACGTCAACCGAGCCAGCATCTGTGAATTCGATCATCGCCCCGCTGTTATCGTATCGAAATTTTATATCTGTGATTTTTGAATCGACCATTTGCGCAACATATCGCTCCAACTCGAATTTCGATATACGTTCCGGAATCGGATGCAAATATACGTGCTTTGTGGACATGGGAGGCAATTTCGTAATATATAATGTAACATCCTCCAGTTTATGATCTATAAAACAAATATTAAAATATAAAATAAACCTTTTCACTGTAGATCGGTGTTATCTAGAGCATCCCATAGTGAGGAAGTGGGGTGTATTACCCCGGTCTTAGGTTTGAAAATTCATTTACCATCGCGGTAAGAATGACTTACTAGTCGAGTGAAATGAGACAAAAATGACTTGCTGGTACAGAACATTTTGGGAAGTGTCATAATGGGTAACGAAATTTGAAGGAAATAAGTCAGTAGACGCTTTCAGAAGAACTGCTATTGGCTATTTTTTGAGAGTACGTGGTTAGTATGAGAAAACATGTTTACCCGTGTCCACAAGTTTGAAAATGTATGCTCTGTATAAATGATTTTGATTTACGAAAGTGGAAAAATCGGTAGGTGTACAGAAACAGAACCACTGGAGTTTGTAGGAGACCAACATTTTTGGCTCCGTAGGAAGATTTGTGTAGTATTTCTGTAGAAAGTAGAAATACATTTTGTCGAAATTACAGTCTTCTGGCGCCTAGCGCAGGAGTCATTGTTGTAATACTTGGGATTGGGCAATCCACCGTTTTCTCCAAAATTGTGCTTGTTTTAGAAAAATGTTCAGAAAAGGGGAGAATGTTGATTATTCGACGCAGCAAAAACAATTTTGGTGCGTTTTATAAGGCATACCTGTAATTGGGGGGAGGTTGGGGGAGGGAGGACCCCAACCCCCAACCTGGACAACAATATACCCAACCCCCCCCAACTTGAAAAATATGAAAAAAGTGACTTTTGTGTCTTTTTTGGCGAAATTTTCGAATTTTTTTCGACCTTTTTGGGGGTTTTTCGACCCCCCTCCCTAAAATTTTGGGAATGTTGGGACCCCCACCCGAACATTTAGGGTTTACCCTCCCCCCAACTGATCGGACCTCTTACAGGTATGTTATAAAGTGATCTAAGGTGATCATGTGAAAGTGAATAGGCAGTGGGGAATAAGTGATTTGTAGGTGTACTGTACACCGACAGTATTCAGGGAGCCACGGAAATATACACCCCTGCGACCTCACACAGCGAACAAAAAAGGGATAGGTCATAGTGCGGCATGGAGAAAGTACTACCCGTAGCATTACGACCATACATGTAACGGGCCCCCGAGGTCTGAGGGAGTCGGGCCACTTTTTTTGGGCCGGGGGTCCATAATTCCCAAAATTTTGGGGGAGGGGTGTCTGAAAGGAAAGAATTCGATTTTTTGACGAAAAAAGTTAGAAAAATAGTTCAAAAAATCGTAATCTTTTCTAAAAAGACCGAAAAAATGTATACATGGCGCGAAGCTCCGGGAAAATCGATCTTTTGACTATTTTGTTCCAAAATTGACATTTTTCAGTATTTTTCCGACCAAAAGTATGGGGGTTCCTACGGCTACCATATGGCTAGCCATAGGATTGAAAAATCCTGGAGGGGGGTCGCCCAATGGCTAGCCATATGACCGACGATTTCTAGGGGGGTTTCCATGGCACTTCCCCCCAATTACATGTATGATTACGACTGTACCCCTATCTAGATTTTTGACCTTGGGGACGTCTAGAGTTCCTGAATAAAAACCATGCTCTCGACTAAAATTTTGATGTTTTGTTCTCATGCAAAAATAGTTTACTAATGACTCGTAATAAAAATGTAACACGCCTCTAAGCAGACTTCTAAATTTTTGAAACGACATCAATATTTTTGAAATTTTTGAGACGACACCAATAAACGTACGTGGGGCGGAAATTCTGATCGTAGTATGGCCGCTCACTGCTCAGGGGTATAAATAAGTTTTGTCCGAATTTCGACCAAAAGTAGGACAATTCTCCGTTATGTTGATATCTCCATATATTCTCATAAGTACTAAAATGTCTCCTAACAATTAACACAACCCTTATCTATTTTTCAGTTCTTTTTACTCGACAGTCTTCATCAATATTAAATAATAAAAGTCTATATTCTTGTACAAAATCAAATCTGCCGGGCTAAGGCCCATTGCGCATGTATGGTCAATTGTCAGGAAAACTATTAATGAGGAAAAGTTTCTAAGAGTAGATTCTAAAATTGCACATGCCATAGTGCATTTGATAATCCTCAGCAGATAATGTTATGTAACACACCAACCGTTTTAATCCCAATGCGCCTTCTTTACAATCAATGTTTTTGTTCTTTAGAACAATTTACAAACAACGATTTACGATCTTTGAAAACAATGGAAACTTTGCTCGTACCCGATCACGGCAACAACCGAAGCATATTTAATGCAAAAGCATAATGCTCGATAGATCGTATTGAAAACTGAAAAACGATGCTCATGTGACCAAATCACCCCATGGAGTGTATGGGGGGGGGTATTACCCGTTGTGCCCGATTTTTGAAATGTGCAGGAATCGGTTGACAATCTTCACAACTCTGACCATTTTCTGCGTATAATTAGTACAGCCAGGTTGCATGATTGGGAGGTGGAAAACATACATCTAACGGAGCCTCGAGGTCTGGGGGGAGAGAGTTGGACGACTTTTTTTGGGCCGGGGGTCAGTAATTCCCAAAATTTTGGGGGGAGAGGTCTCTCAAGGAAAAAAATCGATTTTTTCACGAAAAAAATTCGAAAAATTGTTTAAAAAATGGTAATTTTTTCTAAAAAGACTGAAAGAATGTATTCATGGCGCGGAGCGCCCAGAAAATTCACATTTTTGACCATTTTTTGTTAAAAAATTGACATTTTTCATCAAGAAATTAAGATTTTTCAGTATTTTTTCGACCAAAAGTATGGGGGTTCCTACGGCTACCATATGGCTAGCCATAAGGTTGGGAAATCCTGGGGGGCGGTCACCCAATGGCTAGCCATATGGTCGAAGATTTATGCGGGGTTCCCATAGCACTTCCCCCCAATTTCATATATGGTGGAAAATGGGGTTGAAATAGTGAACGTTCTTTGACCGTAAAATGCGTATAGTAGGGGCCACTGTTTTTTTTCCACATTTGCACTATAATGTGGAAAAAAAATCTGGAATGTGGAAAAAATTTTTGAGGTCTTTCCACAAATGTGGAAGAAAAATTTGGGGTTTTCATATTGAAAAGATGCATTTTGGTGCATTTTAAGAGGTCCAAATCTCAAAATTTTCCGGCGCTTCGCGCCGGTTATAACATTAATAATCATAATTCTTCATTAATTAGCTCATGCGTGGCTTTTATCATGTCTACCTTCATTTATCACTTAATCTATAATAGTTTTCATCATCTTAAACCTAGTATCTCATGTTTTAATTGATAATCTTCAAAATTTTATCATAATATTAATGAAGATTCGCATTTTTTCCTTTTGAGAAAAATCAATACGTCAAGTCTCTATGCTTTATGATGCGATTATTTATTTGCTAACAAAAAATCAATTCAAAAGCTTCATGGAAATATCTTTCGGAAATTTATACTCTTCTACTCATACATTTTCGACCCAGTTCATGAGAGTTTACAAATAAATTACAGATTTTAAAACTTTTCAATTAAAATTCTAGAAATTATGACTCTTGGACACAAAATTGGAATCTAATTCTTGAAATAAATGTTTGGAAAATTGATTTTCCAGCATCCCAGAATGTCAATATACTCAAAAAATTTTCCGGCGCTGCGCGCCGGAAAGATTACCATCTTTTTTGGGTTTTCACTTGTCATCATAGAGGACTTGACCATTGATTTCTTGTGTAATTCGAGTCAATTATGCTCTTGGATAGTTTGCTAGAAAATTTGTTCAACAATGCTTGTAGATTAGGCTTTTAAGTCAAACATTTCAATTTTTTCTTCAATTTTAATGAATTAACTTCTCTAAAAACACCGGAAGGCTTGAAAAAGCTCAAAAACAGTGCGATAAAGCGTCTGTGAGCATTTTTTAGCCAAAAAACGAGGATTTTAGGACGAAAAAAATTTTTTTCCACATTTGTGGAAAAAAGTTTTGACCAAAAAAAAACAGTGGTAGGGGCATTATTCATTTTGTAGGTTGTAAGTGCGAATTGTTTTAGTACCCACACCACCCCCTCTGGAACAAAGTTTAGAGCAAAAAAAGTCACGGCGTGGCGCGCAGCATATGTCAAGTGCTATACTTAGAATTTACGATTTTACCCCTACCTAAATTTACGGCCTTGGGGACCTCTACATGTGACTAATCATTGACCCCTAATATATTCCAAAATACGCAATATACTCGGAGCTTCAGTAAAAGTTAGAAGCGGTCCGGGACTAGAATCCGGGGTTGAAGGGCTTCCTGGGTGGCGCCGGAGCTGTCCCACCATTGGCCAATGTCGGGGTAGTTGCGGCCATCCCGACCAGGGCTCAACAAAAATGGCCGGGTTCGGAACATCAATCCTACGGGTGGAATGTTGTATGTTACCATACAAAATCCCTTCCGCCTTGGAGCAACAGGGGGGGGGGGGCTCTGATACGGTCACCCGTATTGAAGGGCTTCCTGGCAGAAATCAACAGGTTCCGAACCCGTCCATTTTGTTGAGCCTGGTTGGGATGGTCACACCTACCCCGACATTGGCCAGTGGTGGGACAGCTCTGGCGCCACCTAGGAAGCCCTTCAACACCGGGATCTTGCGGCTACTGTCCGCACGCTCAAGGCAACTGATCCAACGGGAAAGGCGCTCTCTTAAAGGTACATACTTTGCAACAGTTCGAAGTTGAGGTAGCTGCTGTGACCACTCTTAACATCCCTCCGCCATCGAGTTTGACGGACAGTCAAGGGCCACCAGTGTCGAGGCAACCTCTTCCCGTCGCTCGGGGCTCAGTAAAAGTAAGACTCTATCCGGAGCTTGAATCCGGAACCTTGCGGTTGCCGTCCGCACGCTCTAACCAACTGAACCAACAGAGCTACGGGAAAGGCGCTCTCAATTGCAAAAGTTCGTGCTTGAGGTGGCTGCTGTGGCCACTCTCAACAATTCTGAATTATGGTGAAGTTTAATAGGTCCTACCTCTGTAGAAGTGTAGTCAGATTTGTTTGATATTAGGTGGTTCTACAAACGTGACCAGCTTTTATGAATCCTTAGAACAAGTATAGGCAAGCCTTATTTAGTTGTGCACGTGCAAATTAAGTGTAAAGAAGGCCTACGGGGAACAATGGTTAGTGTAACATTACTCCATTTGCTATGAGCTATCGAATCAACTATAATGTGCAATTTCAGAATTCAAATTCGGAAACGTTCGCTTGTCAGTATGCATACGGTTATTGGCTCGAAGCAGACACGTTGTGTGGGTGTGGTCAGCGAAATGATATCTGGTACGAGACCCTCTCCTCAACCCTTCCGAGTGGGATGAACATTCCACAGCACTCCGCGGTACCGACAACTAGAACAGTCGACCAATGAGACACCTAGATGTATGGCGGCCGTGTGAAAACCTCAACCGTTTAATTTCGAATTGGAAAAACACAAGCTCTTTTCGACTAAAAGAGATCATTTCAGAGATTTCTAGCCATGCAAGAACAATACCTTTTGATAAATTATAGTACTGTCGAAGCAAATGTTAAAAATTTCTTATTTCCATTGAATCTTAGTCTTTTGCAGATTCACTACTAGACATCATTCCCTGCTTTACAGAGACCTTTAAATATCCCCAGAGATTAGGATAGCGCATATTTTCTTAATTACTATGGCAGACTATTTTAAAAAATTGCGTTCGGCTGAATAATTAAATCCCAGTTACAAGCGTCAGATGACGTATGAGTCAGCAACGATAAAAAATAGTCTTTCGGTTCACCGTTTATCATAAAATCGGATATTTTGACGAAAAAATTTGAAATAAGGAGAAAATTTAAGCATGGTGCCATTGGGAAGAAATTTTTTTGAAGATTCAAGATTAAAAAATATGCATTTTGATGCTCTTTAGAAGGTTAAAATGTCAAAAACGTGCCAGTCATGAGTAGGATAGTTATTATTTTCTATCATGTAACGTTTCTAGCGTTTTAGAATATAAAAATCCACAAATTTTTAAGCCAGAATGAGGGGGCATAATTTCATCGGAATCGCAGACGTGTCAGTAGCAGCTGAACTTTCGGGAAATTTATAGCAATAATCCTTTCGACTGTTGTGATACACTATTATATCGTTTATCGGTACAATCTGACTGACCCGTCTAAAATGTTTCTGTATTTTCCTCATTTTTATGAATTACTGACTAGGAATATCAGAACATTTGATTAAGCTCCTAGAAAATTTAAACCACAAAATAAACGTTCTGATAAATGTAGAAAATTTTCGGAAAGGTGCAAAAACATTTACGCATGATTCGCATGTGGAAAAAATCTTCGGAAAAACCGTGTTTCAGACAACAAAAACGGAAAAATGTCGGGCATGAAAGCCGATATCAGGTTATTCATTGCGTTTGCTTTCATGTTATACGAGTACAATGTCTTTTGAAAAATGTAATACTGCTTTCGAAAAACAATATTTTCTACACTAACACAAGCTATTCGATAGAATTTATAGTATAATATTTCCATTTTCAAAGGCGAATCAGCGCTGATCGCGATTAACTAACTTGGGACTAGTGATGTTCCTCTGGTATTTTTTGACATCCGAATATCCGAGTATTTGGTGGGATTGAATATTCGGATATCCGGATATCTGGTCATTACATATGTGACAAAATCGGTCTGTGTTCACTATTTCTAAATTTCGTGAAAACTAAGCTTCTAAAATGTTTTGTGATGTCATCACTGATGATGATATACATATAAAAAATTCCTATTTCAAATCGCCTTACTCTAACAATCATCAAGTGAGAAAAAATAAGAACAAAATCCTCAGAAAAGTTAGAATGGAGAACTAAACGCTAAATCGCTATGGTTAGTGAACAGAACATTATTGATTGCGATTGTGTTAGTCATTGAGAAACGATACTTGACTACCTAATCGAGTAGTCAAAGCCAAATCCAAATTAATAAAAATAACTATGTCTAAAACCAGTGCTGTAAAATTTAAAGATTATGACCTTCTAAAGCGCATCAGAAGACACCTTTTTGTTCTTGACGGCCGACTTTTTCTTTCATATTTGTGGAAAAAGCTCAAAGCTAAAAAAAGCTCGAAAAAGCTACCAGTGTAAAAATTGTGATTGTGTTTAATACGTCTAGTCGATAGTATTACAACTTGACATCCGTCGTAACTTAGTGCCTTTATTTTGCTTTTGTGCCCATGCGATACATTCCGTGGTTAGATCGATGAAAAAAATTAATTTAAAAAGGAAAAAAATATAGTTTCACAAAGTTTGAGAAAATCTGCCAATGTAAACTGAATAGATTATAGATGAAATCATAGTTTTTTATTGAAAAATTTTAAGTACAACCCAAGAATTATACGAGGGGACATAATAGAAAAATATTTGCGTTTTGAATTGTACGTGCTGAAAATTTATGACCTACACAGCAGACTGTTTTTTGAGTGGGATTAGATAAATTCCGATGAGTCCGCAAAGACAAACATTTCAAAAAATTTGATTGGATAAATTCTCTGAGCAATTCATTTCACTTGAGAAATAGTACTTTTAATGCAGTCAGATGTAGGAAATCTGGAGTGTCAACCACAGGAAAGGATTACCCGAAAATAAGGACAGAAAAACTGAAAGTTCGTCAACAAACGCAAACATTTTTATCATTAGCTAACTTTTCTATTGATCACTTCGCATTCAATGTCATCTAAGGAATAGATTAATTTGATTTCACTATCGCCTGTTCAGCGAATCTATTTAGTGCTCTGACTTTCTTATTTTTATTTATCATTTGTGTTAGCAGTTTTCCATAAAAGATTCGAATGTCCGAATATCCGGATATTTCCTCAATAAGCACGTGGATGTTTTTAGATCATCATGACGTGTATACATAGTTGGTTAGAAAAAATTCATCGTAAAACATTGTTCATGCAGAAAAAAGAGCAAAACATTTCTTCTCACCAAATCTGTTCTTCAAAACACGCTCCGACGATGACGAATCTCGAAATTTTACTAAAACGCGATCGCACAAATCATCGTAAATAAAATCATCAATTTCACCACCGCCCGACCGTTTTTCGTTTCGTAAATACTTACGTAGAAGATCTGAGGGCGAAGATTTTAGGCTATTCACGTTCCGTATCTGTAGGTAACTATCGGCCGAAACCATTTGCTCCTTTTTATCTGCAGGCGGGTGTGGAAAATATTTCTGAAGAGATGTACGCATAAAAATAAAAATAAATGAAACATTTAAACGTAAGAGAAAACGATGAGAAGGAGAAACACGAAAAAACGTCATCCAAGATAGTTATGTACAAAGTGAATGCATTATATTTATTTCTTAAGACACGATTTCTGAAAGGATTCGACTTAGTTGTAATAAGTAAAAAATTAACCCTACCTGAAAATCACACATTTGTTGTAACTTTATGCGCTAGGAACAAAAATGATATTCATTTCGTCTCAAAATCAAAATTCGCGTAGCTACACTAAGACAAAAGTTTGAAACTTTCAATTTTTCCGATTTTTGACGCACACTTCTTTCAACTTTTGCAAGTTTAGTACGTCAAACATCGTGTTCTGAAAATTTACCCAATATTATGCCAATGAATGGGCCACAATTTACTGTAGGATTTATTAGTGTAAAGTACGTATTAATAATACAGTGGTGCTGGAAACATCAAATTTTGAAAGCAAAAATTGTCAATTTCTCCACAAAAGTCCTCATATCAACTGTTAAAGCTCCAGAAGCACCAAAAAATTTCTTATACAATAGATAGTTTACGATGTCTTCTACCTGCTGACCAAAAATTACGGAAATTCATGTATTGCTAGAGGGTCGCACAATCTGGAGTTTGAACACTATCTCCTAATTGTATTTTCCGATGATTCCAACCTCCACTGTGTACTATTACAGATTGATAAACTTCAAAAATGAGATATTAGAACAAGTTTTGTATGCTGAATATTACGATAATTCCCAAATCGCACAAAATAAAAAATTCGCATAGTAACAGAATCCCAAAGTTTGGAATTCTATCATTTTTTAGCATTTTTCTGTCTGTTCACGAGACTTGAGATTTATTGGCCTAGGCATGAATTAACTTTATTATTTACCGTCCATTTGACACAGAATACAATGCTCTATAATGTGGTATGAGAATGTTTTTTGAATTTCGCATTTTACACTTTTTAGATAGTTTTAAAATGTGAAAAATGAGACCGTAAAAATGGTGAAAAGCAGGCTTCCTCCCACAAAAATGACTATATGTACTTCTACAGCCATAACTACCGAAAATTTCCCTACACAGTGGATATATTACGATGTCTCCTAGTTGCCTACAAAAAATTACCAAGGTTCATGTACTGCTAGGGTGTTAAATCTACAAAAAAATATTTTAGTTGATAAATTTTAAATTTCGATTCTTGATCAACAAAAGCGGCTTCCATCGAAAATTTGGATGTTTTTGCTAGTGAATAAGGAAAAACTCACCCATGTGAAAATCACATCAATGAACTTTTTTTTTCAGTAGGAAGACTGGTATTTGCGAACTTGAGTCTTATATCAATGTATATTACGTTAACTGAAGGACATTTTCTGGACTGGGCGTTATTTAAAGGAATCCATCTTACAAGATTCGATATAACAGTTATCCTCTCAAAGTAATGAATATTCAACTGCTAAGAATTCACTCCTACTTCAACTTCGATTTTTATATTGACCATATCCCTGCATGGCGTGCTTACCAGGGAGCATACCTGAGCAATGTCGGGCCACCCGAGCCACCGGGTAGCTACGTTTGTGGGTCTGGTAGCTACGTTGGCGGCTGTCGGGTGGCTCCAAAAAATCAGCACTTTCTGAAGAGAAGAGGAAGGAAAAGAGGAGAAAAAAGAAGAGAAGGAAAGAGAAAAGGAGAGAAATAGAGTCAGCCAATCAACAAACTTGAAAATATCGACCAACTAACCAATCTGGGAAACAACAATCTGACTGATATGGTAGTAAAATGAGTAAAAATGTCAATTTAAAAAAAATTTGAGTAAAAACGTCAATTTAAGTAAAAATGAGTATGAGTAAAAACGTCAATTTGAGTAAAAATGAGTATGAGTAAAAACGTCAATTTAAACTTTAAACTCTCTGAAAATTAGTTAATTGATACTCCTGAATTCAAACTTGGCTTCATGTTTAAAGGTATAGTTACAAAAAGATGGGAAATTTGAGACTCTGACTGTCATACACCAAAATTAGCATTTTTCATGACGTTGTGGGCCTGGAGAAGCAGTTCTTCACCAGAGGGTGTCAACAAAATATATTTGTATTTTGTACAAAGATACCAAAAAAATCTTTGTACGGAGCCAAAAATCTTTCTCTCGTACAAAAAAACTGTGATATAAGTTGCACAGTAAGATTACATTGGAGGGAAATGCGATCAGAATAAGGAAACAGAATGAAACCGAATAAGCAATCTGTGAGTACTGCTTTTCCATTAAAACGGTGTTTTTGGCGGCTAAAATAAGTTTTGAGGATTCAGAAGTGCGGTGGCGTATTTTTAAAAAATTTTCTGACGGTTCGCGCCAATCCTGATTCAAATAGATATTTATCGTTTTTGCAATAGACGAACATATTTGAGCTTTGTAAAGGAATTTTTGGAATAATTGCACTATATGGTCTAGCACATAATATTATATACTCAGCAAACGTATTCAAAAACAGCGTTAGGAGTAACCCACCCAACCCACCCAGAAAACTTTTTTTCGGCTGCACGTTTCAGAGAACTACATTGTGTAAACTAAATTTTCAAATATCGACATCTGATGAACTGCTGCAGGTTCGCTCGCATCCTTCTGGCGCTTCGCTTCGCCTTCAAGCCTAAGCTTAAGCAACAGTATACGTGTATGTCTATCGGAGTAACTTGCAAGTATTCGCTTTAGTTCACTATAACTGTAGATTTCCAATATGAAAACTGTCATCCCAATTCAGATGTCCTGTCTTTTCTAAGTTTTCCGCTCGAAGCTTTTCCCAGCAGTCCCGAACTGGCGCCCGACAGCCAGATTTTCTAGTTCTCAGACCACATTCTGCATTCCAGTCGAATTTTTGGAATCTTTGTTCAAAATTACTGAGATTTCTGGCATATCTATGTCTGAGAACGCTTTGCCAGGCTCTAAAACCAGTAAAATGCCAGAAAATTTTCGGACGCTTCACACCAGAAATGCACGGCAAGAGTTTTCCGGGACAGAGGGTCTTCAGACTTTTTATTGAGAAGGTGGGGGGGGGGGGGTGGGCGAACAAAAAAAACAAAAAAGTTCTAAAAATCATCAAAAAAAGCTGTCTTGGAGAAAGTTCAAGAGAATGTTTGACGATTTTTTTCGGGCCAGGGTCTAAGGTAGTAGGGTTTGCCCCCTACCCTCTACGTGCATGTATGCTTCGCATCGGATTGTACTTCATAGTTCTCGGATTCGTTCATCCAAGCTAGCTTTGACAATAACGTCTGCAGATTGCAGACCATGTTTTTTGGCTATATAACGTGTCTTTAACGTATAGGATCAGTATTGGCTAAAGCTTCTGTTGTAGGTATCAATATTAATGAACAAGTAGCATCAACGTTTTTTTTGTACGAGACAAACATTTTTGGCTCCATACAAAGAGATTTTATCGGTATTATCTGGTCAGAAAACGCTTCTCCAGATTCCAGTATCAGGAAACACAGAAAATTTTTCCGACACTTCGCGCCCGATTTTATTTCATACTTTTTTGCAATGGCCTATCCACTATTTTTCTAGAAATCGTGCTTTCTGGAGAAAAAATTTCCGTAAAAGGAAAAAAATGACGGTCCAGCATGGAAAAGACAAATTTCGGTGCATTTCGGAAGGTCAAAATCTATTTTTCCAACTTTTTTGTAACCATAATTTTAACCATGAAGCCGGATTCGTATTCAGAAACATCATGCAAGTTTTTTTCAGAAATTTCAGGTTTAAGTTGAATTTCTCAGATTTATGAGCGTATGAGTATATATTTTCTGGAGTGAGAAAGCTCTTAATGAAAATATTGAAACAACCCTTTGGAAAAATGGCAACCAACCTAAAAAAATTTGGCTCGGGTAGCTACGTACAACATGAGCTTTGAACAAGTATGATCATAAGCGTGCTTTTCCATTTTTCGTCCAAAAATGCACTTTTAAAGTTACTTGATGATACCCTCACCAAAACTTCGGAAGGTTGGCTACTCCCTCCCCTTAAAAATGGTATCGTGTATACTCAACTGGTCGGAGCTCTTACAGGTATCGAACAATAGATAACTGAAATTTTCTTAAAGAGAATAAGAATAACGGACATTATTTTGAAGAATTTTCTGATATTGAAATTTGAAACACCATGATGAAAAATTTCTCGATGAAATTTGTAAATATTTCACCTCCTTCGAAAACGCTGGTCTAGCGGTTACTACCATTGTTTCAGGTTCCATATCACAAAAACGAAACGGTCCAGAGTACAAACCAAAATTGAGAGGATTTGCAATTTGTTGCGAGAAGCGCAAAAAAATTTTTCATCATTCAACAGCCGTCGGTATTCAGTATCAATGGAGTTGTTAGGACACGCCTGTTATGCATCCGCATCGATAACGACAAACTAGCAGCTATGGCATAATAAAAGCTTTTTGTGGAGTATTTTACTAGTGCACGTTCTGTGCCTCGTGATCAACTGTTTTATGTGTGTGCTGTGCATTCGTAGTCTTCTTGTGTATCTCGTGAAAATGGCCAACATATTTTACATTCATATTTCACATTATGTCTCTTGCATTTTATTACAATGAATGTTTTTTTTCAGCAAATTTTGGAGTAAAAACGGTTTTTGAGAGGTCGTTTGTAACAGTACAAATGGACCGAGTACAAAAAAACACTTCCAAGGGGCACCGACGAATTTTGCAATTCTAAATCATTAACATACCTGACTCCTTTGTTTTGGTTTGATAACAAGCTTCGTGCCATTTAAATTAAAGTTATCTCGATTATCTAACACCGCTTTCACCGAATTCGGATCACAAAAGTTGACAAATGCATATTTCTGATGAGTGCCGAGAATAACTATGTCGTCAGGTTGCCGAAGTTGTCCATAAGCTAAAAATTGCAGGATAAACTGTGGTATGAAATACATACGAAAAACACGAATCTTACCAGAAAATAAGTTTCTTAGGACATCCTTCATTCCGGGCGTCACATGATTGACATAAATTGAGCAGTTATCTGGGCAGTAGTTTTTAGGTTTGGCCTTAAAATCGGAACATACAAGGCAGTAAGTTAACAGTATTCTAAAATGCTTGGACATCAAACGGAAACGCTGAAGAGCTCATGATTTAGATAAGCACGACATATAATAAACACTCAATTCTACAATTTTTAAAAATCAATCAAGGTTTATCCGAAAAACTTCGTAAGTACTACGGCGCCACGCAACGCATCGAAGACTGAGACTGTCGATCATTTACAGATAACAGTTTTTTCAAGTGTTGCTATTCGGCTAATGACAAAGCGACACATTCTTTCAGCCAGCTTCGAAGCATAGAGATTCACTATTCTCCATGGAGAATTTCACCTTTCCAATAGGGAGAAAGCAGTAATAGAATGGTAACATAGTAGTCAACCATTAATCATTATTCGCCAGCCTTATCAGTAAGAAACCCCCAAAAACTAGCAGAGGAAACCCTTTCTTTAATTAATGCATGTATGTACACAACTGACGCAGAATATGTGAAATACCAGTGGTGCGAGGTTCGAAATGGGCGGATTATCATTGGGACGGTCTCGCAGCGTTTTCGCAAAGTCGTTTTCAATCAAATCTGATTTGGAGTTCTTTGATCTACGAAATGGATCGCTGGGAAATTTTTCGTCTGCAAAGTATGAATAAAACGCATTGCGACAACATGTGACACAAATACAAAGAAAATGCCGGAAAATAAAACGATAATTACTTTTCAAACGGGAAAGAAGAGGAAAAACATACAAACATTTCTTACAAGCATACATGTGCATGATACTAGGCTGGGAACAAATCCCAAAATCGTTGGCTAGCAAATTTTTTTCCTAATTTTATAAAAGTAAAGTTTATTTAGGATACTAACATGATGTTCAGTAATTTTTACCAACTGGCACTTTTTATGTTCAGTGTGAATATCGATTTGTCAATAATGGAGCAAAGAAATGTTGTTTGGTGTTTTGTTTTGAGTTTTTAATCAATACAATATATTTATTGCTTGCTTCATATTATAAAGTTTGTTATTGCTTGTTGCACATTAGACAATATATTATGCTTGCTCCTATCGATTGTTTATCTGTTGAACAATTTGTAATGAGTCTACAGAAATTATTGCGGGTTCTATCTTATAACTGATAAACAAATATAAAAATTATATTTTGAGATATAATATATCAATCGGCATTAGCTGGATTTTAGGTTTCAAAATTGATTTATTTGTTCATTAATTGCATACAGATACTGACAATTTCCTGTACAATACAATAGCCTGAGAGGCCCTACCTGCTTGTCGAGCCACATGCAAGTCTCGTTGTTAGCCAGTGGCAAAAGAACCAAAATGAAAAAAGTCAGATAGTAAATCCTTGACCTCAGTCTTTGCTGACTAGACAGTAAGTCTATGTGCTCATGACAACCCGTTTATTAGACAACCACAGAAAACTTGCAACCACTCATACATGCACACAGGGTATGGATTTACCCCACCTTAAAAAATTTGGCAGAAGTTTACCATAGGCCAAAAATTTGGCAAAAGTTTATTATAGGCCAAAAATTTGGCAAAGTAAAATGCAATGAACCTTTTGAAAAGACTAGATTACAAAAAAAAGATCAATTTAAAACAGTTTATAATTAATGTCAGCAAATAACTTTATTGAGTAATTATTGATACAAAAGGCAATAAAATTTCATTTTAAAGTAAAAAAATTACTACCTGATTTCTGGAAAGAATTTACTAAAGGACCAATTTTGGTCATTTTCTGTACCCTGGGTGGGACCCCTGACCGTGTTCATGTATACAACCACTGATTGTACAGCTGAAGACAGGTTGGCCAGAATTGACTGACAGTAAATCCCTGACCTAAGGCCCAGCCGGGAGATAATCCCCGGGCTTTCCACCCCCTATGGGCATGTATGCTTACAAGCTATTTTTTCATAACCTTCACAATAAAGTAGAAAACGCTGAATTGAGGAAAACAATCGCTTTAAATGAAACATTCTAACCCTGACTGTCCTTGGACCGAATGGGAGCTAATAGCTTCATATCGATAGCTGGACATCCCGGAAATTTGATTAATTTTTTTTCGTGCAAAACAATTGTTTCGAGAGCTGCTTCAACTCGTCGAAATGTCACAAGGGCGTGTTTTCTGCTAAAGCGGTCAGTTATTATTTTTATTGAATGTTCGTTCAAGTCTTTACCGTAGCCATTGCCTAAAACTTTACAATTATAAGGACGAATTCATTCAATTAAGATGAAGACCGTCAATTTTGATAAATAAAATCTTATATGTTTCGAGTCAATTTTTCTCACACAACAATTATCGGGGAATCAACTAGAAAAACTATTAGAGGTATCGGGGACCAGACTCGAAATGAGAACCGAAATTACCCGACCACTTTGTTGGACCCAGACGCGGGCATTCTTAAAATTTTGGACCCTCACCCGGACCCGATGTTTTAAAAATTTTGAACCCGATTACATAATTAAATTTTATTATATGAAAATATACACAAAAGTAAAAGTATGTCACACATATTAGCGTTTTGAAAAATATAATAGACTCGGACCTGAAAAGAGACCCGAAACTACCCGACTATTTTGTTGGACCCGGACCTGAAATGAGACCGGAAACTACCCGACTATTTTGTTGGACTCGGACCCAAAATTCTTAAAATTTTGGACTCGGACCCGATATTGTTAAAATTTCGGAGCCGATACATCTCTAAAAACTATAGTACAAAAGTGCAACTTACTATGGAGAACTTTAAATATTTGGGAAGATGTTATTTCGGGCGGCAAGTTGAACAAACGGACGGTAGAACTGCGATCAATCTCAAAACCGAACTCTGACTCCAAGGTGCTCTCGTCAAACATGACGTTCTACTTCTAAATTAGAAATGAGCAAAAAAATTCAAAATTTTGAGCACATGTACTGAAATACTGAGAAATCAAGGTTCCCCGTCTTCTGAAGCATCATAGGGGCCTTTCTTACTACACAGGTCTATGGCCGAACCATACGGCAGACAGTGCCCATTTTTTGTAACCAACTAGTTATTTTAGAGCAGGCTTTTTTTTAGTCATTTTAGGGGCCTGGGCCCCTAAAAATTTGGAAACGGCTCCTAAAATTTTAGGTCTAGGAGCCATTTGGGCTCCTAAAATTTTGACTTTATTTATATCTTGGCGAATTAAGACCCTGTCATACTTCACCGTGGGGTACCGCCCGGCGCCGCGCGACGCCGCTTTTCCTATTCATACTAACAGGCGACACCGCGCGGTGCTTTGTCATACTTCGCCGCGCGGTAGAGTGCGGCGCCACTTTTTACTTTCGAATTTTACTCTCTAAATAAAAAGATTCTCGAAAAAATTGCAAGCATTTTTTATATCGTTTTTGGAGCTGCTAATTGCACTTGGCTTATTGCTAACACAACATCAGGCCGTGGAAATGTCTTTACACCTAATTTGCATATTAACAATTTTCCACATTCACATCTCCATTGTAAATTATGTAATCACAACACAAGCTATAGTCTCTTTTTCTGATAATGCTTGTGGATAGAAAAGTGGAAAGAAAGTATGATTTTACATTTCTATAATTTCGAGAGTCTGCTCAACTAATCCTCACGAATTTTTCACCCCAACGGTTTGTGTAAACGACTTTAAGGCGGTCCATTTTTTGTCCATTTTTCAATCTACAAACATTTCATATGTATATTTCAAATCTATGCATATTTCAAATCCTCTTGAAAATCTATTTCTGAAAAAGTCATCATAGGTGGCGCGATAGCATCAACCTAAAATCTGACTTACCCCGCTAGAGCAAAAACGGTTATAGATATAGAGACATGTGGTTTTTTTATAGTATCCGCCATATGGGCTGGGTTGGCATGACCTTGCTTTTTTCCAAAATCACGACGAGCCTGTTTTTGCTTAGATAGACACTTATTGGTGTCTATCTATAAGCCACTAAAACAATGAATTACTTGAATTGATTGACACAAAGTAGAAAAATCGTCTTTTTATAGTACGTAGACAAAAGATAAAGAAAGCAATGAATAATCTATTCATCTTTCCAGCAAGTTACATAGTACATGAGTTGAATTTCTTGTAATTTTGAAGCTCTTCCAAATGAAGTTGTTAGCTAAAATAGTATCAAGGGTCTTAAAGGAATATAGTGTTTATTCTTACTGGTGAAATTGTGCAGTGGTAAACGCATTAAGTCCATAGACTGGTGGACTAGGTTCGATTCTTGAAGTAGGTAGGATTTTTCTGTAGTGACAAGGACTATGTGAGATGTGTGCAGATTTTATGCAAATGAGTTCCTGAATGCCATGAGCGCCTGCATTTTCGAACTTATCCGAATAGCTGACATCTTGAGGATTATTTTTTAGATAATATTTTGAGGATTATTAATTTAAAATTATTTTTATTATTTTAAACTTTTATACTTATACTAAAAAGTGAAAAGATTCATTTCCCAGTGTTTCAGAATATCCAAATCCAACAAGTTAATTCATATCAAACTTTTTTCATTTTCTCTCCAAAATTCAGAAAATTGGGTTTTGAAATTTTAGAACCGACGCGCAATTTTTTTCCTCAATCGACCATTTTTGAGGAATTTTTTTGGAATTGAGGAAAATTTTTTTGTACTTAAGCACCAATTTGAGGAAAATTTCTTTGATGGTTTCCTGTTCGGAGGTGCATTTTACGCGTTATAAAATTGGAAAGTGTTGAAATTTCCCGGCGCTTTGCGCCGGATTTTAATTATTTAATAACTTTTCTGTATGATTCCAGTGCGCGGTTAGAAAATGTCATTCTAGCTAATGCTTGTAGCTTTTATTTATCAAGATATTTTGGATAAATATTTGATCCTGTGTCGCTTTTCTGAGAATTTGACGAAAAGCAAGATTTTTCTCAGTTATTTTCCCAAAGTCTTTTTTGGAGTCTGTAAAAAGATTTTGACATTTGTGTGATCAGGGTTTTCTTTTTCCGCACCGGTCGTTCTGCACCTTGCAGAAATCGGCCAGAAAAATTTCCGCACCGCCATTAAAAACCGCTAAAAACAATAAAAAGTTTCTGTTCCGTGCTTAAAACTACAAAAATTTTCCGCACGATCCCAAAAAAATCCGCACAGTGCGGAAAAAAATCCCTGTGTGTGATTAAAACATTTTGAGTCCAAGTAGGAATTCTTGCTGGTTGAAGAATCAAAATTGATGATGATGATTTTGTTACATTTTGAGAAGTAGACAAGGTGTTTTTTAACTTGACTTTTGGTTGTCTATTATGAAGAAAATCGGTAATCCATGACAATAATTTTCCCTTGAGACCATATTTTTCCACATTTGCAATGAGCTTCGAATGTGGTACTGTGTCAAAGGCTTTAGAAAAATCCAAATATATTACATCAACTGCCCTTTTTTCGTCAATGTTATCAATTAAGTATTTAGAGAACAGTAAGAGCTAGGTTTCGCAGGATCTTTTCTTCACAAAACCAAACTGACGATCAGAAATACAATTATTTACAGTAAGAAAGTTGGTCACTTGAGCTTTTATGATTTTTTCAAGAATCCTACAACAAACGCAAGTTAAAGATACAGGCCGATAGTTGGAACTTTCCCTCGTGACACAAAATTCGTAATTTCTTTCCTAGTTTTTGAATTGTAGTCCACCCAACTGAAAATTCATTGAATTCACTGAAAGATTAAACCTTTAGTCGAGGACATACATGGCCACGGTCAAAATTTTAGGGTAGGGAAAAATCCTAAAATTGACATATAGCAAATCATTTTTGTGACAATGATAAAAGTCAATTTTAGATGTGTTTGCTTTGCTTTTCGTATTTTTTGGATTATGTTGGTGATAAGAACTGGAAGCATTGTTTTTCTGAAATAAATAAATGAGCATGTTGATTGATGATAAAACCAAACTCAAACTCAGTAAATGCCAGGTTAGTTTTTCTGACATGTTTATTAGCAGTAAACATGCTGAGTAAGTTTTTCTGACATGTTTTACTGGAAACCAATCAGCCAGTAAACTGAATTATTCATTTCATCATTATTACGTTTTTGGTCCGATGTATGTTTATTGGCAGTAAACATGCTGGGTAAGTTTTTCTGACATGTTTATTAGAAACCAATCAGTCATTAAACTGAATTATTTATTTCTATCCTTATTATATTTTTGGTCCAATGTATGTTTATTGGCAATAAACAAACTGGGTTAGTTTTTCTGACAAGTTTATTGGAAGCCAGTTAGTCAATAAACTGAATTACCTATTTCTATCATTACAATGTTTTTGGTCCAATGTATAAAGGCAGCTGTTTTTACTTTGTGATATTATTTTGGCTCAGTTTCTTTTGCTCCAGTTTGTTATTTATTTAAAAGATTGTTAATATTAAATTGTGTTCAGCATTGAAAATATTCTAATGATTTTTTAAAACAGTTCTGATTGACAGTTTACAATATGATGATTTTGATAGCTTATGCACTTTTGACAATTATTTGTACTCACTTCTCAAATGCTGGAGTTGTGATTAATGAAATCAATTCAGATGACCCTGCTAAACCAGAGAAAAATGAATTTGTTGAACTTATTGCTTATGGAAAAAAGCGACCCCATGATCAAGATACAGTACAACTAGAGGATCTTAGCTTACGTGGGCACAAAATAATTGTTATTTCAGCATTTCAAAGAGGTGCCAAGGGACCTACAATCGAACTTATTGCAAATTTGTGGAATTCACGAATTAAAAATTCATACTTTGTGTTTGGTGGACTTGGCATTGCCAATGCAGACCTAAAGGTTGACAATCTGTTAGTTACATACCGACAGAAATTTACACACTCAACCCCAACATTATTTGGTTTTTTTGCAAACGCCAACGTTTATCCACATGCTGTTGCTCTTGTTTATCAAGCTGATGGATTACCGTCAATCAAGCTATCACAGGAAACGCCTTACCTGAAGTTGACACCTGAACTGAAACAGCTAATTAAAGATTCACTAATAGACATTGTCATTTATGGGCGAAGGGCGTCATCTGAACAATGTGATATCTTTGAAGAATTAGTTCCAGATTTCACAGGTACAGGATTCATTATTTATCATTCTTTCTTTTTTTGATTTATTATTCTTTTTTATTTACTTTTATAAGAACTTATTTGGTATAATTTATTTACAGGCAAACAATACCTACTAAGAGAATTTGATGTACCAAAGGACGCCAAATCAGACTATTCATTGAATCGGTGCACTGCTGAAACAGGTCCAATGTTGCCAGCAAAATTTAAGCTTGGTCAACCATCACCTGGAGCTCAGAATGATTGCAGTGGAAAAAGATTCATCATTGAAATTAACATTGTGAAACTTACAAACCAGTTAACGCATCGCTATCGTACTCTAGAAGAAGAGCCAATGGAAGAAGCACAGTGCAGCAGCAGATTGCCACCTGATGAGTATTGGAGCATTCAAAGTGGCCTTGTGCATCAATCAATTCAAACTGAAATCAACATGGCAAAAATGAACGTCTTGTGCCAAACAGCAGACATGGGCGGTGATGACTTGACCTCAACTGGAAACAATGCAGTCAGAGAGAGCTGATGCAGCTATCAGTTCAATGAAAAAGGAAAAAGTTGAGCGAGAGTGGGAAACAAAATCATTCTTTCAAAACAATTGGATCAAGCTCATGGAAACGCACCAAAAGTCTCTTTTGCCAATCAAAACCATTACTGATAATAAAGTTTGGTTTGAATACTTGCCCAACACTGAAAATCCCACAACCTCAACATACAGATGCCGACTTTGCAGTAAATATTTCAACAAACTTGGGATGGATGCTCGTTACAAGCCTCTACTGGCCAATCCTGATGGGGTCCTTCGTGCAGATTATCACTGGAATTGGCAAATAATCAAAGATCATGCCCAGTCTAAACCCCACCAGAATATTATTGCTAAATTAGAACAAGCAGCAGTTGAAGTGCTACCCGAGTCATTCAAGGAAATTCAAGTTCAAAATGAGCAAGAAGACAACAAGTATTATGCTGTGACAATGCGCATGATAAGGACAGTGTATGCTGAAATGAAGGTGAATTTACCATTTTTATCTCATTCAAAAATTGTCACTCTTCAGGAACAAAATGGCATCTACTTGGGCTACCATCATTATGATCGAAAATCAGCTGAACGAATGACACTTTTAGTTAGCTCAGAGATGCATAAAACGCTTATCCAGCACCTTGTTGGAAAAAATGAACCATTGTCAATTATCCTTGATAGCTCCACTGATAGTGGGCAAAATCACTATCTAATTGTATATTTTCAGGCATTGGAACATGATGCACCAGTAGTTTACTTTTACAAATTGATCAAACTTGGTGCAGATGAAACAGCTTCAGGACTGTTTCAAAAACTGATGGAAGCCTGGGATGCAGAACCCGGTGCATTTATTCAACACATCAGAAAGAACCTGCGTGGATATGCCTCTGATGGTGCTGCTGTCATGGTTGGAAGAAAAGGTGGCCTCTCAAAGCTTTTGAATGACTGGACAACAACCAATTTGTTCACCATCCACTGCATGGCTCATCGCTTACACTTGGCAATTAGAAGTGCATTGGATGTGGTTGGGTATTACAAGGAATTTGAGGACAATATTAATAGTGTTCACAATTTTTACAACCGACATGGCCATAAGCGCAAGGCACATCTCAGAGCACTTGCTGAAGCAATGGACATGAATATGCACGAAGTCACCTACGTATTTGAAGCACGATGGATTGCATCAGAGTTTCATGCATTGAAAGCAATCAATGACACTTGGTATTTGCTTGTAACTGACTTTGATGCTATTTCCATTGATCCATCATTTTCTGACATTACACGTGCACAAGCAAAAGGACTATCACAGAAGATGAAAAACAAGAATTTCTTGCTGGCACTGCAGTTTACCTGTGACACATTACAAATGTTATCACACTGGTCCAAGCGCTTGCAACAAAGAGCTGGCCTCCTCATTGGGCTTGAAAATTACAAAGACCAAATGCTGAGCACCATTGAACAACTCAAGTCTAATCCTGGAAGCTTCATCAGCTATTATTTAAACACTGTAACATGCTCTGATTCAACAACTTGAAAATGCAGTCTTGCCAATTACCACTCATCAATCTCTGTGAAATGGCAAACAGTGGAGCTTGAACCTGAGGGCCGAGTTCCTAGACTGGACACTTTTCGTGAAACGTTTCTAAGCAGCATCAAAAATGAAATTGATTCTTATTTTCCATCAGGAAGCTTTGAAAGTTTTGATGTATTGGCTCCTGAAAAGCTCCCTCAGAAAGAATCAGAAATCCTTTTATATGGCACTGATGCAATCAATGACTTGGCATTGAAATTTCAGCTTGATGCAGCTGCAACAGCAAGTGAGTGGACCCAGGCACTTCTTCAAATCATCAAACAGAGTGACTATTGCCGCTTTCAGAAGACTACAGCTGTTACTTTCTGGCAGCATTTTCTAAAAAAAGACAGTGGCATTATCTGGGGAGAAAATATCAAGAAGCTGATCCATATTGTCCTGATTTTGCCTATTGGCAGTACTGATGCCGAACGAGGCTTTTCAATAATGAACCATATACGCACATCAAGGCGATCAAGACTCAAAGGAATAAGCCTGGATGCTTTGATGCGCTTAAGAATAAATGGCCCAAATGATTTGGAACAGTTCAAAGCATCAAAATATGCAAAGGCATGGGTTGCAGAAAACCACATGCGCACTGATGACCCTCATAATCGAAAAAAGAAAACAAGAAAGGAAATGAAATTGGATGATACTGAAATGGAAGATGATGTGTATTTGCCAACCAGTAACTTATTTTGATGTTCTCATACTTATTGTCAACCATATACTGTGCATTGCTTGCATCAGTTATTTTTTGTCAATGTATTTTTCTTTGTAATTTTTGTAATTTTGTCCAAAAATCGCCAGATAGCAAATGGTTACTCTAAAGTTTAGGGTAGGGATAATGTATACCCTATGTATACCCTGTGGCCATGTATGGTCGAGGAAATAAAAATTGAGAAGGTTCATTTTCCAGCGTATCCCAGAAAAAATTTTGGCGCCTTACTAATATTTTCATTTTCTATTCAAAACTCAGAAAATTTGATTTTGAAAGTCTAAAACCGATGCGAATCGAATGAAATAGAAGAAAACTATCTTTTGGTGGTTTTTTCGATAAAATTAAGGTAATTTTTAGATTTTTGAGTGTACAACCAAAAATTTATCTGTACAGCCAAAATTTTATCCAAGTTGCACATTGGAACCTAGCCTTTGTGCCGAAAAAAAGCCCTGTGGTCAAAACATACATGTAATTGGGGAGACAAGTGCTATGGGAACCCCCCCCCCCCCTCCCAGAAATCGTCGACCATATGGCTAGCCATTGGGCGACCGCCCCCCAGGATTTTCCAATCCTATGGCTAGCCATATGGTAGCCCTAGAGACCCCCATACTTTTGGTCGGAAAAATACTGGAAAATCAACTTTTCGATGAAAAATGTCCATTTTTGAACAAAAAGTGGTCAAAAACGTCAAGGTTCTCGGCGCTTCGTGCCATTGATAGATTTTTTCGGTCTTTTTAGGGAAAAGTTACTATTTTTTGAACAATTTTTCGAGCTTTTTTCGTGAAAAAATCGAATTTTTTTTCTTGAAAGACCCCCTCCCCCCAAAATTTTGGAAATTACTGACCCCCGGCCCCAAAAAAGTCGCCCAACCCCCCAGACCTCGGGGCTCCGTTACATGTATGGTGTGGGTGCCCCACCAGCCCCCCATTATACAGGTATGCCAGTGACTCCTGAACTATTCCAGGAGTTGCCTATGAATTTCCATATTCATGAAACTTTGACTTGAGTGATTATAAGACTAACAAGCAACATATTTCTCAAGTCTGACGTTCAAGGAAGAGGCTTAATTTGATAATTTAATTTATGGATTTTCATGCGTGAACTTTGAATTGTGTATTTTAAAATGAGCTGAGATGATCATGTAGCAAATGACTACATATGTAGGCATGGGCAATGTACCGATCTTTTCAATCAGCCGACACTGCTGTCATCCACCTGAATAACAAAAAAAAAATCAGCTAGGAATGGGCTACACGGTATAAATCACATCAATTTTGGACTGATGATAGACAACCGAAGTTGGCCACCAATCAAAAATCTGGATTCTTCAAGCATGACTCTAACATGGAAAAGCATACTACCATAACAATCGCGTATACTTCCAAAATTGATATGGGTTCATCTGTAGTCAGTCCATACAGAAATTCGGTTAGTTCTCAAATTTTTTACGTGTTTGCCAACCCGAATCAGGCATACCTGTAAGACCTCCGACCATTTGGGGGGGGGGGGTAAATCCGAAATTTTGGGGGGGGGGGGGTAGGGTAGAAAAAAGTCGAAATTTTTCCCAAAAAAGGCCAAAAAATACACTTTTTTGAAAATTTTTTTAATTTTTTCCAAACTGGGGGGGGGGGGTTGGGGGGGAAATGATTTTGGGTACAGGGTTGGCCAAGTTGGGGGGGAGTCCCCCCCCCAACTCCCGTCCCAAGTACAGGTATGGAATCAGGTTAGAAAACCGGTTGTAGTACATTTATTTCGAAGAAAATGGACAAAATACAATCAAAGTTGATTGTCGAGCTTATTTCAGCCTATCAAGGGCTCCCAAGGCAGACATGCACGGCAAGAATTTTCCAGGGGTGAGGGTCCATGGACTTTTTATCCAATGGGGGTAGGGGGCTGGGTGAGCAAAAAACAAAAGAAAGTTCTGAAAGCTCGTTTTTCATACAAAATATGCACAAAAATCATCAAAAAAGCTGTCTTCAAAGAAGTTCAGGGGGGGGTGTTTGACGATTTTTTTTGGCCAGGGTTTAAGGTATGGGGGTTCACCTCCTATGTGCATGTATGTCCCAAGGTCAGATTTTCAGATAGGGGTAAATTTAAAACTTGCGGCAGTAATATATAGCTAAATGTCCATACATACACAGAGGGGGGTAGGAGGGTAAACCCTCATACCTGAGACCCTGGCCACCCCCCCCATGGCCAAAAAAATCGTTAGAACTTTTTTTGTTTTTTTTTGCTCAGCCACCCCCTACCCCCATGGGAAAACTTGCCGTGCATGTCTGTAAATGTCCACCATAAATGCAGCAGTTTTGACAAAACCGAGCCACCCAGTGATCAATTTTTATGACTTAGGGCAGGAGTTATACCCTCCCTACGGGAAAATTCTGGACACTTTCGAACGAAATAAAAATGAAATTATCATCATGTTCAACATAAATTTTTTTCTTTCCTGTTGACCAGTTTTCTAATCAGACTGGCCCTGACTCAATTTTTGATCTGGGCCGCTTGCACCAATTTACAAGTATGGTGGTTGAGTCGTACCTCTCATATGTTCAGTGGTGTCTTGCACCGACGACTTTTAGGTAGAGTTTCTAGTGGTTCAGCGTTGTTGACATTGTTGTTTATAACATGTAAAAAGTATGTAATAATGTATTTCTTATCACGTGAGGAATGTTGAAGTACGTTTTAATCTCAGGGATGGAAAAATAACAAATTTAGCATAATATGACTTTCCTCACATTATACAAGTGAAATATACCTACTGTAAGACTGTAAGCAGGGCATCCCATAGGGTGAAAGGAGATATTGCCGCAGTTTCATGCTTGGAAATTCATTTAACACCCAAGTAAGAATGAATTACTGGTGAAATGAGACAAATATGACCCCAGGTACACAAAATTTTGGAAGTGTCATAATGAATTTGCAGGAAATGAGTAAGTGGGCGCTTTCAGAAGAACTGCTATTGGATACTTTTTAAAGTTCGTGGTCATTATGAGGAAAGTATGTTTATCGTGTCCACAGGTTTGGAAATGTATCTATTGCATAAATTATGTTGATAGATGAAAGTTGAAAATTTGACAGTTGTACAGAACTGTTGGTTTTTGTTGGAGAATGGAGAAAAACATTTTTTGCTCCGTATGAAAATTTTTGTGGCATGTTTGTAGAAAGTACAAATACAATTAGTTGAAATTACAGTTTTCAGACGCCTAGTGCAGGAATCTATGTTGTAATTCTTAGGATTCGAAAATCCACTGTTTTCTTCTAAATTGTGCTTGTCTGGGAAAAATGTTTGGAGAAGGGGAAATGTTAATTATTCGACGCGCAAAAAACAATATTGGTGCGTGTTCTAAGGTGAGCATCTGATATTGGCCAACGTAGTGGGTGATAAGCGATTTGTACTTTGAACATTGGTGTCACCTAGTCTGGTTGTTAGTGCTCGAATTTTGAAATTTCTATGGCTCATTGGGTTGGGTACATGAAAACAATTATCAAGGTGACAACAGGAAATCTGCACAATAAATACCATTGAACCGCTAGATTTTAGTGCAAGCGAAAAATTCCCAGAGGTGCCAACGACTGTTTTTTTAGCACGGCGCTAATAAAACGTGGGCCGTGCTAATGAAAAATTTTGGTCATTAGCGCGGAGCGCTAATTACCGAATTTTTATTTAAGAACTTACAATGATGAATATACAAGGCCGTTGAGACTTTGTTATATGTCGATTTCGTGTCTGTCAGGAAAAAATTTCAAAGTTTTCCGACGCTTCGCGCCGGTCAATGAGTATAACAGTCATTGTTTTCTATCCGACATGACCATTAGCATATCTACTTCCACTTACTACTTAACATTCAGCAGTTTCAATCAACTTATCTCCTTTTCATCAGTTACAAGAAAACATTTTGCTGATAAATGAGATTTTCATCAATCTTTACAATTTTTTCTCTCGTCTCGTTTGGAGCACCGTTTTTCTCCTCAATGGGATCTTTTAGGGAGCAAAATTTCGAACCGAGTAAAAAATTTTGGGCATTTTTCCATAAGAAATTTTTTTTCACTTCAAAACCGAAAAGATTCCTTTTGGTGAATTTCAGAAGGTAACCTCAAAATCTTCCGCCGGTCATGAGTATAACAGTCATTGCTTTCTATAAGGCGCGACCGTTAGAATATCTACTCCCACTTACTAATTAACCTTCATCAGTTTCTATCAATTGAATGACTTCAACTCTTTTTCACTGATTTGGCCAAGAGTCAATAATTTGCTGATAATTGAGATTTTTCATCACTTCTCAGAATTTTATTCTCTCGCTTCGTTTGGAGTTTTCCAACGTTTTGAAACGTGAACCTTCCCAATCTGCGATTGAAAGACGATAAATACCTCATTACAATACTGTAATATTAGAGCTTCTTTCCAGGAATAATTGTTGGGATTGGGAACATACATTATCCAGCATTTGGGAACATGAAAATCCGAAAATGTATTACGGTATTACGATGCATTAGAAAGGTATTACGATGCATTAGTTTCATTCCGATTTATTTTCATTGTTATGAAGATTCATTTTCCAGCCTTTTAGAATGTAAAAATCTGAAAATTTTTCCGGCGCCCAGCGCCGGAAAATTTTTTTTCTTGGTTACTTACGACCGTGTAAATACGGGTAGGTACGTTTTAAAAAACACTGTCTAAAAATAAGTTTACAATAACCCATTTGTCAATAAGGCTTAATACAATCACTAATAACTTGATCACTATTGTAAAAAGAAATAATCTACTGTGCGTTAATGAAATTTTTTACGCTAATGGAGTCTGCCATTAGCGGCACTGCTAATGGGTGTGCCGCCAAAAAACACTGCGGTGAACACTTCTAAAGGTTCAGTGGTATAAATATATGTAGCCACTCTATTAGTTCAGTTCATTATTATTCACTATCAGTTCTGTGGTGCAGAGTTTAGTACAGGTCAATTTTTGCTCCACTGAATCAATAGAAAGGCTCAGATGCGTTTGGTACAACTGGCCCCTTGTCTGGTGCCGAGAACTAGCCCATCTGGTACCGAGCTGCATGCAGTTGCCAGTTGAACCTATTTTCTATGTATATGATAAATTCTTGTAATGGATTGCTTTATTGACCTTAGATTGTCAAGAATCTAATGTTAATCTAACACAAAAAAGGAAAACTCTATAAGTAATCTGCTTAATTGGCAATATATATATGGAATAACATGTTTTATCCTTAACCCGTTGAAAAAAAACTACAGTAGGTGTGTTTCAAGCATTTCCTGGACTCCTGACCTCCTAACACAGGGCAAAATAACACCATTGAACTTATAGGTTGCTGCAAGCAGAACTTAATGAATAGAGAAGTCGCCACATGAAATGTGTGCTCTGTAAAATTTTTCCATGACTTGTTTCACGGTTTTCCAGCTTCGTTGTACACCGAATGACAAAAATCGTATGCTTGATGAGGAACTGTTTTTGACTAGCCAGTTATTCTTTATTTCTAAGCAGGTTGCAGTTCATGTTCAATCATTTTCGAGACTTCAGCAAAACCCCAAAGACCTAATAGAAGTGAAGACAGTTTGCGAGTTACGGTCACAGTGGTTCTGGCTCTTAGAAATAGCCTGGCGTTGTATAGATATGGCAATGAAACTATTGAGGATTAGACTAAAATTATATTCCTGAACCACAAATCACTTGAAAAAATCCAATTCTAGTGTTAAACACTTGTAAGTTGTCAATATTCATCTTTAAGCCTGGCCTACTGCAACTGACCAGTCGTAGTTTGATCGCAGTTCAGAGGGTACATCCGAATCTGATGTGTACATGCTTCCAAACTTATCATGGATGATAGAACTATTATTTTGATGAAACATAAACTCTACGGGTGCTATACAATAAGTATATTGTAGCATAATAGAACCGGGCGCTGAATAACCAACGTAATGATGAAATGTTATTCAGCGCCCGGCGCTGCATAAAAAAATTAACATGCTTGGTTATTCAGCGCCGGGCGCTGAATGACCACTGCCGTATAGCGAACTTGGCTAAATAGCCGCGCGGCTGTTTAGCCACTGCCACATTTTTTCCGACCAATCAAATTAAGGCATAACCTGTAATTGAGGGTAAATGAGGGCATACATGTAATTGGGGGGGAAGTGCTATGGGTACCCCCCCTCCCCCAGAAATCTTCAACCATATGGCTAGCCATTGGGCGACCCCCCCCAGGATTTTCCAATCCTATGGCTAGCCATATGGTAGCCCTAGGGACCCCCATAGTTTTAGTCGGAAAAATACTGGAAAATGTCATTTTTTCATGAAAAATGTCAAATTTTGAACAAAAAATGGTCAAAAACGTCAATTTTCTTGGCGCTTGGCGCCACAAGTACATATTTTATCATTTTTCAGACAAAAATTACTACTTTTAATCATACCTGTAAAACCTCCGACCAGTTGGGGGGGGGGAGGGTAAATCCGAAATTTTGGGGGGGGGGGGGGGGGTAGGAAAAAGTCGAAATTTTTCCCAAAAAACATACACTTTTTGGCAAATTTTTTCAATTTTTTCCCAACTGGGGGGGTTAGGGGGGGTAAATGATTTTGGGTACTGGGTTGGCCAAGTTGAGGGCGGGTCCCCCCCCAAGTACAGGTATGTTTTTAATCCGTTTTTTCGGAGATTTTTCATGAAAAAAATCGAATTTTTTTTCCTTGAGGGACCCCTCTCCCCGAAATTTTGGGAATTACTGACCCCCGGCCTAAAAAAGTGCTCCAACCCCCCCCCCCCCCCAGACCTCGAAGCATACCTGTACTTGGGGGCGGGGGGTTGGGCCCCCCCAACTCGGCCAACCCTATACCCAAAATCATTTCCCCCCAACCCCCCCCCTCAGTGTGGAAAAAATTAAAAAAATTTTCAAAAAAGTGTATGTTTTTTGGCCTTTTTTGGGAAAAATTTCGACTTTTTCCTACCCCCCCCCCCAACTGGTCGGAGGTCTTACAGGTATGCCTCGAAGCTCCGTAACATGTATGATTGAGGGGACCCCCCAACTTGGCCAACCATATACCCCACCGTTTTTTTTCCTCGAAGATTTTTTCCACATGAAAACCGGACCCAAAATTTTTTTCCTCATTTTCCAAAAATTTTCCTCATTTTTAAAAACGTTTATAATGTGGCTACGGATGCTTTTTATTGCATTTTAGGAGCATACCCGAGCTTTTTGTTGTATTTGGAGTCAGAAACCTGCAAAAATGAGGAAAAAAATTGAGAAAATTCTAGTTATATTAGCCAAAATGAGCTCAAGACGAATATATTGGTGTTTACAGGAGCGGGTGAAGCGTGTTAACGATAGAGTTCTCAGGAATTTAACCGTTATTAACATTTCTATGGCTCTGATTAGAATCATCTAATTTTATTTAATTCTTGGTCCGGCGCGTAGCGCCGGAAAATTTTTCGGATTTTCACTTCCTAAAACGCTGGAAATTGAACCTTCACAACGTTGGGAAATAAATTAAAATCCGACTGATGAAGTATAATTTGTTCTCCCATTCCGGCGCGTAGCGCCGGAAAAATTTTTCAGTTTTTATATTCTAAAACGCTGGAAAATAAATCTCTATAAGAGATATTCATAAACAGAAGTTCTAGAATCGCAGTCTAGAATGATGTCTTCAATTTCCATCTTCAATAAACGCAAAAGTTCAGGTAGTAGCAGGGTTGGCAAAAACCCAGTTTTTGAAATCTTCATTTTTGGGTTTTTGGGTGGGTTTTTCAGGGTTTTTCTGGGTTTTTGATGGGTTTTTCTGGGTTTTTCTAGGGTTTTTGTTCCAGTTTTGTACTAATGAATGATCATTTTACTTAAAATATATATGAGAATGTTATTTTTAACGTATAAAGTGTATTAAATTGCTGAACAGTGTTCAAGACTGACTATACATTTGGTTGTAACATATTTACACGAGTCACGCGACTGCACATTGCACAACGATTTTATCGATTTGGCTCATTAAAACGATTGGCTGTTTATTGAATTTTTTATTGCATGATCTAAACACTAAAAATTGAAATGTCACTTTAAAAAATTGAAAATTACGGAAATCAAATTTCACGCTTCGGCTTCGCTCACTTCATCAGATTCACAGTCACGGGAACTTTCTAGCAGCCCAAAGTTTGTCTTAACGAATACCAGTTTGCGCACTGTTTCCGTCGACAATTGATTTCGCAGCTTGGAATGTATGAAGCCAAAGGTAGAGAAGTTTCTTTCCGTATCTGAAAATTTTCAGAAAAAAATTGAAAAAAAAACAAAAAACAGCGAACCAGAAACAAAAAAAGAAAGAAAAAAATGAAAACATAAAAAAATACAATACAGAAAACAACAAAAAACAAAAAAAGAAAAAAAAAACAAAAAACTAACAGAAAAAAAATAAAAAAAAAGAAAAAACAACGAATCAGAAACAAAAAAAGAAAGAAAAACAAAAACCTTAAAAAACAATAAAAAAAATTTAAAAAAACAAAAAACAACGAACCAGAAACAAAAAAAGAAAGAAAAAAATGAAAACATAAAAAAATTCAATACAGAAAACAACAAAAAACAAAAAAAAGAAAAGAAAAACAAAAAACAAACAGAAAAAAATCAAAAAAAAAAGAAAAAACAACGAACCAGAAACAAAAAAAGAAAGAAAAACAAAAACCTTAAAAAACAATACAATACAGAAAACAACAAAAAACAAAAAAAGATAAACAAAAAACAAACAGAAAAAAATTTTTTAATGAAAAAAATAAAACGAAAACAAAAAATTTTAGGAAACATAAAAAAAATTTAAAATATAAAAAAAGTTTAAAATTTAAAAAAAACTAAAAACTAAATTCTTTTTCTGAAAACAATACTATCTGAAAATTTAAAAGAATTGAGAAAAACCCAAAAACTCAAAAACCCAAATTTTGTCAAGAAAATGCACCCAGAAAAACCCAAAAACTCAGGTCTTGCCAACCCTGGGTAGTAGACGCTTACAAAATTCCCAACATCGAGAGAAAAAATTGAGGGAATTGATGAAAAATCTCAATTTTGGGCGACATAATTGACTGTTAACGATTAGAAAATGAAACGAGCTAACTTGATTGACAGAAACTGTTGAGCATTAATTAGTAAGTCGAAGTAGATATGCTAACGGCCGCGCCTGATAGACAATAGTCAAGGTTGTACCCGTGACCGGCGCGAAGCGCCGGAAAATTTTGAGATTCTGACCCTTTTAAGTCCACCAGAACGCATCTTTCCGGTTTTGAATTCCCCAAAATTTTTTCCACAATGAGAACCATACCCAAATTCTTTTTCCTCGTTTCGAAATTTTTTTCCTCAAAAGACCCCATTTGAGGAAAAAAAACGGTGCATATACCCAAACCCACCCTCCCCAGTTTGGAAAAAATTAAAAAATTAACAAAAAAGTGTATGTTTCTGGCCTTTTTTGGGAAAAATTCCGACTTTTTTCGACCCTCTCCCTCGAAATTTCGGATTTACCCCCCCCCTCCCCAACTGGTCGGAGAAGGATATAAATTTTTTCAACCAATGAAATTGAGGATGAAATTTTTTGACTAACCAAATCGATACTAGTTGTTTTCTCCGCAGTGCTCTGTGAAATTCAGTTGCTGTGTGCGCAAAAATAAAAACCCCGAATCAAATCAACGTGCTCACGAAAAGCTCCCTCGATTGCACTAACAGTAAACCGCATATCTCTGTACGCCAAGAATTGTACAGTAATTGCAGGATCGTACAAATTTGAAAGCGACAAACTCACTAAAGCTCTATTCAGGAGTGAAATTGCCAACTGTCGCCGATTTCCAGGATTTAATCGGCGATAGTCGGCGATTTTTAAGAGTTAAATTTAGAGAATAGACACAAAAATTCTACTAATCAAGCGGGGAACCTACTGTGAGAGCTCTATGCAAACGATTTCGATGGCAGCAGTTCTGATTTTTTGTCATTTTTCAGTTTGGAAGCATTTTATAAAAACCAAATTATAGTAAATCAATCGATCAGTAATGAAATTCTTAGAGACACACACATATGTACGGAAACGAAATTTTTTTCATGCTCTGAGGTTGACATTGTTATCTAAAGGCCGATGTATAGTAATCCGTAATCCTGATCTTTAATCCTGAGTTCGTGACTCGATAAGGATCAGGAAAGGATAGGACCAGGTAAAGTCGTCCTTAACGTCCCTAAATTTAAGGATCGGGACGACTACATGACAAATATTTTACAGTAAGATTAGATATTGAGATGCGTAAGTTGTATAAATAAAGACGACACCAGACAGTAGGTTTTACACATTTTATTGATCTTATACATTATTCTGATTATTTTTTTGTTTTTGTTCACGTTGCACATGTTTACATATATGCGTTTACATTATTTTGTTTCCATGTTTTTTGTTTATTGGTCATATTTTGATTCCCACTTAATTAATTTTTTTAATTTTAAATTTTAAAATTTTCCAATTTAAAATTTTAAAATTTTTAGTTTTTCATTTTATATTTTTTAAATTTGTCTATTTGACAGTTTAAAATTTTTAGTTTTGAATTTTATATTTTTTCAAAATTTCTTTATTTGAAATTTTAAAATTTCTTTATTTGAAATTTTAAAATTTCTTTCTTTGAAATTTTAAAATTTCTCTATTTGAAATTTTAAAATTTTTTTGTTTAAATTTTTTAATTTTAAATTTTTTAATTTTAAATTTTTTAATTTTAAATTTTTTAATTTTAAATTTGTAACATACCTGCTAAAGCAGTACTGTAAATATGTAGCATACTGTATGTAATAGACATTCATTAAATATTATTAATTTTCACATTTTATCGTCTCAAGGGTGTCTGGGATTCACACCCAAACATTCCTACAAAATTACGTGAAGTACTTTATTTTGATCCGTTCACACCCCGGTAGCCCAATTAAGATGCCCTAATTAATTTGCACAAATGGCAGCTGTTCCCCTAGAACCTACACTAAACTACACATTCCACAGCTACCGTAATCCCCCGTAAAAATCGTAAACAACACCTGCACACAGTAAAATACGTAGAAGCCCCGCCGTACAGTAGTCTCAAGTGTAACGGTAGCGGCGGCCCCACAAAACATGTGTATACAGAGAAACCGATACAGGAAGCATGCACAGAAGCACAAAGGTGTGGCCAAGCCCACCATAGAAAGCAAGCGAAGCACAGAAAGCATACAGTACCAGAAAAGCATTAGAGAGGCGTAATTAAGAAAGCATAAAAAGCGTAGCAGGAAACGACGATTGGCGGAAGAAGATGGACAGAAGCTCGACCTCCCGCGATGCCCAGGGAGTGGCCAAAATCGCCGTATAAAAGCAGAAGCAAAGCGTGATTTAGTCAGTTGTTAGATTATCGTAAATGTTTTATTCTTGATCCGCGGCCGTTCCCTGTTTGCAAGCAACCGTCTTCGAAAGCAATTAAACCGTGTCGTGTATTTTTATTTGCAAGCAACCGCGCCGCCCCCGTTTTGTATTCGACATTCAAGCGACCGTCGATTGTTCGTATATTATCGCCCCGTATTTGTAACCATACGCCAGCGCCCCCATCCCGTTATTTGTCCCCGCCGTATCGACCGATTGGTTAGAAGTAAAGTACCTCACACAAATCTGGTCGTTACATATTTTGGTGACCGTACCGTTACGTTAACCAGTGGAACTCCCTGCCCCCAATTAGGTGTACTCTTATCCGGGCATTTAGAAGCATTAGATAATACAGTAGTAATCATTTCTTACAGTAAGACAGTATTCGTAGAAAGCAAACTGGAAATCCCCTCCAACGAGACATTAAGCGATACATTTAAACGAATACAGCGTGAAGCAAAAATTGAAGCATTTAAGCAGAAATCCCATCGTAAACCAAGAATGAACCACCAAACGCAAGATCATTTAGAAGAAATCGTTAGAGAACAGATAAACGATTTATTTTCAGAACATTTTCGTACCCTACGCACACAATTGAATCAGAATACAGTAAACCC
This sequence comes from Romanomermis culicivorax, assembly GCA_963922205.1. Classification (NCBI taxonomy): domain Eukaryota; kingdom Metazoa; phylum Nematoda; class Enoplea; order Mermithida; family Mermithidae; genus Romanomermis; species Romanomermis culicivorax. Next base: position 443,491 of record CAWUHX010000211.1, on the reverse strand, counting down.
TACCCTAATAGACGATCTAAGAACAGCAAACATTCGTAATAACATGGCAAACAATTTCTACGCGAAACCTACAGTATTCACGGGCAGCGTGACCCAACATTTTGGTGAATGGAACAAAAGATTAGAACAATTCATGGCGCTCCAAGGCATGAAAGATACAGACATACAGTTAAAGTTGGCATGTTTAGAAATTCATTTAGGAGGAGCCGCGTTAGCAAAATTCAAAAGCTTAGCCAATTCCGAAAACCCTCCCATCACATACGAGCAGTATAAAGTCCCATTACAGGCATTTTTCCCAAACAATAGAGATAATGAGCTACATCAACAATTCTTACGCCAAAGAAAACAAAAGCGATCAGAAACAGTAACAGAATTCTTATTTGATCTAGAACATCTCGCAACCCTCGCCTACCCGAACTTTAACACAGACGCACGAGAAATGATCATAAAACCCCTCTTTGTAGAAGGCATGCAAAACGAAATCAGGAAGCAATTAAGTATAGAAGGTTCGCAACTTTAAAAGAAATGTCAGACGAAGCAGCTTACATTGAACAACAAATTCTTAGAAATGAGTTAAAGTCCAACGCCCTTCCCTTCATACCCCCAAAACCCGAACCTATCTTTTCCCTAACCAAAAATACAGACCAACAGGATCTTTTGCATCAGTTAGAACAACAAGTAAAAGATTTACAGTTGCAGATCAAACAAAAACCTCAACCCCCACAACAGAGTAGCTACAACAATTTCAGTAACAATACTTTCAGCAGGAATAATGCTTACAGGAACAACACCACCCCTAGGCAACCCACATGCTTCCAGTGTGGACAAACCGGACACGTAGCTCATAATTGTAAATCAGTAGGCACCCAAAAATCATGCGAAATCTGTTTCCGTAATAATCACAGTACGCGTGATTGTAAAAGCCAATGCATCCACTGCTCCCAAACAGGACATAGATCAGATAACTGCCTATCAAAACCCTACTCCAATTTTCAATGTTTCATATGCAAGCAGAGAGGTCATACAAGCAGGTATTGCCCAAATCAGCAGAGTCGTAATATTCAAAATTGCATTGAGTACAGGCAACCCCAACCCCTCATGGACATTGATGACCCCGCATTTTACTCAAAATTACCCGCCATAACTAACGGCCCTCAGACTACTTTAGGAACTATCATGCCCAACACCCACCGCCGCAGTGACGAATACATCCTCGACCTGGACGTACCCGATTGGTGCGCCATGTCACCACCCCCCACGCCTGAAGCCGAAAAAATCGAAAAATCGCCGCCCACCATCCCCGTAGACTACAAGATCCCCCGAAAGCAAGACACAACACCGCCCACCGCCCCCGAAACCCCGTCCAAAACAGGCCGCAACTTGTTATCCCTTCTCCATGGCCTGACCCCTGAACCCTACCAATTCCGCCCCCGCCAAACACTTCTACCGACCCCCATAAGTAAGCAAGTCCAAACCCCATCCCATAACTCAACTTCTACAGTTTTACAGAATGTTCAGATTTCAAACCGGCCACCCCCCCAGCGCAAAACCGCAAAACGACAACACCAAAAGCCCCAACACCAAACCGGCCACAACGAAAACATACAGTGCCCCGCCGCCTCCACTAAAACATTCTATTGGCCGGTGTTTTGTATTTTTCTTTGTATAATAATCCCCACATCTCGTAGTGCCCAATTTCAGATGTGTGGAACTTCATTGAGCGGTCACTCAGTCAGCATACTAAAACTTGTATCATGCATGCCCCCTTCCACAATAGACAAACCCGTACAGACATTCGGAAAAATCTATACCCCCTCCACTAAGCCCCACATTACAGACGCATACAAATGCAGTGTTCGCAAACGCAAAATTTGTACTAATACAGGATTTTTTGGATCAAAAGGTATTGTCTTCGACCAAACCGAAATGCAAAATCTAACCCCACATGTTTGTAAGGCAATCGTTATAGACAAAGAACACAACGGTCAAAAATTATACGAAACCCAACCAGGATTTTGGTCAACAAATAACTCCTTAAGCATAGAATACACATGGTGTTGTACAGACCATTATACCTCGGTCACTAACGTTATCATAGAAATAGGACAAATAGCATCTTGGAATGGAAAATCTATGACAGGTACATTAGGCGACCTGGGGTCATGCAAACCGACATCAGGTCATTGTGTCACAGCCGACGGATCCATTATCTGGAACGAAACAGCATTTGAAAACTTATGCCCCTTCGAATACAAAAATACACATCCCATAAAACTCACGCCAACCCACATGATAATAGAAGAGCTACAAGGTGCATTTTCGGTTAAAAACACACTCTTTTCAAACCCCAATTGCCCAGAAATCCAAAACAGCATTCTAACCGAACAAGGCATTATTGTACAATTAGACAAAAGCACACCACATCGTAACACATTTTTAACCCCAAAAACCAACGAAACTTGTTGAGGTGGGCTCAGGTGCACGTGTTCAGCTTCCGGCGTCGGTGCGCAGGCGGTTGGACGCGGCGAAAAGTGGCCGGAAAGAATGATATTTTTGCATAGATTTATGCTGCCACTGTTTCGCGGTTTTTGTGTCTTTTTATTATTGTTAAAAAGATTAGATTTTATGGAGCGTCGCCGTGGTCGTCTTATTTATAATATTTTTGTATATTATTTATTATTGGCGTCGCCCTTCGTCACCCAATACAACTTGGACCTGTAAGTTGTTTTGTTTTGTGAGCGTAGTGGAGGGAGTTCATAAGTATAGGAGTGGAGACTTGGGTAGGAGCTCCTGAGGTACGTGTCAAGGTGTCCTGCCTGAGGTTTAGTGAGAGTTCTGGTGTATATCTGGTGAAACGTCTGGGAGAGTTTTGTGTTTGTTGCTGTTGTTAGCCTGTGGTTAGAACTGTTGCTTAATTGTGACCCCACAGCAGTCTAACAAGTGGTGGACTCTTAACGCCTCTCACGACGGATAACCGGAGAACCACCAGAAAAGTAACTAAACCTCCTGGGTTTTATTTGCAGTCGCATACCGGAAAAGTAAAGAAGATGAGTATTCCGGTAGGAAAAATGTTGAGGACTCCTCCTAGGTCACATGAACCTAGTGTTTCGAATCTGGACTCTGCTGAAGAACACGCAGCGGTAGAAAAGGTTCAAGCACAGGCGCCTGAGACTGAAGGAAGGAGAGAGAGTGGAATTGCCGAAATGGCAAGAGTTGAGGAAGAGTTGAGGAAAAGTGGTTTTGAGATGGCTAGGAGAGCCGAGATTGAAACTACTGTAAGTGGTAGTGTCAGAGGTCAGCAGACCTTTGAGAAGGAGAGACCGACGTCGCCCTCGAAGTTGGTCCATCCGATGGCCGAAACGCTGGAGGAGATTAGACGGAAATCGAAACCGGCGTGGAGGTCAAATTTGGTGGACATGAACTACGACGAGTATTACGAGGACGCACCGGCCGATTTATACGACGACAAATATTCGAGGCGATACGACCCCGAAATTACGAATTGGAGTCGACGAGAGGATCCGAGGGATCGAGTCGATCCCAAGGACGTACGAATTAATGCGCTGGAGAAAAAGGTCGAGTTATTGATCAAGGTTATCGAAAGCCCGCAGGTCAAAGAAAAAGAAACGGAGGATGATCAACGGAGGAAGATAGGTGAGTCTTCTTACCTTGAGAATAGAGCTGAGAGAGTAACTGAACCTAAGAGAGAGGTTCATTCAGAAGTTTATGTAAGGTCTCAAGAAGATAGAGACAAATATTCGGCTAGAGATAGAGGTTGGACTGAGGAGCCGCAGAGTTCGAGGAATGCTGAACAAGCACAATCGAATGCCTACGGTTACTCAGAGAATAGGAGGTCGAGGGAAAGGAAGGTGACTATTTGCGACGAATCGTCCCAGGGAGAGGATAGGTTTTCTCGTCCTACTCCTTGGAGAGATACCGCAAATAGAGCTGACCTTAGCCCTGAAAGGAGAAGAAAGAGAAAGTCGAAGAGTCGAAAGAGATCTCACAGATCTAGAGCTAGAAGTAGACATTACTCAGATAGTGATAATAGCAGTTCATCTACTTCGAACTCTAGCTCAAGTGTTGAAGTTGATGTGAGAGATGTGGTAAAGGCCTTGAAACATAGACCTTTGCATGATAGTATAAAGCCAACGGAGGCTTTGAAGTTTTTTACTGATCTGGAAAGTGAGTTTCTGGAGAATACGGCTGATAAAGTGAAGAAAGAGTGTTTGAGAAGGTTGTCTCAGAACACGGCGAGGAGGATAGCGAGAACATCCTCAAGTTATACAGAAGCGCGGAGAAATATTCTAAAGTATCTCGCGCCGACTTATGATTTGACGATGCTCAAAAGGGAATTGTTTAATATGAAACAGGAAGAAGGCGAGTCAGCCTTGGAGTTTTTAAAGAGATTGAGTAATCATGTGGATCTGGTCTATGCAGATCAGAGTGATCAAGTAAGGCAAGAGAATATTATTAATGCCTTCATTTATAAGAGTAGTCCGTTGTATCAGACGGAGTTGCAGGATGTATTGCCATCGATGAAAACTTGGCAAGACCTTGCATACGCCGTAACTCAGATTGATAAAAAGTATAAGAATGTGTTTACTACTTTCGGAGCCAAAGATAAACCGATTGTAGTGAATCAAGTTGTAGCGGAGGAGATGTGCCCGGAAATTGCTTTTGTCGGGAATGCTCCGTATGGAAGTACTAAAAAGTATAACCAGACGAAGTCAAGACCACAAAATCAGTTGCAAAAGGCAGTGGAAGAGGAGAGAAGTGAGGAGAATGCGGAAGAGATGATACCTGGTCCGTCGCCTCGTGATGTCAAAAAGTCTAACGAGGAGCAGGCCAAGGAATCTTTTCTAGCTATTCTCTCAAAGGAGTGGCTGCAATTGGTTCAAAAAGTAGATAAATTACAAGTTACTCAGAGTGAAGCCTTAAAAGAGTTGACTACTGTGAAGGCTGCGTCTGCTGAAAAGCAGAAGCAGTTGAAGCAGCAGAGACCCTACTGTATTTATCATAAGAATAATACGCATGCTACGGAGGAGTGTAAGACATTAGCATACCGGCGTCAGCAACAGCAACGCGGTGGATTTAACCGTGGCATGCCTAATCAGTATTATGGTGGTGATAGAAATGCTTCATATAGAGGAAGTTTTAGAGGTAGAGGTGGACCTCAGTTCGGATTTAGAGGAAGAGGAAGAGGTGCCTATTATGTAGGATTCCCCGAAGAAGATCAAATGTACGGGTATGACCCAGAGTTTGAGAGATACAGGGAATTCTGCAGACTTAGGGAACAAGGCATCCAGTTGCAGAGACAGCCTCAGTTGATGTTACCTGCACCAACTAGTCAACCTGCTATTCAGGGTAGTACCGTCCAGGATCAGTCTGGATCATTTGTTTCGAACCAGTCGCAACCTAGTTCGCATAACGTAATGGTGACAAGCCGTACGGATGTGGATGATGAAAGCGAAAAGAGTAGAAACAAATCTTCTAGTTTGGTTCTCGGAAGTATTATTCACCTGGATAAGGTGACACCTCTAGAGAAAGTGAAAGAAAGAGATTTGGCTCATGTGAAGTATGGGAGAAAAGCAACGGACGTAGAGAGAAGGTTGTTGGAAAATTATCCGAAAACGGTTCCTTTCTACATAAATGTGGTTATTAAAGAAACGGCTACCAGAGCTTTAATTGATACAGGAGCTCAGTGTACGGTCATGTCTTCTAAGCTCCTGAAAAGGGCATTAGATGTTGATTATACAGTGTACCCTCGTATCCTTAAAGTGACTGTAGCTGATGGAAAAGTTGTGCATGCCTATGGGTATGTACCAGTTTGTATGAAGACTGAATTCGGAAGTTTTCCAGTCAATGCTATAGTGTTGCCAGATGCAGGTGAGGACCTGATCTTGGGCACAGATTTTTTGGCACACCCAGATTTAGGTGTGGTGATTGATTTCAAAAGGAATGCCATGACGATTCAAGGCATTGAGAGAAAGATTGACGTAGTTCAAGTTCCTTCTGTAACTACTGTGCAAACGGTAATGGAAGAAGTGACTAAAGTCAGTGTGGCGTCGACTGATTGCATAAATCAAATTGTTTATCCAAAAGTCTGTCTGCTAAAGACAACTGTTGCAATTGTTGCATGTAGTAAAACCTACATTCCATATGGAACAGATGTTTTGATGAAGGCAAAACTTTGGGATCAACATGGAGATGCCACGTTGAACGGAATTATTGTCGAATCAAGGGATTCTGAAAGGAAGTTCAGAATGGAGAAAGCGGTTGTAGACGGATCACAAGAAGAGTTTGTAGTACTAATCTCCAATACCACAGGTTCTGGATGTCGGTTTGAGAGAGATCAAATCATTGGCTATACAGAATCTATGCTTATTGAAGATGATGATACGTACAGAAAGGTGAAACAAATGAAAAAGATAAAGGAGGAAGAGGAATATCAGACCTGCATGGTAAAGGAAGGAATGCCTGCATTATCAAAAGCTGATTCTGTAGAGTTCTATACTGCACTATGCAAGATGATATCAAAGGCAAAAATATCGGAAGAGAAGAAAACGGAAGCTATAGAGTCTTTGTTGAAGTACAGAGATGTCTTTAGCTTGCCTGGTGATCCGGCTACTACAACCCCAGCTCTGACGTGCAAGATAGATACAGGAGATGCAAGACCTGTAGCAAAGAGATATTACAGAGCTTCTATTAATAGTCGGCCAGGAGTAAGGCGACACATAAAGGAGATGTTGGATCAAGGAGTGATCGAGCCCTCGAAGTCACCGTGGGCTGCACCCTTGTTCCTGGTTGGAAAGAAAGATGGAACTACGAGACCCGTAGTGGATTTTAGAGGTATAAACGAAGTGACCAAGGATGATAAATATCCCATCCCGAGAATGGATGATTATTTAGATTGCCTTGGAAGAGCGAAGTTTTATACGACTCTAGATTTGAAGTCGGGATATTGGCAGGTCCCGATGGAGGAGGAAAGCAAGGAGAAAACGGCTTTTATATGCCAAGAGGGCTTATTTCAGTTTAAAGTGATGCCGTTTGGATTGAAGAATGCACCTGCTGAATTCCAAAGGATGATGGAGAGAATCCTTGGGGATTTGGTATGGAAAATTTGCCTAGTGTACATAGATGATATTATCATCTTCTCGAATACGTTCGAGGAACACTTAGAGAATTTGAACTTGGTGCTAGAAGCGTTGAGGAAGGCGAAGTTGACTCTTAAGCCAGAGAAATGTGAATTTCTTCCCGAGAAGGTGCACTTTTTAGGACACATCTTGGATGCGAATGGAATTTCTCCGGACCCTAAGAAGGTCAAGGCGATAACGGAATTTCCATTCCCGGATTCTGTTAAGAAAATGCAAAGATTCCTAGGAATGCTACAATGGTGTAAGAAGTTTATACCAGACCTAGCAGCACTAGCTGAACCTTTGTACAAATTAACAGGCAAGAAGGGAACATGGAATGTAACGGAGTTGCATTACACAACTTTTGAGAAGCTCAAAGTAGCATTGACCTCAGTACCTTTCTTAAGACATCCAATTCTAGATGGATCTGCACGATTCATTCTTCAAACGGATGCCAGTGGAATTGCATTGGGAGCAGTGTTATGTCAAGAGACTGACTCGGAACGTTGGGTAGTTGCCTACAATAGTCGGATATTGCGGGCGGAAGAAAGGAAATGGTGCGCCACCGAAAGGGAATGCTTAGCTGTGGTTTACGGCCTTAAAATTTATAAACATTATCTTTTGGGCCAAAAGGTCAGGATTCAAACTGACCACAAACCATTATTATCAATGAGGGTGAATACACAGACTAACGACAAACTCAAGAGGTGGTACGCATTCATTTGCCAGTTTAATCACAAGTTGGAGTATGTGCCTGGCAGACAAAATGCCATGGCAGATTTCCTCTCCAGGAAGGAGGAACCGGATGAGCAGAAAGAGAAGTTGCCACCAAAATGGGAACTTATCTTTCAGAAGGAAGATGGGAAATCTCTTACTGAAGACGAAGTCCTTAACCAAAACCACAAAGTTTTAGTGAAACAACTTCGGGAACTCAGAGGAGATGAAGTGGATGAGGCTGTAGGAGTCTTCACTCCGGTGAAGATGGCCACAGCTTCAGTGGCTTCAAATTATGGTGTTAGTGATGAAACTCAACTTAATATTTCTCCAGAATTTGATAATTATCGAACGCCTGAGAAATATGAAATTGAGGCGGTAGTCACTAGACAAATGGCAAAAAACTTGCAGCAGGAGGAAAAAGGACATCCTCCTGGGCAAGCAAAACCTAAAGAAGAGGTGAAGAGAATATTTAAACCAAAGGAGAAGGAGTTTGAAGAAGCCCCAGAGATTGAAGATGGTAGACCAAAAGGGCTTATCTCAAACGCCTTGATGTCAAAGTTGCAAGGAAAGGATAAAGATCTAAAAGTGATCTTCGAGAAACTAAGTGCTTTTAGTAGCACTAAGTCTCAAAGTAGCTTTTATATCGATCAAGGGATACTATATAGAGAGACTTTTGGCGAGGCAGAGGATCAAATTGTTGTCCCCTCTGTTCTCAAAAAAGTTGTCCTGCATCAGTATCATGGAGCAGTAATGATGACGCATCAAGGGTTTAAGAGAACCCTTGCTATTATTAAGAAGCGGTTCTGGTGGCCGAGCATCGAGAAGGATGTTCGGAGCTGGATCAGCTTTTGTCCGATATGTCAAATTGCGACTCCAGGAAAGGCCACGATTCCGCCATTGAATCCAATCATTCCTAGAGGACCATTTGACATAGTCTCTGTAGATATTGTGGGAATTTCTCCCATGAGCGAGAAAAGACCGTATGTGATAGTATTTCAAGATTACTTTACAAAATGGGTGGAAGCAGAAATGATCCCGGATCAGTCTGCTGTAACCATTGTGGACAGTTTTCTTCGGAATATTGTGTTCAGGCATGGAACCCCGGTGAAATTGTTGAGTGATAACGGTTCATGCTTTACAGCTGATTTGATGACGTCAGTCTGTAAATTGTTGGAGTGTCAGAAGATTTTCACAACTGCCTACCATCCACAAGGAAATGGAATGGTTGAAAGGTTTAACCAAACCTTGATCAAGCAGTTGCGAAAAGTTGCTATAGAGGATTCAGATAAGTGGGACAGATATTTGCAATCTGTCGTTTTTGCATATAATGCCACACCTCATACCTCAACGAGATGTTCTCCATTTGCCTTATTGAGAGGTCATGAGGCAAATTTTGGCATTAGTATTGGTGTTGCTAGAAACATAGTTCTGCCAATGAACTATGAGGCTTATAAGCATATACTAACCGAAAGTTTAGTAGAAACTTATGAGACCATTGCAGAGAATATCAGGAAGGCTGCGGAGAGCAGTAAAAAGTTTTTTGACCGTAAAGCAAAAGCTCATGATTATTCCGTCAATGATTGGGTTTTGCTGAAAGTCGATAAACAGAAAAAACTGGGTCTGCCGTGGCAAGGACCGTATGTTGTTACTGATAATAAGAGATTATCAGAGAATGTGCTTGAAATCGCTCACTGGAGAGAGCCGCTGAAAAAGCAGGTGGTATCCGTGAGCAGGTTAAAGCACTTTCGCTACGAGACCGGCAGATGGCTGCAGTCTAACGACGTGTCATCTAAGGACACGCAGTTTACTGTAGATTCAAAAATTAGTAATTATAAACTGCCGTAGCGCGTAGCGCTGGATTTTCGTGTGTGTGTGTGCGTATGATTACCCCCCCATATTTTTTCCGTCCCAATTATGTATTTAAGTACAAATTGTAATTAATTGTAATTATTTATGTATTTATCGCGTATTTATGGTGTATTTTTAAATTTTTCTCGCGTAAATCTAAAAATTTCTCAAAATTTTTGGTAAAAAACCACTCTTCGCAAAAACCTAAATTTTTAAAACTTTTTTCGCGGCCTAAATCTTAAATTTTCCCGAGTCCGATTAATTTCGGAGGAAATACTTAATTGTTGCCCCCCAATTCTGTGAATATTGGAAGAATTGGGAAAACCGCTGAGTTTTAGAGTGAAAATAGACAAAAAGTAGCGAAAGCGGAAAATTTGTCGATTTTTCAGCTCTTATAAAAAATTATTAAAAATTTTTCGCAAAAATTGATAGTGCCGAATTATTAGAATTCGAAAAAGAAGCGGAAGGAATGTCCAGGCCCCCCAATGGACGCCGGACGAAACAGTATTTGGTCACGGACCCCCACGTGACCTACGGACAGCCGCAGGTGCGGCAAAACAATCGGTATTTCTTAGTCGATGGTAAGCGACCTAAGTTATTAAACTTAGTTAATCTAAAAATTACTTGGGCAAAGCAGGATGTCATAGCCCACGGGTGTCTAGACGAAGGCCTAGACAATTGTAAAAATTTAGTGGGAACATAATTGTTCTGTCAACTTGAAAAAGTGTGGCAAAGCTGCCCGTAGCGCAAAATTTGGACTTTTTGCGAAACTACATTATTCCTCTACACACATAGCGAGTTGAATAAATTCGTCTATGTGATGGGGAAGAAGTGGAGTGTAGCAACTAGTCGACTAGGGGTAGATAATTTGAAAAATTTATTTAAATTTCTAAATTCCATCTTCATTTAATTTTCTACGAATTTCCACATTTTGGGTAAATTAGTAAATATATTTTCAAATTTCTTCTTGGAAATTCTTAATTTATTGATTGGATAGGCCGTTTTGGGCGTTGGATTGAGACGGCATGCAGTCGATTGATGGAAGACGCAGGTGGTCTGTGCGTGTACTCCCGTATAAGGTAGAAGTTGGGGCCGCACTTGTGTTTAACTATCTGCCAACACTAACCCAATATATGTTTGGTACCTTATTTTCCCCTGCTTGCAATTTTCTTTTTTCCTTTTTCCTATTTGTGCTTACTATCTGTGGTGAAGGTAGAGTTTAACCGATGTTTGTCCGCTTTGGGAAAAATTTTCATTAAAAAGTTGTAAACATTTCGCCTGAATTTTTTAGACTACAATGTTAAACGCATTGTTAGAGTCGGCGAATTGGAACGATGGTTTGCAACGACGTTCGGAAGATTTCCGTTGGAACTAACAGAACCGAAATTGGTCGAAATAGGTAAGGTGGCTGAGATGATCGAAACTCTGAAGGTGAGCAGGTTTCGAGGACAGCCAGTTATCGGTTTTGATACCGAAAAAGTAACTCAAGAATATGTAAGCAAGGTTTTCGCGACTTCTGGGGTTGATAACCCAAAAGGGAAGGAGTTCGCGAGAGTCATTAGCTTCTCGACGGTGACTGGAGACACTTTTGTTGTAGATACTACGACAATCATGCCGAAGGAATGGACGCTCATTCATGAGCTCTTAGATTCGGACATGCTTCTCGTTGGATACAACTCGGTTACAGATCTGGTTGCCGTCTGGAATGTTAATGGCGCAGGCAGAAATCACCAGGATGTTGATCTGACAGCAGAGATCAAGTATAGAATTACATCTTCGTATGGCCGTTATTATGACGTAGCCAAGGTAGGAGATCAATTGAACGGAAGATTTTTGGCAATGTCCAGGAAGTTAGGACTTTGCCCGGAAACTTTTAAGCTGAAAGGATTGTTCACGGAGCTGTATCTGGCGGACGTTGGTTATTTCCAAATCGATTTCCGTCAGAGAGCGCAACGTGAACGATTCTGTAGGCACACGTTGACGCAGTTTGAAATCAGGTATTCAGCACTGGACGCCTACTACTCATTGTTGGTTTTCTTAGCGTTTTTCCACTATGAGTTAGCTATGGAAGTCGAGGTCGGATTCCAGTATTTTCCGCATGATTTGATGAAAGCGGATCAAATCCAGATAATGTCGTACAGGTTGTACAGGTTTTTTAATATCATACATGGAGAGAATTTTCCGCAGACTTTTTGTGGAAGTCCGGAAGTAGAGGAGCCGCAGTCGTCGGCTATTTACCACGTAATGAGACAGGAAGCGTATGCCCGTATGGCTGCCCAAATGGACACCTCATTTGGAGGCTATGTGGAGTACAGCTTCCCTCATTACGAGGCAAATCCGAAGAGAGGAAGAGACGTGAGTATACCTAAGGGTATTCATCCTGATTATACCGTTAAAGAGAAAAGTAAGAATGTAGACGGTAATGATACGGTAAGTGAGGATGAAGAGTTCGAAGAAGCTTTGTCGGAAAAGCAGATTAGGACTCGAATAATGAACAAGGTGGTAGATATGGTTAATCGAGGGAAGAGTTTCAGTAGACTCGATGAACCAGTATCTATGGTTTTATACGAGAATTACCTAAGGTATAGAAAAGAAACGAAGCAGTTATTGGAGATACCATGTCTGGAAGTTGATTACCACGAGTATGAACCGGTCAAAATTTCGAACGGTAAAGACTCGTATGTAAGGCAACACTGGAGTATGGATATCGCTCCTTATTCTGAAATATTGATCGAGGACAATTTTAAGAATTTGGAGTCAGTGTGTAATAAAGTTCCGCTTACGTTTCATTTGTTTTGGCCAGCTTGCAGAGAGGAGGCAGAGGAGTACCTTACCTCTCTCCTTGACCACAACTATTTGAGATCCTTTAGCCCTGAGGGAAAGGAACAACTCTTGAAGATGTTGTGGAGGGGAGATAGGTATGGTCAGTATTTATCATTTTTGAATAGTCTTCCAGTAACAGAGGTACATACGCCAACCAAGGGCGATTCTATTACATGTTGGGGAAATCGTTTCGGATTTCTGCCGATCCGATTTTGGCCCAAGACAAAGTCATGGGAGCAAAGACCGGAAGATAAAAGGAAGCATTTGGCGGAGTGTCCGCAGTACAAAGATAATCCGTACTGCTATCAGAGGTTTTACTTCCGCCAGATAGCTGTTAGAGTTCCAGGTTTGCGATACCCAGTAGATATGAGTGAGGACGCAACGAAGGAGAATCAGAAAAAGAGCGTCTTAGCGTATCAACCGGAATACGTTCCAGGTTACGAGCCGCCATTTTTTGAGCCGGTATTGCCGTCCGATGCTCCAGGTTTTACGATTACGCATATTGGCGATAAGGTTGTAGTGACGCCGATAGGTAAGCAGCCAGCAGTGCCGGTTACAGGCACTGAGGTAAGCGCAACGGTGAGTCAACAATCTGGAGTTGATATGAGTAGTTTGGATCAGGTGCAGGGGATGCAGGCTGAGCCTGTTGCGGCGAAAGCACAGCTACAGGTGATACCTGCAGACCTCAACACCCCCATAGACTTGAATCAGGTAGGAGACGATTTAGAAGTGGACAATGAGGTCACTGTTGAATCGTTGATACAGCCTGATCAAGAAACACAGGTAACTTCATTAGTAGATCAGACAGAGAGTTTATTTTCTGGAATGGATGTCAGGGCAGAACCGATGTTGGATGAAAGCAATCTGATAACGATTGCTGCAAGTCCAGCAATAGAGGAAATTGAAGCAAGGCTCAGGGAGCAAGCTGAAAAGGAAATCGAGAGACAGAAAGAGATTTTTACTAAGCAGCTTGCGGAGCAGAAAGCGAGATTAGATCAGCAGCAGAAGCAGCTGGAACTAGTATTGGCTGGTTTTACGGCGCAGCCGACGCCTCTGGCAGCGCCTACAGTCGTGCAAGCTCCAGCCAAGCCGCCTACTGCTTATCATATCCCGAAATTGCCGGTGCAACCTTCTAGTACGCAGGTCATCCAGCCTGCGGTCAGCAAGGTTACGCCGACAGTTCAAGTAGCGCCCAGAGATCCAAGTATGGACGGTGGTATACCAGGTATGTATACTGCCGAAGAGGTTAGAAAGTTCAGAGCAGAAGGTCGTACGGACGATCAAATTAAAAGACTAGGAAGACGAAAGTTAGCCCGAAGGGCCAATAGGGCTAAAAAGAGAGAGGAAGAGGATGTTATTGAAATCAGTGATGGTGAAGGAGAACAGACAGGGAGTTCTACGTCTGTGGATTTGAAGTTTGCAGGATCTACAACTTTATTGACGGATTCAACCAAATCCAAGACTGGAACTACGCCGACGAGCCTGATGCCTGGAACCAAAAGTTCTACGAGTCAGGTGCAGTCGACGGTTGCTTCGGCTAAAGTACCTAGTAAATCGTCTGCATCTCAGGTAAGTGCAACGACGAAAAGTACTTTGGCTAAGCCCGTGTCTAAGGTTGATAAGACCTCTCAGCAGGACCAGAGCAGCGCTTCAGGGAAAAAAGTTGTTTCTAAACCCTCTACGTCGGAACCGACAAAATCGGTCAAGAGAAGTAGAGATAAGGAAGTAACTTTGGAGTACCTAAGTTCTGTTTTGAGAGACTACTGGGACGTCCATAAGAAGTTTCCCTTGGTGAAGGGAAGGATAGATTTTTCGACACCGGAGGTGATCGAATTCTTTGCTCAGGATATGCCAGATGATAATAGGAACCAAATCATCTGGGCATTAGTGAATAATGGAGTAGAGGAGCTTTACGAGAACTACGGGGATCACTTTGATGTTCAAGGTGGTTTCCTGTATGATCATGTAAACGTTCCTGAGCCCATTTGGGAATATATTTGGCTCAAGTTCATGCCAAATTGGTTTCATCATTTTGATGCGGAAATAGTCATGGCAGCCGTGAGATACTTATGTACCATGGTGTTGCTAAAATTAGAACAACAGCAGTTAGGCCCGAGACATATTGGTGCAATTGATGCACGGGCCAAGTCATTTGTTACGGAAAGGTATTATTCTATCTACCTGCGGGGAGAAGGTAGTACTGCATTCAGGGAAGCGTATGCCAACCGAATGCAGGAACACCAACAAACTGCAGTAGATATGGCAGCAAAGAGAAGGTTGTCGGACATGGTTCAGAAATTTTCTGGTAAATTCCAGAAAGCAGAGGATGAGGAGGGGCAACCCTTCAAGATTCCAATGTTAACGGAAAGACAACCTAGGGATGCATCCAGGACTAGGAGCCAGCACTCGCGACAATCGTCTCACTCGCAGGGTCGGCACCAGCCTGGAGTATTCAAATTACCGTATGCGAATCAACAAAGCCAAGGTAGGTCCACTACCTCAGCTTCAGGAGTATCTTCCGTAAGTTCCACTCAGGGCTCGTACCAGAGGGGAACTGGAGGGGGATATGGCCGGGGCTGGGGTCAGGGACAGGGTCAAGGTAGACCCTTTAAGATGGTTAATCCGCAACCGTATAGAGGACAGGTGATGGGCGGACCCCCTCGTGTGGCCCAACCTCGAGGAGTTTTTGGGGGATTCCTCAGGGGTCGTGGAGCTCGAGGTGGTCCCTACCCTCGCCGTGGTAGCTTCCAATACGGCGGTTATGGTGGCGGCGGGCAACAATAATTTCATATAGCCGCTTACTTTTTGGACCAAAATTCGTTATTTCGTACAAATTTTATTTCAAAAATACAAAATACAAAAACACAAATAAAATACAAAATACAAAAAAAATATATATATTATCTCGTTTTATTGTTGCTTTAAATTTTAAACTTTTTCTCGTTTCCGGTGCCCAAAAGTTGCCCGGCGAAATTCGTCTTTCCGTCCATCTTATTTCGGGCGTGTACAGCCCTCGTATTTTTCTTGTTTACTTTCAGGGCCTGAAAAAGATGAAGACGTGAAATTTTATTTTGCGTTTATAAATTTATTTCGTAGATCTGAAGTATTTTATACAAAATATTTTTTACTGAGTAGATTTGTATTGGACGGAGCGATGTGGCGAGCGGCCGACCGGGGAGGAAGCGCACCTGGGGCACCTCATCACCGAGGTTGTAAAAACCAGGAAATGGGAGAAGAGGAACGGCGACGCCCCGGATCTAGGCACAGATCGACGTCAAAGTCCAGGCCGAACTACGTTCGTGATCGTTTCCGGTAGCCCGAAAGGGAGTGCCCTGCCGAATGGATTGGTCAAGGTCGCCGTCACCTGAAGGACCTGG